>WTXJ01000025.1:0-401243 GCA_022376545.1 Russula dissimulans | reverse complement strand
GTCGTCGCCGTGGGAACTATATTTATACTTGTAAGTAAAGCCAAACACTGAAGGCAAATCATAAGACGGATTTTACTTTGTTCGGTTTGCTCGCCTGTGATCGTGGCATCTAGCATCCATGCCTCTTCGCTGTCTACTTGAGTCGCCGTGGTCGTCGTAGTTGGCGGTGGCTGCGGATAGTCGGCGCTTGCAGCTGCGCCAACAGGTGCCTGGGAGACAATGCCTCTACACACTGCATCCCAGCAGTCGACAATACATTGGTGAGGCTCTTGACGACCAGAAGCACCTCCTCCTGAGTCTTGTAGTCAAACACGGCAAAGTTTTCAGCCATATATCGCGCAAAGTCTACGTCTTCTTGCGCAGCGACCAGCGAGGTGCCCACATCGAATGCGCGCACCAGAGCTTTGAGAAATTCTAATTTCGGCCCGCGTTTCTCACGAACAAGTGCAAACCAGCGATGCAAACAACGCTGTGCCGCCGCGCACACCTTCGACAGCGCTGGAACCTCCACGCCCCTGTGCGAGCTTGGCTTGGTACGAGAATGACGCTCGTGCGCTTGATAATGTACCGAGAGTTGAGCAGCGAAGCGTGTTGCTGTGTAGCACCGAATGGAGGGCGCTCGCACGGGCTCAATGCCGTATTTGGGCTTGTTTCCAGGGCTACGATGACAGGAAAAGATTGCAGAGGATGAGCCAGACCTTGCTTTATCGTGAAACTAAGGATGTCAACGGCGGCACCCTGAGTCTGCGGGTGTTTGTGACATGCTGCGTCCAGATCGGGTCCATATAGCGTTGCACAATCGCGGAACTAACACTAAGCCGGTCATAAGCACGACATGCGTCTTCCCTTTAGGAATGTTTACCCAGAGTCGGCGAAACCATCAGTGTTGCCGACAAGTTCTTCCATGTTGACATCTGCCGGGGCTTGCTTGACTTTCGCATTCGCCTTGCCTTTTTCTTTCTGGGCATGCTTGGCAGCCTCGGATACAAGGAACTCCTGCATTATTTTCAGCAAGCGTGCACGGCCTTCCTCCTCTTGAGACGCGAACGTCGCGTCCATGATCATCGCGGATGACTCCAAAGTCATCAACGTCGGTTGCGCACGGAAGAGAAAACCTGATACATGCTAAGATATAAACGGGATGAGAAATGCCGCGACTCTCACCAAGACATTGTAGAGTGCGTCCGCGGAGACCTGGTTCAGAGTGGTTTTGGTAAAGGCTCAGGAGACTGTTATAAACATGCTCGATGATGGAGCCCTGGGAAGAGCTTCAGTAGGGCAAAAGGTGCGGGACACACAAGCTAACCTTGGAGACCGTGTCGAGGTCTGTTGAAAGATCTAGAAGTCGATGAGACACGGCATACATTGATACCCATCAGGTGACTGAGAACCGCGTACCGGGTTGCTCAGCTCTCAGGTGATCAAAGTCACAATGCTCGACAAGAAGTGAAATGATGAAAATCAGAATGGACAGAGTGCGCAAGTCAGCAGGGGTCGTCTGTTTCTTTTGAGCTGCGGAATGAAGACGTGCTGGGGAGAGGATAAGTGTAGAACGATGGAAAGTTGGATTATTCTTACCGTTGCATGACTTTAGAAGGCCGACAAGACGAGTGAAGTCATGTGTCAAATGTTGAACAACCGCACATAAACACGCAACGGTTTCTTGCAACGCCTAAATCCCTGATAATTCACCAAACCTACTCATCATGTTGATCGCCTACCTGAACACCGCCCGCAGTTGATGGCTTCAGGATCATGGGTTGTAACGCCAGCTGAAGCTCGCTGCCAAACTTGGCAGCGGTCTTGGGCATGTGTGGAATCGAGACTCGAAAGATTTTGAGAAGATAGTCGGATGTCACTTGCTCCTCTGTCTAGAGAGAGATGAAGGAGTGGAATATAAATCATGGAGGATGCATACCGAAGTGGCGTTCTTGAGGTACGGTAGCAATGTGGACGCATTAGAACCAGAAAGTATAGCCGGATACGCGGAGCTGAGCAGGTAGATGGTTCGAATGCAGTTGATGACCGTCTAAGTCAAGCCATTTAGTTGTTGCTGTGGAGGAATCATAACAGGAATGTCGCGCACAAAACCTGGGAGTTCAGATGCATCCACAAGACCATCGATTAAAGCCTCGCAAATCTCGCTATAGCGCGCATGAAGTTGACCCGCATCAATTTCATCCTTAGACGCCATAATCTTATACAGCACATCCTCCAGAGGAGATTGTCGGTCCCTGAAGCTCGCCGCCACGCCCATTATAACGGATACCTTGTTCAGAAGTTGTGTCTTATCGTGCTGGTCTGGGCCCTGCGTGCCATTCCGTAGTTTTTGGAGAACTGGCTGGGTTGCTGTGTTCATAAACCACAACTCCTCCAGCGTCTTGATGGACAGGTCTTTGACGGTATCATCCTCGTCAAACATCCTCAGCACAAGCTTTGTACAAATATCCGTGCGGCGCTTGATATCGTCGGTAGCGCCATAAAAGGCCCTGAGGAGCTTGATCACACGCTTACGAACACCCAGTCCAGTGTCCTATGGACGTTCAGGATATTTCGTACTGACTGAGAGGATCATTTGACGTACAGCGATGCGATCCGCGATCTTTTGATAGTAATCGCCCGCCACCTCGGGAGATTCTATCACGTACTTGCCAATGAGCTCCACTGCAGCATCGCGAACTGCAGGCGAGCTGTCGAGGAGGTGACTCTCGATCCCCCTCCGTACGTTCGCCTATCAAGAATTAATTCAGATAGCTAGCGGGTTATACGATAAAAACGCGCACAGCCGTCAAGATTGTGGATCACTCGTGACGATTTGGCCCAACGCTCGCAGTGCCTTTGTGCGCACAAAAACGGGCGGGGCGTCGAGAGCAAGTAGCGTAACATTGAGGATCGGTTGGTAAGAATTTCTCAGGTCTTGAACAATACCGATCTCTTCTGCGAGTCGGTCAATACGCGCAACCTCTTCCGGGGACCTATGAGAAAGCTTAATGAGTACAGGAAAGAGCCATAAGATAGCGCGTACCCTATGTCAAAGACGTCTGTGACTTCCTTCCATACTTCACGTAGGGCTGCCTTGGCCTTGCGTCTGAACGAGAGCAAAGAGGATGGCTCATCCTCGAAATCATCGCGATGCCGAAGCGACGTATTGCATTGCTTGAGAGCAATAGCAAGTTCTTGGCCCCATGTTACAGCAGTAAGTTCGCGTGCGCTCTGTGCTAGATTAATTCCTGTCGAATCAGGACACTGATGCATACTTACTTCATAAGCTTGATCCTGGGCCGACCGCTTCGCCAGATGAGTCGCTAGATCTTGGTGTGCAGCTGCTAATCGTTCAAAATGTTTAACGCTTGTGCGAGACAGGACCTACGTAACGATAAGTACGCGATTTGGACACAATGGCGAAGAAAGCACCTCGTCGAGAGGCTTCAAGCCAATAAACCAGTTTCCTTCAGAACCCTCCTTTGATTTCAACATGCTTGAGCGTATTCGTGCAGCAATCACGCCTAGATGATCTAACGCCATGGTCTTCGCGGCGTTATTGTCAGTCTGGCTGGATGACTTCACGTCATCGAGTGACGAAACCTGACCAAGATGCGATACGTATCCGTACGCGTGCGCCAGAGAGGAAATAATGCTCACCATAAACTTGCATATAATACCTAACAGAAGACTCGCAGCGGGCCATTCGGGCCAGAAGAGGACAGCAAGGAGATCAGATACAAGGTTATCAAAAATCGCCCTATACTCAGCCTCGTTAGAATTTTTCGTCGCTTTGGCCTTGCCAGATCTCTGCGTAAGGAACAAAACGATAGTCTTCGCGGCCTTCGTCGCAGATTCAAGACCGGACATATAAAGTTGAATTTCCTGAAGCAAGGATTACTCATTAGGTTGGTGTATGATTTAAGGGAGGAAGTGGTACCTCGTTGTCCTTCTCACCCAAGAGGGGACCTGAGGAATTCTCCGACGGTGTCTCTGCCGCGCTTTCCTGCCGCCGCAGGGCAAGAGCCTGCTGTCGCGCTTTGGCGAGCCGCTTTGCCTGGACTCGCACGCCATGCGCAGAAGTCTGAACGAGTTGAAGCAGGAGCGCAGAGACGGTACGTATTGACCTCCCATCACGAAGTCTGGGACAAGCCGTGAGAGACTGTACCATCGAGTTGCTTCTGGACGCACCGAAACTGTCCCGCTTTCTGCTTTGTATCAGAGAGCTTGATCAAGGAGCTAAGGATCTCCTCAATAATCCATGGGCGTTGATCCTCGTGATTAGCGAATATCTGCAAGGCGAATCCCAGAAAGATGAGAGTGAGGTCGATGGGACCCAGTAGAACTTACGCTCCGAATGAGTGATAGCGCCTCCAACCTCAGGCCGCGCATAGCAGTTTGACCGAGGGTGTTCACTACGAAGCTCTCTTTCTTTCCCTTGCTATCACTGACCCCAGCCGCCGCTACAAAGAATGGGCCGATCGCGATGTAAACCCCTTGAATAATGATCGAATCCGACATTGCAACGGTGTCGGCGCAGACCAGATTGTTAATTCTCGGAAGTACAGAGGCCAATACCTGAAACACTTCCGCAATCTGAGAACGATGTGCTTTTTCGTGTTTGGACACGTGCAGTAGTAGCGCGGATGTATCCGAGCTTTCAACAAAAGGGTACACGATTCGCTCAAGCTGGTTCTTAACGGCACCAAGGCAGGCCGTGATAAGTTCTTCTGAGTATACCTGCTTTGGCAAACGATCGGCACCAAGCAATGCGATACAACAATCCGCAGCAAGGACGCTATCCCGTGCAACGTCGAGAGTATGGGCGAGATTATCGAGGTCAGAATCAGTCACTGGGGAAGCTCGGCGGCGTCAACACTCGCATCCACCTGCGGTTCGTCGCCTCCTAGTGGAGTCTGAGATTGCAATTGCTGATCAGATGCGGGCTTCTTAGAGACCTTGCTCTTCTTGCTAGGTGAGGCAGAGGCGCGCATTTCGGGGGTTTATCGGCTTTAAATGGGTCGAGGTCTTCGCCGGCACGCACGCTCCGTTCAAGGATCCTCAGAAAACGAGAAAGGATACTTGTCTTAACGTCCGCAATGCTGTAAGGACCTGGAACGTGTGGCGTCAGTGCAGTCACTGTCGAGGAACGGTGTCGCCTCATGGGGCCTGCGAGCTGAGAAACGAGCTTGGTCAGCTTGCGGACCAAATTTGGGGTGCAATTGCGGCCTAGAAGGGTCGGTAGTAAGAGGAGAAAAGAAGTCAGCTGGAAGATATTCTTGATCGGCTTCTGGAGGAAGAGAGTCCTCCGCTTCAAATATATCTTCAAGTAGAGTTATTAGCTTCTCTAGGGGTGCTGTATGCGTACGAGCTGTCAGCAGCTCAATAACGATGCATACGGGGTGTATCACCTCGGTCATCTCGATCGCCAGTGCGCTTCGCAGAGGACCTCCCAGCTTCCGGCATGCTAAGGCTTGTCTTCCTTGGCTGGCGAGGAGAATCTTCTTTAGGCCCAAATCCCCTAGGTCATCCCATTCATTTATTTCTGCACCATCCTTGCTTCCGTGTGATGCAAGCTGTGGCTTTACTTTCTTCTTTCCAGATTGAGTGGGTTGTTGCGTCGAAAGAAACCTAGGCGCAGGAGGTACCTCGATATATGCTCGCATCTTGGGCTTGTACGTTGGCACGATTCGAGAGGAAGAAGTAGTATGCGACGAGACAGGGGTCCCATGAGTAGAGACGGAGCCTTGGGATGACGAAGCAGGTGTAGTGGGTGGCCCAAAAAGTGACGAAGATGGCGTTCTATGCAGCGCTTGCCCTCGTTTAACTGACGGAGACTGGAGTATCTCTAAGGATTTGCGTTTCTGCGGTGTGACAGATTGGCTGGGCGGAAGTTCGAGGGGGTCGGGACTAGAATATCGTGGTATACTGAAGCTCCTGTCATGTCGCGAAGAGATGGGCGGATTGGTGTACTTTGCGGTCTGCGCACGCTCTAGCTCACGGCTAGACCTGTCCAGATAATTGTTGTAAAAAGGCGTGCCGTCTGGCTGGGGGCACTGCCTCTTTTGAGGAATCGCACGTTCATCAAGCGCATATGCGAGTGAGGATGACGAGGAGTGCATAGTCGGGGGAGGTGGTGTCGGATAGGAAATGGAGGGCACACTCTGGGGAAACACGGACTGCGCGAGAGCACTGGAGGAAAGGATGAGTAGGTATGGTAAGGCCCATATTGCATATGGTGGTGATATTCTTGATACTGGCTAGATGAGGCAGACGCATATAGTCATCTACAGAAGACGTAATAGGAACCACATGCCTATTGATGTGGCCCCCAAGATACCTCGACGTGTCACCTCCGACGGTTGTCCAATAATTCGATTCAGCTTCTGGGCGCCGTAGGGACTGTACACGATTCAACTCGGTCGCATATTCCGTGTAAGGCGGAGGGTTGGTGAAGGACAGTGATAGCCATTCGGGTTGTAATATTGGGGCTGTGCATAAGAGGGCGAGTGTGCGCCCAAGGATAGCTGAGAGGAGTGATGAGCCACTATAGCGTAGATGGTGAGTGAATGCATCGAGACTGGGGAGAAACCTTTCACCATGTGTGGGCTGGGCAGCCGGCGCGAAAGAGTACAATGATGGCAGCGCCTGAGGATCATGTAAACCGGCAGGGGCAAGTGTAGAGGTATTTGGAGCTGGATCTTGTGTGGGATACGCATTCCGGTCAGCATTCGAGCGTTGCAGGCTGTACCAGTGATTGGGGTCTTGCATTTTGTGTTGATCGTTGACGTCGAGGTCAAGCAAGGCCGCAGCGCACGCGGGCGCGCCTTGACGAAGAAGCCTGAGAGTCACAGCCCTGAGCGGTGTACACGGACAACTCGGACCGGCCCTGCCGTGACGACCACAATTTTGTGGTTGGTGCTAAATGCGTCCGAGGTCGTCCATCATGTATCATGATCCATCTTGATGCAGAAGATTGTATACTGAAATGCAAGCCAAGAGGTTTTCTTGGAGCTGTGTTGCTAGCAAGTAGACTTCAAATCTACTAGTTGGCCCCAGGTGACAAGGACAACTTCACGGACCGCTGCTCAAGCCTGAGCACCGTGGAATCCGAGGCCGGCCAAGAACTCCGCAGTCAAACTTTTTCTTCTTTGCAACGTGCGCTCATATTGTGTACCAGGAGCAACTGTAGGTTGTTTATACAACGGGCTTGCACACGGAGCGTGGTGGACTGCCGGCCATGCAGTTACGATCAACCCACACCTTCCCCCAAAGGCGGGTGGCACCTCCAGCACAACCTAGGTGCATTGCCAGAAGCCATGCACATTGTTTAGGTGGTAGATTGATTGATAGAGTAGGGAAGTGGATCGAGTTCTAGGAACATGGTCTAAGAGATGCGTATACTTGTTGGTTCCCGCGTAGCTGAAAGTCGTGTCGATCGTGCACAACAGTGATGAACTTGCCCCTGTTTATCTCCATATCGATAAATGCTCAAGTGTCCCATGCAAGCTACGCTCAAACTCGTCTGTCCGTTGCACCGTCGTGAGAGGATTCAGGGGGAATCCATCAAAGTCAAGACGGGCGGAGTGAAAATTTATCGACTAGCAATATGGGCTAGTATTTAACGATTTCGCTAGTGGTGCATGTTCTCATGATCTCTATCGCACATTTTCGTAGCCTGGCCTGGCGTCACTAGAATGCCTATCATCATGGAAGTGATGGAAAATAATGTCCAATAAGATTACCGATGTTGATGATGACGATTGCAGCACTGGCACCAGCAATGGATTACATATGCTTCCCACGACGAAAATGGCAGGTGCCCCATAGTCTGGCTTTCCCCTGATAGTAAAATGTTTTGTATTTTTTACAGTTGTAAACACAAAACAAAGTGTAAACACATTACAGTAATGGTGATAGAGACAAGTCAGATGTATTCCTGGACAAGTTTCTAGGATACGAATTAATCAATGCAGACAAGAAAGTCTTCCAGACACCATACCTCAAAGTAGTGCTCTGCCTCTCTTACATCACTGGACCCAAGGTAGACGCATGGGTCAAACAGAAAAGAGAATGGCTTAAAAGCCAGGTCAAGCACCAAAGGCGCTCCTTTAACAATGAAGGGATCTGGGAGGACTTTGAGGAAGACTTCAGGAAAGCCTTTACAGATACAGATACAAATCTCACTGCGTTCGAGAAGCTCCACAACCTTAGGATGGTCGGAAGTGACATTGATTCCTACATAGCTGAATTTGAGTGGCTCAGGGAAGAAACTGGATATAGGAAAGACAACCTGTTGTGTATGGACGCGTGCTCAGTTCTCGGAATAAAGAACTGTAATTCGGGTCTATCTACCTGTTGCATATGGACGCGTGCTATGTACAAGTTAGCTCGGCGCATACATAAAGTAGTATAGTAAAGTACTAACCTCAGTTCTTGGAATAAAGAACTGAGGGTGGCTCAATGCGCATTGTAATGTTAAGTATTGTACGCTTGTTGGATACCAAAGGCCGAAACAGGAAGTAAATGTCCAAAGCATGTAAAAAATGAGAAGTAAGTATTCACACCAAAGTGGCGTAGCTCTTACTATCTTTGTCCAGACTTCAAACACGATGCACGGGGGCTGCCCTTCCAACACACCCCCTCAGCCCAAGCGGCATAACCCCATCTCCTTCGAGAACCTTTCATGCTTTTCACGGCTGAGCCCTTTAGTGAGGACATCTGCAACTTGATCCCCAGTGGGAGTGTACGCGAGAGCGATCTCTTCACCTTCAACCTTTTGTCGCAAAAAATGGTGTCGAACTTCAATATGCTTTGTCCGATCATGGAATTCAGGGTTACAGGCGATGGCGATGGCGGACTGATTGTCCATGTGGAGAGGAGTTGCCGAGTGGGAAGGGAGACCAAGCTCTGTGAGTAGCTGTCTGAGCCAAACACATTCCTTCACCGTGTGTGCTGCAGCAATGTATTCAGCTTCAGTGCTGGACAGTGCGACGGAGGGTTGCTTTTTTGAACTCCAACTGACTGCTGCTCCCAACAGCATGAATACAAACCCAGAAGTAGATTTTCAGTTGTTCACGTCGCTTGCCCAGTCAGTGTCCATGTAGCCAGTGAGAGTTGAACCATTTGTGTTACGCTCCTGCGGGCGCAAGGGCCAGACGTTGGCGGTTTGGGGTCCAGGTGCGCGTTAAGCAGCACTAGAAGGTCTTTAGTCGAATGGGGGCTGGTCTCCCTACTCAGCGAGCACTTGCAAAGCAAGGCTAAGTCGATAGGCAAGTAAATGCGGTCTGTGCAAGGGTCTAAGTTGACGATGAAGTGATCCCCCTCCTTGGAAGGTCCTTGCCAGTAATTCTGGAGTCGAAGTCGGTCCAGTGGCCTTCCCACTTTGTATGCCAATGACCAGAAAGTTGCAAGATTGATTCTAAGTCAGGCTTAAGGCCCAACTGTGAGTTATACAAGTTTATATACATGTTGCAGTCCGTCTAGGACGCTTGGTGAGTCAGGTAAGTAAGAATAGTAGCAAATGGCCTTAAGGGCTCTTGGGTCGAGTCAGAGTAGTAAGCGAAGAGACAATAACAAGTATCAGGACCGAAGGCAGTAACAATGGAATGAGTCACGATAGCTAAGCGAAGGTAAAATGATGGTAGCTAGCGGGGAAGTTTTATGGAAGAGTAGGTAGGTAGTCCGAGGGCTAAGAAGTAGCAAGTGAGTAGGAGCAAAGAAAGGAAAAAGGACGGGTAGTGGTAAGTCCGAGGGGCAGATCGTAACATCACGCCCTTCCTAAGGAGCTCACTTACACGAGAGCTAGTCTTCTTCCATCGTGGTGGAGGACGTGCCAGTGTCCTGGGCCCACATGTGAGGGAAGGCATCCAGCGGAGTGCCGAGACGTTTGGCGAGGCGTCCCATGGCAGGGGCTGGGCATTGGAGTCCATGGAAAGTGAGCCAGCTGGGAACTGAACACCTGTTCTCATGGCATTGAACGTGGGGGGTAGGGCATTGGAGCGACTCATGGCCGGAGCTCTGGCAGTAGCAGCAGGTTCCTGCTGAGGGGCAGTCCTTGCCAAGGTGGTGGGACTGGGACTGCATGCATTCGAAGCAGAATACGGGCTCCAGCGTTTTGGGGCGGTGGTAAGGGGCGAAGCGAGTTTGAGAGGAGGGTGTGGGCGTCTTTCGTTTGGTGTCTGGTGGGCCTTGGCTGGCCTTGAGAGTTGGGACATGCCCAACGCGATAGGGCTTTTCGCTTTCAGGTTTGACCGCGTAGACCTGGTTGAAGACCCGAGTGCAGGCCTTGGCATGGATCAGGTGGCGCTCCACTCCAACTAAAGCCTCTGTATTCTCAAGTAACGCTTCCTCGGCAGCTTGGAGGCGGCGGAGCAGTGTAGCGTGGCGTGCTTTGCGCGACCTATAACGCACCAGGTCTGCGGTGAGGCCAGGGTCGGCGATGTTGTGGACTGCTCGGTCTACGAAGTCCCTCAGGCTGGACTCGGGGTGGAAGACGTTGAGGTGGTCATCTCTGATCTGCTTGTCATTGTCAAAGTTTGGGTGGAGTTGGGGGCGAGCATGGAGGGCAAGGCGGTAAATGGGGCCGTTTTTGTGGTTAGTACCCTCCACATATGTTTCTTCCCCATCAAAGACGTAGCGGATGTAATTGGTGGTGACCTGGTCCTCTCCGTCATCGATAATGACCGGATAGTGGTCGGTTTGCCCGAAGCTGTACTCGATCCAGTTGCCACCTGGATGTTCTGGGTGGTTGGTATGCTCCTCTTCCTCGTTCTCGCTCGAGTCGGGGACTGATATGGCTGAGGGGGAGTTTGCCGCGATGATTTCGCCTTCTTCGGGCAAGAAGGGTGCGATATCGACCATGGTGGCTGTGGATAGTCTTTTAAGGAACGTGTAGAGCCCTTTTCTAGCTTCCCCCACCGTGAGGAAGTCGCCTAGATCTGTAGGGGTCTCAGGGAGTCGAGCGAGTTTTCTGATTGGGGGAGCAGCAGTGGAGTAACCTCTATGGGTGGAGAAGGACTGGGGGTACGCTCCATGCGCTTCCGAGTACGCTTTCATCCCTTGGGCCCAGCGCCATAGCTGCTGCAGTTCGATCTGGTTGACAAGCCCAGCACCAAGCCCAGCAGCAGCAGCAAGAGCAGAGCTAGTAGTAGGAGGGCTTCTCGGTTGATTATCAGGATGGGGGCCGGACTCCCTACTCGGCGGAACCTGGGGGCCTCCGGTGGAGGTCCTGTTATCGTCATGTGGGTTGCTTGAGGTGGTATTGGGGTCGGTAGGACTCGGAGGTGGTATGGGGGTGGTCGGGATGTATTCTTGCGAGGGGGCATTGCTTTGGGCCATGTGGTGGTTCTTAGTGGTTGTGGTAGGGGCAGTAGTTGACACGACAGTAGTAGAAATGGATACCGCTGTGTTCTTTCTCAGAGCGGTGGACGAAGATGTTGCAGTTGGGGTATTTGCGGACTGCTTCTCCCGAGAGGACTTGGGCAAAGGTGGCTGGTCCCTTGAGGGTTTGATAGCTGTAATCGAAGAGGTTGTTGCGTGCCAGGGTGGGTCGAGGTGACTTGAACGGATGGCCATTTTACGAATATTCCTCTGGGTCCTTATACTCCTGTGAGGCTGGCGCTCCGCGGTCTTTTGTTCATAGTCGGTTATCAAGTCCTCGGCGTGTAGGTCTTCCTTGGCAACCCATTGATCATGTGCTGGTGAATATCCTTTCCATCTGACAAGATATTGCAGCTTCTTTCCTCGGCCGTGGGCTCGCTTGCCAAGGATTTGTTCCACTTCCCACTCTTCTTGTCCTTCTATCTCCTCGGGTGGTGGCTCTATAAAGTTCTGTCCGTGCTCCTCGGTCTCCAAGAATGGGGTGAGTAATGAGGCATGGAAGACGTCGTGGATTTGCCAGGTTTCAGGGAGGTGGAGCTTGTATGCCACGGACGAAATTTTAGCGGCTACCTCGAAGGGTCCGTACCGCTTTGGGGATAACTTTGCACTATCGTAAGGTCGCTTGATGTTTGTCCCTTCCAACCAGACTTTCTGCCCTTCTTCGTAGCCTTTAAACTTTGTTTCCTTGACGAGTCCTTTCTGCGCTTTGCTTATGGCCTCTTGGGCGGCAGTTCGGACTTCCTTAATGTGTTTCAGCCTTGTATCGATGTCGGGGATGTCGGTCCTTGTTGTCGGTTGGTGTGCTTGAGGGGTGTAGCCAATGATGAGGTCGTAGGGTGTTTTCTTTGTCGTGGAGTGTGGCCAGGAGTTCCTTGTATATTGAGCGAGTGGTAGCCAGTTTGCCCATTGATTTTGTTGGCTTGCGCAGTAGAGGCGAAGGTATTGTTCCAGGGATTGGTTTGTGCGTTCACTTTGTCCATCGGTTTGAGGGTGGTAGGCCGTGGAGATGTTCTGTTTGATCCCTAATAGCCGGCAGAGTTCTCTACCGAAGTTTGAGGTGAACCGCGGATCTCTGTCGGATATTACCTTGGTGGGTATCCCATAGTGGGGGAACACCTGCATAGCGTAGAGCTTTGCCACTCCTGCAGAGTCGATTGCTTCGTTACAGGGAATGAAAATCGATGCTTTGGAGCAATCATGGTCAGTGATGGTCAAGATCGTGTCATACCCTTGGGATTCTGGCAGTTTTACAATGAAATCGAGGGCGATGACTTGGAATGGGAGCGCTTGGGGGTCTGTAGTGATTGGGAAGGTTGCTGGTTTGTTGGGGTGCGTGTTGATCTTTGACATTTGGCAGTTGGCACATCCTTTGATGTAGGCTGTAACGAACTCCTTCATTCTTGGCCACCAGTAGAAGGTTGAGAGCATCTCCAAGGTTTTGGAAATTCCAGGGTGCCCTGCAGTTGGTGAGTCGTGGAATAGTTTTGTCACCCCCCTCTTAAGATCGTTGTTTCCCACAACAACGAGTGCACCAGCTCTGGTCCAGATGTCTCCGTATTTTTCCAGTTTGTGGGTGGTTCTCCATCGTCGTATGGTTGCGTGGTCGATAGTCTGTGCTTGCATTATCAGCTTATCCAGGTCAAAAGCTGACCATTCTGCTCCATCTTCCAGTTGGACGCTTCGTGCCTTCATGGGTTTCATGTCTCCTTCGTCATCACTACCTACCAATGTCTCGTCTGAGTCGTAATCTTCCGCCTTTGTCCGCGTTGCTCGGTATGTGGTAGTTGGGGCTGTTGGGGAGACGAAAAGGTGGTCAGGAAGGACAATCACCAGTTCATTGTCCTCCTCTGGGGCTAGGTCTGGTCGTCTGGATAGTGCGTCTGCTCGGTTTACCGCTCCTGGCTTGTATACTAACTGTATATGGTAGTCAGCCAGTTCTGCGACGTACCCATTGACTCTTGGCCCCAATTTGTGTGGTTCGCGGTAGTACTGTAGGTTCGCGTGATCGGTAATCACCAGGACTGGGTAGGTGGAGTTTCGTAGGAGGTGTTTCCAGCACCTTAGCCCCCTGATGACTGCCAGTAGTTCCCTATCGTAGATAGGGTAGTTCTGTTCCGTTTTACTGAAGGTTTGGGAGTGAAATCCAATGGGGCGGAGCAGGGGGTTTCCCCTGCGATCCCTTCGTTCTTTGTCTGCTTGGTAGAGGATTGCTCCTGTTGCGAACTGAGAGGCGTCGACGTATAGGATGAATTGCTGGTCCGGGTCTGGGGGAATTAGCACCGGTTCGGATGTTACCAAACCTATGAGGCGTGTTACTGCTTTGGTACAGGCTGTATTCCATGCGAATTCTTTCCCTTTTTGCAGTAAGTCTGTAAGTGGTTTAGCAATGTTGGCAAAATTTGGGATCCAAGGGCGATGGTAGCCTAGAAGTCCCAGTGTGCTTCGCACTTCCTTGACATTCCGGAGTGTCGTTGGCCAGTCAGTTATACCTGCGATTTTTGCTGGGTCAATCATGAGCTCCCCATCCTTTACCCTTATGCCTAAGTAGTCATTTCTGTTTGGTTGAATTCGCACTTGGCCGGTTTGAGGTACAGGGAGTGTTGTTCCAGGATGTCGAAGTAAAGGTGACAGATTTCTTCGTGTAGTGCTTCTTCCCCTTTTCCAGTCATGACAATGCAATCGTCCATGTAGTGTCTGAATTTTCCGGGGTATTTAGCATATAATGGTCGCAAAACATCATTACCCATTCTGGTGAAGGTGGCTGGAGCGTTGCATAGTCCAAATGGCATTACGATCCATTCATATAGTCCTCTGCTTGTCTTGAATCCGGTTTTATAGGTGTCTTCTGTCCTATGCGGATATTGTTGTATCCCTGCTCTGATATCGAACTTACTAAACAGAGTTTTGCCCCTCAGGTCTTCCAAAATTGACTGGATGCTGGGGAGGGGTGTGACGTCCATTACCGTGTATTCATTGAGTTTCCTGTAGTCATGTACGATACGATGAGTGCCATCCTTCTTTTTTACCGTAAATGTGGGAGATCCATAGCGAGATGAGGACGCTACGATGTAACCTTTGTCCAGGTTGTCATCGAGGTACTCATCTAGGACTTTTTGTTCGTCTTTTGACAGTGGGTACACCTTACTGTTAATTACCTCGGGTGCGTTGTCCTTTAGGTTAATCTCGTGGTCCCAGGATCGGTGTGGTGGTAGTTGCCTTGCCTCCTTTTCTGAGAATACTTTCCAGTGTCGTCTGTATGCCGTAGGGATTGTTGCCTCCGTGTTTACCTTGCTCGCATCATAGGCTTTTTCGGCCATCTGTTGGGCGAGTGTCGTTTTGTTAAGTTCCAGGGGTTCAGGGGTTACCTTCCTAATCGTCATGATTAGTTCGTCCCCTTCCTCCAATTGAGCGATCGCTTCTTGTTGAATGTGTCGGATATATTCCTTTTGTGTCATGTTACCTTTGACCAGAGTTTCTACTCATACTCTTGGTCCTTTTATTTCTGCTTCTGGCCAGTTAATTTCTGGGTTGAATTTGGCGAGCCAAGGGTACCCGAAGATAAACCTATCTTTTCCGAGGTTAGTAACATAGAAGCGAACTCTTTCCTTTGTATCTCCTCTGGAGATCATTAGGTCGCAGTAGTTGGTAACACTTCCTGCCTTATTTTCGGTGCCGTCAATGTTTCTTACCGGCCTTGCTTGTTCGAGTTTCTTGGTTCCTAGTCGTAGCCTTGCTACTGTTTTATAATCGATAAAATTTTCTGTTGCTCCGCTGTCAATAAGAGCAATCTCTTCTGCCTTGCCTTTGAACGAGTATAAATCGAACACTAATTTGACTGAGTCGTGTCTGGTTATGTACATCTTTCTCAAGCGTAGGGCCCTAACTATGGCAGTTAGTTTCGGGCCGGTTAAAAATCCTGCGCACCATCTGCTATAGCCATGCGCTTCTCCTCGTCCATGCCCTGCAGTATTCCCCATAGTTCTTTTGGATCCATGTTGCTAATGGAGTCTTTGAGGGACGGCTGTTCTTGTTCTTTGGGAGGTTCTTCTGCCTTTGCTGCTCTGATCGTTGTTCCTCCTCCTCCTTGCCTTTTTTGAGGGCAGAAGCGGCTGATGTGGCCGGGCTGTCTGCAGCGGAAGCACGCGCCTTTCTTGCTCAGTTCGGCGCATTCTTGCTCGGAGAGGGGTGTAAATATACGCCCTGCGTCTACATCCATTGGGACTACTTGGTTGTTGCCTTTGCTTTGATAGCTGGTTTGTGGGCGGCCGTTCTGGCTTCTCTGCTGAGGTGGGACATAGTTCCGAAGGCCCAGCATAGTTGCCCACTTCTTCTGTGCTTCTGTGCGGTTGTTATTCGTCTTCTGGGTTAGGCCAGCGTTTTTGAGCTCTTTATACACTGTCTGGCGCTCCCTAGCCTTCTTTTTCCACTCCTCCAAGGTGGCTGGAGCTGGGGAGCAGTGGGTGATGATCTGGTGGAGTAACTTGGGTTGTAGCCCGTCTTTAAACTTGGCTATAGCCCCTATGTCATCTCTTCGGTACCCTGCGGTTTCTCTGAGTCTTTCGAACTCGGCAGTGTACGTGTCAAGGTCATCTCCAGTCATTCTGAGCTCCTGGAACTTTTGGAGGGCGGTGAGACGGGCATCGGTGTTGGTAAAGGCTGTCCTGAAGTCTGCCTCAAAGTCATCCCACAGGGAGTTGTCCTCCATTTTGCGTGTTCCCGTCCTGACTGCCTCATGGAGCCATATCCTTTTACTTTTGGCCCATGCGTCGACTTTTGGGCCAGTGATATAGGAGAGGCAGAGTGCTGTTTTGGTGAAGGGAACCTGGAAGATCCTTTTGTCCCAGTTGATAAGTTCGTAGCCCAGGAATCTATCGAGAAATTCTTCTGACTTGTCCCTATCTCCATTGAAGATCGGGGGTGCCAGTCCTACTGGGGCTCCGTTCCCAGGGTTTGTCTGTCCCATTGGTTGTGGGGGTGGTTCTACGATTGTGGTGTTGATTTGTTCTTCTTGTTGAGTCTCCATGTCGGTTACTGACTGTTCTTCTTGTTGATAACTGGGTTGGTACGTTTTAATCTTTCCTTCTTCAGCTTCCTTGTCAGTTTCTCTCCACCAACCTAGTCCGTTTGATCCTGGGGATAGTTGGTATTTCTTTCTGGTGTACCAGTTGGGGTCTTCGTCGTCTCCTTCTTCAAGGACAAACCAACGATCTCCTGTTTGAGTTACCCCTTCTTTATCGGTGTGTCTGAAGTTGTAGAATTCAACAGCTCTTTCTACGTTCTTGCTTTTGGCGTAGTAGCCCTTGTGGCCTGGATTTGGGACCCAATATGCTTTCCCTTTTACGTGGGCTGGTAGGTCGTCTCTGGTTCTTCTTTGTACTGCGACTGGGGTGTCTGGGTCTTCTGGTAGATATAGTTCTAGTGCGGCCAGCTTGTCTGTGGGGTTAAAGCCTGACTTATGTTACGCTCCTGCGGGCGCAAGGGCCAGACGTTGGCGGTTTGGGGTCCAGGTGCGCGTTAAGCAGCACTAGAAGGTCTTTAGTCGAATGGGGGCTGGTCTCCCTACTCAGCGAGCACTTGCAAAGCAAGGCTAAGTCGATAGGCAAGTAAATGCGGTCTGTGCAAGGGTCTAAGTTGACGATGAAGTGATCCCCCTCCTCGGAAGGTCCTTGCCAGTAATTCTGGAGTCGAAGTCGGTCCAGTGGCCTTCCCACTTTGTATGCCAATGACCAGAAAGTTGCAAGATTGATTCTAAGTCAGGCTTAAGGCCCAACTGTGAGTTATACCAGTTTATATACATGTCGCCGTCTGTCTAGGACGCTTGGTGAGTCAGGTAAGTAAGAATAGTAGCAAATGGCCTTAAGGGCTCTTGGGTCGAGTCAGAGCAGTAAGCGAAGAGACAATAACAAGTACTTAGGGACCGAAGGCAGTAACAACAGAATGAGTCACGATAGCTAAGCGAAGGTAAAATGATGGTAGCTAGCGGGGAAGTTTTATGGAAGAGTAGGTAGGTAGTCCGAGGACGTAAGAAGTGGCAAGTGAGATAGAGGCAAAGAAAAAGAAAAGAGGTGGGTAGTGGTAAGTCCGAGGGGCAGATCGTAACAATAACAAGCAACACTCACGTGCTTGAAAGCGTCGCTGTAACTGAGTCATAACAAAGTGACTTGGGTGACCAGAGTTTTTATCAGGGGTACGCAGACCTTGACAGTGAGAGCTATATAACAAGTGAGAATCTACTCACGGAGTAGAGTGCCAGATGGACTCATGAAGCAGGGGGCGGGCAGGTGGCTGACTCAGAGTGGGTGGGCTGGCAGGCAGGTTGTGGGCAGTGTGCGCTGGTGGGCGGACTCAGACAAGCAGGCGGGTCTGGGCAGGCAGGCATGCGAGCGGGTGTGTGCAGGCCGGCAGATGGGCAGGTGTACGTGTATGCGTGGGTGGGCATGCGAGCGGGCATGTCAGCAGACTGGGGCTGCCATTGCCATTGTTGCTGGTGCACAGTTGCGGTCACGTCGTTGCTGGTGCTGTCGTCGCGGTCACCATCAAATCGCTGCTGTTGTTGCCCTCACTGTCGTGCAATGCAACGCATCGTCACCGCTGGTGCCACTGCCACCCTTGCTGTGCCGCTGCTCCAATGTTGAAAGTGTTGGCATTGAGAACCAGAGACGTGAAAAAACGAAAAGGATGACGTACTATTGAAGCAGATGTGATGCGCGCCCACAAGTTCACCCGGAATGCCGGTGCAGGACCACGAGAATGTCATGAGGCTAATGAGGCCTTTTGAAGATCGGATGGGCAGCGAAAGAGCAGTGCCACGACATCGAGAACAAGGGGAAATGGGCAAAGATAAGGAACAAAGAGACATGGGTGTGCGAATGAGGCGATAACGAATGAGGGAGGCGAGAGGTGGTCAAGGGGGTTGACGGGGGATCGTGTCGGCGTTGGTCATACCCCCAAATCTGCAATTTCCATTATCAACGAGACAGCTTGACTTACATTATATGACCGAACCCAAGGAATGGCCTAGGTCAATGGGACAGACACTATATGTCAAATTTGTCAAATGCGATGCTCAGATTGACTAAATGTATTGCCACGGCCTGGGCAAAGGCGGCAAGGGAGGGCCATGGGGAAAGCCCAAAGACAACAGCGGGGAGAAGGCTTCGGTGACGTGGCGCTGACACTTGTGGTCACATGCCCTCAAATTGGCCCCTTCGGTACAGCCCAGAGTTGTCCTTGAAACAAGGGTGAAGTTGCAAAGTGACAGAAGACAGCCTATGTAAGAACTTCTTCAAATGATTTCTATTACCAGCCAAGTGCGCTGATCAAACAGCACAAATTTTTTTTCTTTGTTTGTTGAAAAGACGACGTTTTTGTCTCACTCACTCACACACTGTGACCTCACCCATCCTCAGTTGACATGCTCATAAATCGACTCCTTGTAACTTCCCCTCACCCATCTCCTCAAGACCGCTGCAAGTTGAACTGCCCAAGCTCTAAGCAGTGTGATGCATGCCATCCACATATAGATGTTGCCTCGTTGAGTACGTCTATCGCCTCGGTATCCACTGTGGTAGACTTTGATGGCACTCAAGTGGGACACATTTGAAGCGATGGACTTTGGAGATCCAAGTGATAAGAAACTCCAGACCACAGATGGTGTGTCACGCTTCCATAGTGCTCCTCTGACTCTTATTCGATTCTTTGTTGCAGGATAAACAGTGAGGCCAGCCGTGGCGCTGGGAACGAGTGATTCAAAGTGCCCACACTCTGATCCACAATCTTATGTGCCATTGCCCCTTGTAAGTTACACACCTTCAATTTGTCTGCCGTGCCTCATATATCTTTTGTCCCACTTTCATCCGCCTGCCCTCTTGACCCTTTCCTCACCGTCAAAGCCAACTGTGAGATGAAGACATACTCACCGCCTGAAGCCCGTCGGACCCCTCACTCAGCTGACATCA
Organism: Russula dissimulans; assembly: GCA_022376545.1. Lineage (NCBI taxonomy): Eukaryota > Fungi > Basidiomycota > Agaricomycetes > Russulales > Russulaceae > Russula > Russula dissimulans. Next base: position 381,921 of record WTXJ01000025.1, on the reverse strand, counting down.
AAGTATTGTCCTGCTCAACTTCGCCATGCCCCAAAATTGTCGATTGGTCCCTCTTTGATGGTCCAAGAGGGGATCATTTTTAGTATTATTCTTTTTGTACATGCATTGTTATGGACCACCTCGATCTACAAGCATGTCGCGCATCGCAACAGGCAACACTCCCCTAGGTGACATCCACACCGTCACTAGCAAGCAACGTGAAGAGACAACGGCCCCGTGACAGACCTCTGAGGTCTTGGCCGAGGATAGGGACACAACGAGTCAGCGGTTGCCTGACAGACCTTCTGACTCTTGACAGCGCTGGCAGCGCTGAAGGCCTCGCCTCAACGAGAAGAGACGGCGGCCACGTGACAGACCTCTGAGGTCTTGGCCAAAGATAGGGGACACAATGAGTCAGCAGTCGCCTGACAGACCTTCTAACTCTTGACAGCACTGGCAGCGCTGAAGGCCTCGCCTCAACGAGAAGAGACGGCGGCCACGTGACAGACCTCTGAGGTCTTGGCCGAAGATAGGGGACACAACGAGTCAGCGGTCGCCTGACAGACCTTCTAACTCTTGACAGCGCTAGCAGCGCTGAAGGCCTTGCCCTAGGTCCTACCCCCCTAATCTAGACGCGAGAGGAATCATCGCCTGAATTGCCTCTCCAGACGAAGACACCCCCCCCCACTTGACAGTTGGTGGGACTCATGATGATACCAGCAGATAAGACAAAGACCAGAGGCTTCATAGCTTGCCTATGACTCCCACGCTATTGTTCTAGAGGTCAAAAGGCTATTGGCCAGGAGGAGTAATGCTCCCACGCTATTGTTTGAATACTAGGATACCTACTGTTAGGATGACAGGTTGTTCTCACGCCATTGTCTTGCCTATTTGATATTCTAGATAGTGGACATGTATTTAAAGCTCTTGGAAGCTGTAGAGTCGAGCCAAGCTTGACTTGATCAAATACCAGTCTTGCTGACTATCAGAAACGTCCTACCTCAGTAGGGAGTGACCCCTCTCGTCTTCTAACCCACGCACGCTCCCCTTGGATAGCATCCAAGGAATCCCGAAGCTTATTGATTGAGCTACATCAATCAGCACTCCACCAGAGGTATGTAGCCATGTACTTAGGCTACAAGGTATCGGCAGAGTAGGAGGTGCAATGACAGGGCGTTGTCAGTTGAACGCGAACAAGGAGCATGAAGTCTGGTGACTGAACTATATCAGTCATAGGTCCGTCAAGATGTGAACTGATGGACAACACTTCGAGGAGAGGAAGACGAGCTTAGATGTCGGGCCACACTAAGCCACAGACAGGATACTGCCAAAGGTTCTACTGAGAGCCAGGTATCAACCAGAGGCTTAGGCATTGGGCGGCATCAAACAGAACGACAGAGCACTACCATGAACTCTATCGAGAGTTAAGTGCCAGACGGAAGCTTAGGCCTTGGGCTACATCAAGGGAAGTCACTCTACAAGAGATAGGACGCTACTGCGAACTCTATCAAGAGTCGAGCGTCAGCGATTCTTGACATGCATCTTCCTCTTTACTCTCTAGTTCTCTTTATTTAACAGTACGATATGCTGCCCACTCGATGCCACCAGCGACCAATGGGAACCTCGCAGCATGCCTATGTCAGCTGATGCTCTAGCCTCATGGCCGACTGTGGCCAACTGTACCCTTACTATTCATCCCTGAACGCTATGTACATTTTAGATTTGTCTGTTCTCAGTCTAGGTTCTCGAAAATGTATATAACTAGAGGACGGCCGTGCTGCGCACGGGCCGTCATCTAGGTAAGTAAGCGAGATCTGTTTGGTGCACATGCAGTGTGCACAAAGGATGACACGTGAAAGCGAGGTGCATATGGGACAGAGCGACATTATCACAGGCGGAAAAACAAATACAAAGTATGACGTGTGTGTGATGCAATGGACGTTCGAAGGGCATTGTGGGAGGGGAGGAAAGTTCTTAGAACTAACTTATATTGACAAAGTGAAGAAAAATACAGAAGGAAATGAAATGAAAAGTTCAAGCTGCCCCAAAATTGTGAGTCTTGACTGATCCCTTGCTTGGACTGTGTTGCTCATGTTTGACATTTGTAGATAACCCCTTCATATGCCTCCTTTCCCAGTCTGCGTAGTTTTTTTTTTACCATATAGTGAGTACTGTGGCATGTAGAGAGATCATGTTCAATGGTCGTCGGACACATCCTCACTTTACACAGCCTCACTTACAAATTGCCAGTGGAGAAAGAGAAAAAAGTCACAAAGGGCGTGAAGTGTGCTATTGAACTGTGTAACAGAATTGATAGAAAACGACGTGTATGGAAACGGTTTGCGAAGTCTGATGATTTGACAGAGAATGATGTGCATGCTTCATCACCTCTAGTCGCATTGTCAAGTATTGCTCGGGGTAATTTTTTCCTACACAGCATGTGTTCGCGTGTTCAAAGGCTTCGAATGTGTTTTGTAAGAGTAGTCAAGTCCAGTCTGATTGTAATGGAGAAAGTGAGAATGCCTCGCTCTTAACACGGAAACCCTTCTATTGCTGAGATGACAACTGTGGACGTGGACAGAATGTGGACAGGGGTTACCACCTGTCGCGTCCTTTACTTGTATCGCTCGCATTTGTTATCACTTGTTACGCTGCAACGGTATGAAACATCTTTGGTTTCATTGGAATCTTACTGTAAATATTCAATGTGTACTTAACCCCTCCCCCCGAAGAGCTCATGTAGAGCTGTGATCTCTTGCAATGTACGTTATCCACCTTTTGACATTGAACGCTTTAGTGTGCTGCCGTGCCGACAGCTGTTTGGAATCATATCTTTTCGTTACGAGTTGTGTTTCATTGATCAATTGATCAATCTTGAACTGTCAATGCCCTGTCTCCTCCCACCTTTGGAACTTCTGGCTCAAAGTGTCCCACTGTTACAGTTCGAAATGACAGAAAACAATGTGCATGGAAACAGAGAACGACGTGCATGGAAACAGTTTGCCACTGGCCACGGCACCACTCGAAAAGCAAAAGGCTGTAAGAATAATCGAGCTGTGAAAGAAGTACACACCTGTCCTTTCCATAGTCACTTTCATCTCTTCTTTTGAAACCTTTCTGTATCGACTTCATGCAGAACAGTGGAGTATAAACCAGGTCTAGTTTGTAAGCGAATTGACAGATGCCCATGGGACCCTCATCGAACCACTGAACGTTCACAGTGGGGCTGATATTGACACCTGGAGCCAGTGGGATGGGTGTGTGTGCACGCAAGCCAACTCCCACTTGACGTGCATGGTGACAGTTTGCCACTGGCACCACTCGAAAATGTGACAGAGTCGCATCAGTCTCGCACGTGCGAAAGCCCGAGACAACTGCAGACAGGGACTACCACCCGACATCCAATTCGCGGCCCGATTCCCCTCTCCAAATCCAAATTGGATAGATCGTCCAATCAGAAGGGTGATTTGTCTCTGGTTTCAATTTATATATAGTAGAAGCCTTTTTTTCATATCTTCCACTTCTCACCCTATGACTCCAACCACTTTGCCGTGTCAACTCACGTTCAAAGTCATCTCGCCTCTTTCTCAACTCGTGTCCTTGTGTGATTGTAAAGTATGCATCCCCATCGTAACTGTCTTGGTCTATAGATACAACTCGAATCTTTATGTATTATGTAGACATTATTGTATGGAACACTAGACGAAGGCTGTGCTCGCACAGCCATCATCTAGTTCTGGATATTAGATTTCAAAGAATAAATATTTCATTTAAATTTTGTTTTGGAGTGCTCCCAGCGCTTGCTCAACTGTGCACATGCCCAATGTTCAATGGCATCCCTCGAGCCAACACTCTCGCCCATGCTCGCCTCAACCGGTTGTTATCACACACTTTTTTGTTCCGCCCCAGAGCCTGAACCCGAGCTGGTACATGTCCCTTGGACTGCATGGGAAGCTGCTGCGAGGCATTGGTTTGAGGGTGACCCTGCGTCAATGTGATGGATAACGACGACAGGCCTGTGTTTCAACATTCCCGTCTACAAAGGAGCTGAGAATACGAATACAGTGGGGTGCAAAAGGACAAAACTGGTTCTCTCTCTGTCTCGACGTGTGCGCTGAGCAATTTGTTGTCTGGAAAGGAGCTGAGGGACAGCGAGGACAGGGGGGGCGAGAGGGGAGCGGGTTTCCATCGAAAGTGACCGAGCAAATTAGAAAGTCGAATTCGGAGACTTGTCTCTAGAGATTGAAAAAGTCCGAAAATGCAGGTGTTTATTTTGTACGTATAAAGTACTGTAAGCCCGGGACAGAATTATACCTCTGCTCATAATGGGGAGTGACCCAATATGAGCCACATTACTAACATCGGTAAATTGGAACAAATCCCACGAGGCAGCGCAGTGCTCATGTGTTTGATGTGAGCTGATAGTAGCTCGTGAGGCTTCACGCACCTCACGCCTCGTTCTAAGTCCGACATGGCCTTGTGATATACTCGTGGGCCTGTTACCCTGCTCTTTCCCATTCATAACCCCGCACGAGACTTATGCCAGTTTGTGCTGGACTCGTCCTTCAATGTGAGTCTAATACCTGAATGTACATATCCTCTGAGGTGTTCACCAGGTTGTGACAGAACCATGCGCTCGCACGAGACTAATGCCAGCTTGTGCTGATCTTGTTTGTCAATGTGAGTCTGATACCTGGATGTACGTATCCCCCGAGGTGTTTACCAGGTTGTGATAGAACTGTGTGCTATCACGAGGCTGTGTGTGATGTAAGGTGAGGATGGCCATCGAGCTCGAGACAAGCGATTCAAAGTGCCCACATAGCCATCCAGAGCCACGACCACCATATCTGCTATCGCCCCCGCACACGCCCTCGATTCATCAGCCACGCCCTTACTCTTTTCGTCCCATTCTCATCGTCCTGCCTTGTTGCCCTTCAACCCCTTTCATCGCCCTCAAAACTGACCGTGCGCCAAAGACCCACTCATTGCCCAAAACCCCATCGGACCCCTTGCTTGGCCAACAACAAGCCGCCATCTCACTTGAGCCCACTGTGCCTCAAAACCCTTGATCAAATTTCCCTCCTAGACTCCTCCACTGAGGACTCCATTCTAGTTTACCATTTTCGTACGCCCATCCTGTCTCTTTTTGTTTCATATCCCTTTATTTTACAGTACGGTACACCACCTGTTCGACATCGCCCACGACCAACAGCGACCTCGAAGCGTGCCCACGTCCGCCAACCTTCTCACCCCCATCGCCGACTGTACCCATACAGTTAGCCTCGCTCGTGTTTTTTTCCCACTTGTCACCCTGGAACAGTATGATACATTCTAGATTATTTCAGACTTTGCTTTAGATGCTCACAAAATGTATATAAACCTCCAAAAGAGCTTGTGTAGAGCAAGCGATCTTCATAGAATCCCATCTCTCATCTCCTCAAGGCTCAGGCTCTTCCACGCGACTTCAAGACTCTTGTCTGCCCTCCTCACCTCTATCTCTCCTTGCTCTCCAACTTTGAACACTTCACCACACAGCTGTGCTGACTCGTGCTCAAGATCGAACCTTCTTCCTGCCTCCTGTTACCCGACTTTGAACGCTTTACCGAGCCGCCGCGCTGACTTGCGTTCGAAATTGACTCTGTTTCTCTCTTACTTCTTATCTTGTCTACTCAGCTTCGCACACCTTAGTTGGCGACACGAGTCGAAAGACTCATGTCTCAACTTGTATACCTCGTCCTTTTTCTTCCCTCTCTCCCCTCTCTCCCTCGGGGTGCTACTCTGCTGAACTCACATGCATGTCGACTCGTACCTTCGTGCTTACAATAAACTTATCAGGCAATGTGCCATGGCGTCACAGTCTCCATCTTCAACATGATCGCTTCCAAGTCCGACTCCCTAAGCCCTCCACTTCCCCGGTCTCTGTTGTGTCGGCGTCGTCACTGTCCACTGCAACTGTGATTCCAGGCTCGACGGGTGCTGTCTTTCATATTCATATTGTATAATATCCTTATCTATAGCTCAGAGGGTAAAGCATGAATTGCCATGATGGTTTAATGGTTAAGTCGCATGTGTTATGTAACTGGACCTGAGGAGGTTGTGGGTTCAAATCACGCTTGACACGCATGTCTGTCATAAGTTCATTAGTATGAATGAACTGAAGTCTGAAGTGACTGAGTCATCTTCAGTGACCGAAATATATGCATGTACCTCCTGTGAGACAAGTCTGAAATGTCTGAAATGCGTGATGCGGGATCCGAAGATCGGCTCACTGAAGTTATCTGAAGAAATTGACTGAAATTGATTGAAATGTACTGATGGCCCCACAACCTCGTCACAAGGTTGATTAGCCCTCACAGACCCACAAACAGATGATGTTGGGCTTACACTTTTCCCAGTTCAGATTGTAATGATCTCGCACATCAATTGCCGGACTGCCTAGACCTTGTCATGAACAGTGACCTCCGGAACCACAGGAATCAAAGGGAACAGACAGGACAATGTCCAGAGACCTCCCTGCAATGAAAGAGGATGACCCAGCAAAGGGGGACAACCCCAATGCTCCCACAACGCCCCCCAGACCCCCAAAGCACCAGCAAGGCCATACACAAATAGATCCAAAGAGAACCCCTTGGGAAATCCCCAAGGGAATCCCCAGATCACATCTAGGACCCTAGATGATCTAGATATCTCTAAGATCAGAACAGGGGATCGCCAGAGGTACAGATCTGGCCACAGATCTGCATCAATCCTAAAATACCTTGAGAAGCAAAGTGGCCACAACCCCATAGGAAGCGTGCAACAACCCCAAGCACCCAGAATAACTCCTCCCCAACCTGTTGGACGATCCAGACCAAGGACAGATGGCATTATGCCATTGGAACAACAAGACAGACCAAGAATAGCCCCTAGAGTAATAACGCTTACTAGAGTACCATCTCTGTGTATATAAGGACTCCCAATATGAGTAGACAGTCCTCAGACTGTCCATTTGTGACACTCCCATCGTCTCCTCCCCTTACTGCCTTGCACTAAGTGGCTCAGTGCCTAAGCCCTCCCCTGCATCCTCTGAAATCCCCTGTGTCCTGACACTCGACCCGTATCGTCAACCCACGTCCCCCTGTCCATCCAGAACCCTCCTAGCGAATTACTGTCGACCCAGCAGTAAGTTCGCCACACCTGGACAGTCTCTAACACCCCTCCTGACCATACCGGTCACATTAAGTGTCTTACAACTTCACCTTCCCCCACATCCCGCTCCCAATTGCCACCAACCCAGCTGACCTCGCAGAACTTGCCCAGCTCGTCCCAAGAGCCAGAGCTGAGCCTGTCTGTACCCCTTCCCCAGAACTTCAATACCTAGATGGCAGCACTGCTGCTCTTCCTCCTCCTCCTTTCTCTCCGACTCGCCCTGCACTTCAGGACCTTCCTGTCCCTCCTCCTCCTCACCCTGACCCTGAGAACCTTGACCCGAACCGGGAATCAGAAGAACCTCCGAACTATGATGACCAACGCTTCTTCCAACCCCCTCCCTGCATCCGCAATGGTATCAGAGCCCACAAACACCCTCACCAGTTCTCGGTGATCACAAGCCCCGACGGACATCACACCTGGCGCGCTACTGAGCTAACCGCCAGCATCGACCTCCTTGAACATATCACGTCCGCCGACTACCTCCGCTTACACCCACCTGCTGCCTTCGTCACCCCCTTCCGGTCCCGTGTTCACCACATCTCCAAAGTAGGAGTCACTGACCACAATCTCGCCAGACAGTGGTCCCTCAAACCCCTGATTATCTGCTCCAACCTTGGTGTCTACCCCCGGACCACGTCTTCCCCTTTGGTCACCTCGTCTACTCCTTCGCCGAATCCCTCGCCAAGAAATTTAAAGATCTTCCACCCCCCTTCCTAGCTGCGTACCACGACACCCTCGCCCTCATCACCATCCAAGACTTCCTAGACGGTCACCTGCGCTATACTTACAGACGCATCCACTTCGACGAAGATAGGAACATTGAGATCGAATGAATTACCAACCACATTATCGATCTCTTCCGCCTCTTCCCTACGCTCACCCGCTACACCTTTTCCCCAAGACTCCCAGTAGACCCCCCAGCTCTCCTCAATTGCATGTACCCTGACAGAGAGCACGTTTATATCGAACCCCGCTCCTGAGCTACCAGTGCGTAGTTTAGAAGTGTATAGTTGCATAGAGATATAAATCAAGTGTTTTAGTGTCCCTCCAAACACTGTGTGAGGACGAAGAAAGACAAATTGCCTACTGCTGTCACCGACTCCTCGCACCGCACTATGACACCCTATTAGAATAACTTTTCCCTGAAAGACACGTCATCGATGCACACGGTCACAGCAAAGTCGACTGCTGGTCCTCTGAAACCCACGTCTGGACTTTCCTTTTCGATCTACTCCCCTTCTGCACCCTTCTCCCCCAGCACGAGTACGACGCGCTCGTGGACGAAACCTTCGACGACATCCTTTTCCAATCACGCCAACAATTATTATATTGGCATCTCAAGCAATGCCTAATTGGCGGAGAACCCATTAACAACCTCACCCTCACAGAAGAAGAAGACTATCTGTGGAGAACCCACATCTTACCCCACACCTGTGGCGAACTTACTGCTGGGTCGACAGTAATTTGCTAGGAGGGTTCTGGATGGACAGGGGACGTGGGTTGACGATACGGGTCGAGTGTCGGGACACAGGGGGTTTCAGAGAGTACAGGGGAGGGCAGAGGCACTGAGCCGCTTGGTGCAAGGTGGCAAGGGGAGGAGACGATGGGAGTGTCACAAATGGACAGTCTGAGGACTGTCTACTCATATTGGGAGTCCTTATATGTCACCGCTACGGTTTCACCAGCTCACTTAATAGCAATGGAAGGAAAGGACGACGATGAAGACAACGATATAGACTACGATGACGATCGCTAGTCCGAACATGTACCCGTCCGTATACCGGGAGAGATCTTGAAGAAGAGTACGACCCCTACTTAGAGAGAAGGCAACCAAGGGAGGTCCAAGATCGCGTTCACTCTGAGTGGAAAGACGAGGGTCGGCTGCAAAGACGGCTTGTCTTTGACAGCGAGCCCTGAGCGGGGAACAACAGTGTATAAGCGACGAAAAGACTCGACTTGCGAGTCCTAGTGGTACATGGCACGTATAAATAGGTACAGGGGAGGCTATGCCCATAAAGCCAAGACAACGGTACATCAGACTATCACAATCGGCGGCGGTCGGCGCATCAACCCATCACATCAGAACAGAAGGCCATATCAGAAAGTACGTATCGCGGGGATATCATAACGCCGGTTCAGAAACTTACCCCGGTCCACGGCGTACAAGCTAGCCGTCTCGGGAGCCGGTGACATCACCCTCCTTCTAGACGGCAAAGCGACCTCGCTTTATGCTTTTCCCTTTTGGGGGGACTCGGGGGAAGTTCTCATCGTCCCGTAGTACCGGAGGGACCAGGTACTGCTGGCGGGCGAGGCGTTTTGATATGCGGGCCAGTTCGAGACGGCCGCGGGTGAGGGCGTACTTCTCTTGGAGAAGCGAGAGGTCAGCCTCAATCTGGTCCCGCTGTAACTCCATTTCTTGCGCCTTGAGGTAAGTGTCCCGGGCGCGGGTGAGGTCGGCGACGATCCCGAAGTCCTCGAGCTCGATGGCGGCTCGGCGGAGCGACTCGAAAGTTGCGGTACGTCCCTCGATGATGGTCTGGACCCAAAGAGGGAGTGGCTCGGGGACCTCGTGGAGGCGAATGTCGGGCGATGCGTAAATCTCCATGGAGTAAGGACTTTCAGTGGAAAGTTCCTTGCCGGTGAGGCCGAAGGCCTTGGTGTAGTCCCCTTCATGTAGCTTGATCCACTTGGCGGGGAGGTAGAGCCCGTCGTCCATGGGGATGTCGAAGTTCGGGATCTTGTTGTCGTTACGGATGTACCCCTCGGGGGGTTGGTCGGAGTCAGCGTCGCCCACGAGCTCTTCAAGGCGGAGGAGTTTTTCGCGGAGGTCCCAGACCTCGGTGTTGTGGGCCGCCTCGCGCTCTTCGATGGTGCGGAGGAGTCCTGCGGCGATCTGGCGCATAGTTTCCTCGGGGACGTGGGGATTGGCGGCCAGGAGGGATGCGGTGGAACGTGGCGAGAGAGGAGCCCCGGTGACATGAGGGACGGCGTAAGAACTGGCAGATTGGGGAGAGGAGGGCTCGAGGGCTTGAGACATCCGGTGCTTTCGTTCGAAGTGGTCGGCGAGAGTCTGGAGATGGAACTGTAGCCACGGGTTTGGAGGAAGTTCGAGGCCGGGTAGTTGCCAAAAGACTGGGAGGGCGAAGAGGGATCGACTTTGAAGGGGGCCAGGTTGGTGATGAAAGGACGGCAACGCGGGCTCTCCTTTTATCCTGATGTAGTGGGCTGTGTTGTGATATTCCCGGATTAAGTCGTCCGGAATATCGCCGTTTTGGGCTCCCAAGTATTATCGCTGTGGGGTACCCTTCCATTTGATCAAATATTGGAGTTGCCGGCCTCTACCTCTGAACCAGTGATTGATGATGGTCTCCACCTCGTATTCTTCTTCGCCTCCGATCAAGTCGGGTGGCGGTCGGCGGAAGTTGGGTCCGTGCGCGGTCGTTTCGCGATAGGGCGATAAGAGGGAGGCATGAAACACGTCGTGAATGGTCCAGGATGCCGGGAGTTCCAGCTGATACGCCACGGGTGAGATCTTTCTGATGATCTTGAAGGGTCCTTGACGTTTCGGCGCTAGCTTGGAAGTCTGATACGGGAGTTTCAGGTTGCTTGCTTCGAGCCATACCTGTTCTCCTACTTGAAACACGTCTTTTCGGATCTCTCCCGCGCGCGCTGATTGATTGATGGCCGCCGTAGCTTGCGCCCGTCGTTGGAGGAGGTCATCAATTCGGGCTTCCGCTTCTTGATTGTTTGTTCCCAGGATTTGGTTCGGATACAAGATAGGCCAGTATCCCAATAGGGCTTGATTGGGCGTCATCTTCAGCGTGGAGTTGACTCGGTGTTATGTACTGCCGACGCGATGGTGAGCCATTTGCTCCAGTCGTTTGGTTGCGCACTTGTCACCAGGCGAAGGTATTGTTCGATCCACTGATTTGTTCGTTCGGCAAGTCCATCGGTTTGGGGGTGAAAGGCCGTCGACAGATTCTGTTGGACTCCTAGTTTTGCTGTGAGGGCTCGGCCGAAGTGTGAGGTGAAGCGGGGGTCTCGATCGGTGATGATTTTCTTTGGCAATCCGAACCACCGGTAGACGTTGTCAAGGTACATTTGCGCGATTTCAGGGCCTGTAACTGTGGTAGAGCAAGGGATAAAGGTTGCGGCTCGGGAACAGCCGTGGTCTACTATAGTGAGGATGGCGTCGTATCCATGGCTTTTGGGTAGGCCGGTGATGAGATCCATGGCCACGCGCTCGAAGGGTTTGGCGTCCGGCGGGGTGTCAATCTTGTAGATGGGGACTCTGGAGCGGTGAGTGCGAATTTGTTTTGTTGGCACTCTGCGCATCCTTCAACGTAATCTGTTATCCACGCGGTCATCCCGGGCCACCAGAAGTCTCTTTTTACTTGACGGATTGTCTCGTCCCTGCCTGGGTGCCCTGCCGTCGGCGCGTCGTGGGTGTGGGTCATGATGCGTCGTTTGAGTTCGAGATCTGGGGGAACCACCAATTTACCCGATTGGGTCCATTTGGGGACGCGGTGCGAGTGTTCTTCTTGTACGCAGTGAAAGGCCTCTTTCCATTCTTCCATGAGAAGCGGGTGTTGCTTCTGTGACCATCGGATGTTGTCTTCGAGGTCGTGGTAGATGGAGTCCATATCGAAGACTCGGATCCGCGACGGTGGTTTGAGGTGTCGCGGTGAGGGTTCGATCGGAGGGGTTCGTGCTAGCCCTCGATGTTCATCGGGGATTTCGTAGTGGGAGTCGACGAATAGTGCTTCTGGGAGGACGGTTACCTGTTTGTTGTCTCCTTCGCCTTTGTCCTTCGACGGCGGGCGTGATAGGAAGTCCGCTGCCATATGGGACTTCCCTGGTGTCACCTGGATGTTAAACCAGTAGTCTTGGAGGAGAGCGTGCCATCGTGCTGTGCGTCTGTTTAGGTCTCTCGGTTCTTTCCAGAAAGCGAGGTTTGCATGGTCGGTGACCACTGTGAAGGGGTGTCGAGTGAACCCTAGGTGTTGCCTCCAGTGTTTAAGTGCTTTGACCACGGCTAGTAGTTCTCGTTCGTAGATGTCGTAATTTCGTTCCGCGGGAAGAAAGGTAGCTGAATAGTATGCGATGGGATGGAGGCGAAATTTGAGGGGGCGTTCTGGATTGGGGTCGCCCTCTTGTAAGAGTATGGCTCCCACGCCATATCCCGAGGCGTCCGTATGGAGGATGAACGGTTTTGTGTAGTTGGGTTGAGCGAGAACGGGCCGTCTGCACATGAGGGTCTTTAGGAGTTCGAAGGCGTTCATTTGTGCGTCTTCCCAATGCCATGGGGTGGACTTCTTTGTGAGATCTAGCAGGGGACGTGCGATTCGCGAGTAATTCGGGATGAAGTATCGGTAAAACCCCGTGAATCCTAGGAAGGCTCTGACTTCGGTCACATTGGTTGGTCGTGGCCAGTCGGCGACCCCTTGGGTTTTCGTTGGGTCCATGTGGATTGTGCCGTGTTGGAGGACTACTCCTAGGAAGTCGACTCGACGTTGTTCGAACACGCATTTTTCGGGCTTTAGATATAGGTCGTGCTCTGCCAACTTCGTAAGGACGCGATGGACGCATTGTTCATGGAAGCGGGTGTCGTCGTCGGTGGCGATTAGCATGTCATCCATGTAGACGACTAGCCATCCTTCTCGCATTTCTTCTGCGAAAATGGCGTCCATCATCATCTGGAAGGTCGCTGGGGAGTTTGTGAGTCCGAAGAACATTACCGTAGGCTCGAATAGGCCTTGGTTCGTGATGAAGGCCGCCTTCCATTCGTCCCCTTGTTTTATCCTCACGTTGTTATATCCCCAGCGAATGTCGAATTTCGTGAAGAGGGTGCGTGCACGCACCTTGTTGATTAGCTGTGGGATAAGCGGGAGAGGGTAGCGGTTCCTAATCGTCCATTGATTAATCCGTCGGTAGTCTTGGACAGGGCGAAGTTTTCCGTCCTTCTTCTTGATGAAGAAGAAGGGGGCGGCGTAAGGGCTCTTGGATGGGCGGATATAGCCTTTCTTCACGTGTTCTTGTACGAATTTCTTTAGTTCTTCCTGCTCGAGCTGGGTGAGGGCATAGACCTTCCCGGGGATGGTGCTCGGGGCGTCCGGCTTGAGTTCGATGGCGTGGTCCCAGATTCTCGGTTCTGGGAAGCGCTGGGCGGCTTCTTCGCTGAAGACTTTGTGGTGTCGCTGGTAGTGGGCTGGTATAGAGGTTTTTGGGGTGTCTTGCCGAAGGGGGCCTGGCCATTCGACTCGTGCTATGAAGACTGGGTCTTGCTCTCGCCGGGTTGGGGTGGCAGTTCGCGGGAGGAATTTCGCTCGGGCTGCGTCAGGACTCCTTATGATGATAGGGAGTTGGGAGTGATCGAGCCAGCCTCGGAGCCAGTCGATCTTTGGCTGCACAGCAGCGAACCATGGATACCCCAGAATCAACTTGTGGTCGCCTAGGTTTGTGAGGAAGAACCTCATGTTTGTGCGGTTCGTACCCGTTTGGACCTGTACGTCCGTAAAGAATTCAAGGGAACCTCCTCGGTTGAGAGTGCCATCCACATTGTAGACCTGTCGGGGGTGGTTTAGTTTCTTTAGCGGCAGGCCTAACCATTTTGCGTAGTTTAAGTTCATGAAATTTTCGGTCGCTCCGGAGTCTACCAGAGCGATCGCTTCAGCCCTTTTCTTTGATGAGTGTATGTAAGAACGAATCGTCATTGATTTGCGCGCCGACATAAATACATCTTTGGAGGTCTGTCTAATCCAGGCTGTGCAGATTAGACCGAGTGAAAATCCTGTCGCTCTCTCATCCGTTCTCCTAAAGAGGAGGATTCCTCGAGGGAGAGTGAACGGAGCTGTTCCTCCATCCAGGCCACTTTGTCCTTCGGTTCTTCGGCGACGGTTTCGTCGTCGTTCCAGTCAATGAGACTGGCTTGGGTCTTCCTCTGTGGGCAATTGCGGGCAAAGTGACCCGGCTGGTTGCACTGGAAGCACAGCTGTGCTCGTTGGGGTTGGCGCGGCTGAGACTGGATCGCTTGTCCTCGGGCCGATGGTCCAGCCTTGGTGCGGTCCACGTCCATCGGGACTGGTTGGTTCGCCATCCACGGTGGGGCGTTCGTGGAGGTGTACTGGGGTCTTCCGGTTTGCGGTTGAGGGCGTTGCGGGGGTCTTCCTCCTCTGTTCGGGCGGTTGAATGGGTTGGGATTTGTCCCTCTCGCGGGGAAGGGAGTGCGTCGAGGGCCAAAGATCTGATCTATGACCTGTCGAGATTTGACGCTCTCGATGGCCCTCTCTTTGATGTCCGTATACGTGTGTATGAGCGGGGGCTTCATGACATCCTCGGCTACTCCTCGCGGGAGACCTTGGATGAAAAACTGCTTCGTTTCCGAATTGCCAATGGTGTACCCAGCTTCTCTGGCCAGCTGTTCGAATTGCGAGATGTATTGGTCAATCTCTGGCCACTTCATGCGATGCGTTTGGAGTTTTAGTTGGCGCGTTCTTCCCTTTGGGTGTCTTGGAATTGATGCGCGAATTCATCCAAGAAGGCTGTCCAGGTGGCTGGGATGTCGTCTGCCGCGGTGAGGGTGTCGAAGAAATTGCTGAAGTCTCGAGTCCAGCTGGCGACGAGAGGTCCTTTTATTAGGGTGAGGGCTAGGGCTATGCGCTTGAGGTACGAGTTCATGCCCCCTACGTTGTTGTTAAGGCGTATGTACGCTTTGAGCTCTTCGATAAAATCGTCTGCTCGTTCGCGGTTACCGTCGAAAATGGCCGGGAGTGCTCCCATCATTTTGGGATCGACCGCTGCTTGCCCTACTGCCGGAGGTGGGGGAATTGGCGGTCCGGGCCCTGGTGCACCTCCTCCTCCTCCGCCACCTCCTCCTCCGCCGCCTCCTCCTCCTGAGGGACCTCCTGATATTGTTGTTCGCCTCATGGCCGTGTTGAGACGATTTTGTATGGAACCGCTGGAGGCGGAGGAGGCCACGGGTGGAGAGGTGGGTTGTGAGGGGGGTGCTTGTTGCGTGGGGGCGCTTGCGGACGTACTAACGAGGGTCGCCATGGTGTCTTGGTAGGACGGTGGGGCGATTGAGAGGGCTTGGACTTGTTTTGTGAGCTGGTCGAGGGTATCGGACCTTGGTCTGCCACTCGATGCTTCTTGGGAATCTGAACTCTCGTCGTCTGACGATGATGGGGTGGATCTGTTTCGGGCGTGGTCTTCGAACGCGAAATTGGGTGGTACCTCTCCTAGAGGGTAGTTGAATTCCTCGACTTCAGGAATTGGGTCTCCCCAGTTGGGGTAGGTTTGTCCTTCCCTGTGGCTTAGTATATGCCAACGCTCGGTGGTGGCTTTCCAGTAGACGAAGGCTGCTTTGCCTTCTCCGTATTTTCCTGACGGGTAGAACAGGTGTACTCCGTAATTCCTTCTCTGGGAGGCGGGTGCTTCTCTCCAAAAGACGTGAGAGTTAGGCGGTGGGACGTCTTTGTCCGGGTAGTTCTCCAAGAACTCCACTGTCGGGTTGAAGCCTACTCGTGAGGCCGTATTGACTCGAAGTCGAGTCTGATGTCACCGCTACGGTTTCACCAGCTCACTTAATAGCAATGGAAGGAAAGGACGACGATGAAGACAACGATATAGACTACGATGACGATCGCTAGTCCGAACATGTACCCGTCCGTATACCGGGAGAGATCTTGAAGAAGAGTACGACCCCTACTTAGAGAGAAGGCAACCAAGGGAGGTCCAAGATCGCGTTCACTCTGAGTGGAAAGACGAGGGTCGGCTGCAAAGACGGCTTGTCTTTGACAGCGAGCCCTGAGCGGGGAACAACAGTGTATAAGCGACGAAAAGACTCGACTTGCGAGTCCTAGTGGTACATGGCACGTATAAATAGGTACAGGGGAGGCTATGCCCATAAAGCCAAGACAACGGTACATCAGACTATCACAATCGGCGGCGGTCGGCGCATCAACCCATCACATCAGAACAGAAGGCCATATCAGAAAGTACGTATCGCGGGGATATCATAACGCCGGTTCAGAAACTTACCCCGGTCCACGGCGTACAAGCTAGCCGTCTCGGGAGCCGGTGACATTATATACACAGAGATGGTACTCTAGTAAGCGTTATTACTCTAGGGGCTATTCTTGGTCTGTCTTGTTGTTCCAATGGCATAATGCCATCTGTCCTTGGTCTGGATCGTCCAACAGGTTGGGGAGGAGTTATTCTGGGCACTTGGGGTTGTGGTGCGCTTCCTTGGGGGTTGTGGCCACTTTGCTTCTCAAGGTATTTTAGGATTGATGCAGATCTGTGGCCAGATCTGTACCTCTGGCGATCCCCTGTTCTGATCTTAGAGATATCTAGATCATCTAGGGTCCTAGATGTGATCTGGGGATTCCCTTGGGGATTTCCCAAGGGGTTCTCTTTGGATCTATTTGTGTATGGCCTTGCTGGCGCTTTGGGGGTCTGGGGGGGGTTGTGGGAGCATTGGGGTTGCCCCTCTTTGCTGGGTCGTCCCCTTTCATTGCAGGGAGGTCTCTGGACATTGTCCTGTCTGTTCCCTTTGATTCCTGTGGTTCCGGAGGTCACTGTTCGTGACAGCACCCTCGGCTATCAACGAGACCTTCTCGAAGGAAGACGCCTGCGCTTCCTTACAACCTACCAACTTACCCACGAAGAAGTCCGCTTAACCTTCGCAGAAGTTAAGCTAGTCTCCCAGTCCACCTGCCAAGGCACCATCTACCACTTTGTACAAGCAGACGGCAGAGAATACACCTACAAGTGGAACAACCTCATTTGGGACATCACCCTTGATAACTCAGACCCCAGAACCATAGACCCAACCAACATCTACGTCCCATCACCTCTGATCGGCACTGCCCTAGCACTAAACTGACCCAGAAGTCCCCCAAACTGAGAAAGAAACCTAGAACCCACTCCCACATCAGCACCAGCACCACCCGCATCCACTACAGTAGTAGAATCACTGCCCACTTCAGAATACACCCCTTCAGTCAACGACGGGTGGGGAACCCCTGAGTGGAACACGTACCATCCCACCAATTGCCTGTGCAAGAAAGAAGTCTGTGACTGCAACTACCGCCCAGACACACCACCCACTCCAGAAAACATAGTCCTGTGGACTCCTGGAGCTCAAGTTCTCCCTTTTCATTAAAGTAAAAATCCTGGCGCCTAGAAGACCCCACTTTGCAAGGTCACAATCGACCCAACCAAATCTACCAGCCGCACCTGGAACACCACACCCCAGACACCCCGGAATATTCCTTGCTCCAACAAACGAACACTCTCCGAACTCAGAACCCCCAGCTCCAATCCCAGTCTACGCCCCCCAGTCTCGCCCAGCGCAATGCCCCCAGCAAACCCTGCTGTCCCTTTATTATGGAGACAGATAGGACCGTTCCCTAGAGCAGAACATAGTAGTGGTTCGGAAACAGTGCCCCCTGTACCCATTGAATTGCACTGTTTTTATCCCGAACAATTCTACTTGTCTGACGTACTCCCCACAAGAAATAGAAGGGAACAACTTGAATTTAAAGAGCATTGTAAAGAATCGTGGAATAACAGAGAACACCCCTACGTGGTGTACACGCACACACTCGCTGAAACAAGCGAATTCTTGACAGGAGCACTAAACTTCCAAAATCTACTTTGGAAAGTACGCACCACCTTGTCCCAACATGGTGTAAACAAAGAATATTGTTATATTCGGAGACAAATCAGGCACAACTCGGCCAATTGCCCCATCCTAGAACCCGCCTTCAACATCTTCTATCCCTGGAACAACACCTTCTGGACGATAAACCCCAGAATCTAGTGGATGACCACAAAAAGAAAACCGACCCCAGAAGAACAAGCACTCATCCCTTTTGACTTCCTCGAACCAGCTGCCCATATAAACCAAGATGACGAGGACTGTCACCGGCTCCCGAGACGGCTAGCTTGTACGCCGTGGACCGGGGTAAGTTCCTGAACCGGCGTTATGATACTTCCCTCGATACGTACTGTTCTGATTTGGCCTTCTGTTCTGATGTGATGGATTGATGCGCCGACCGCCGCCGACTGTGATAGTTTGATGTACCGTTATCCCGGCTTTATGGGCATAGCCTCCCCGTACCTATTTATACGTGCCATGTACCACTAGGACTCGCAAGTCGAGTCTTTTGTCGCTATACACTGTTGTTCCCCTTCAGGGCTCCCTGTCAAAGACTCACCATCTTTGCTCGGTACCCTCGTCTTGCCACTCAAAGTGAACGCGACCTTGGCCCCTCCTTGGTCTCCTTCTCTTTGAGTAGGGGTCGTACTCTTCCTCAAGGCTACTCCCGGTACACGGACGGGTTCATGCTCGCCTTGGCGATCCTTATCGTCACCTCTATCATTGTCTTTATTATCAAGTCTCTCCGTTCCTTACTATCAAAGTGAGCTGGTGAAACCGTAGCGGTGACATCAGACTCGACTTCGAGTCAATACGGCCTCGCGAATAGGCTTCAACCCGACAGTGGAGTTCTTGGAGAACTACCCGAACAAAGACGTCCCACCACCCAACTCTCACGTGTTTTGGAGGGAAGCACCTGCCTCTCAGAGGAGAAACTACGGAGTACACCTGTTTTATCCATCAGGGAAATACGGGGAAGGCAAAGCAGCCTTTGTCTATTGGAAAGCCACCACCGAGCGTTGGCACATACTAAGCCACAGAGAAGGACAAGTCTACCCCAACTGGGGAGAGCCAATTCCTGAAGTCGAGGAATTCAACTACCCTCTAGGAGAGGTACCGCCCAACTTTGCATTCGAGGACCACAGCCGAAACAGATCCACCCCATCGACGTCAGACGACGAGAGTTCAAGCTCCCAAGAGACCCCGAGTGGCAGACCAAGGTCTGATACCCTCGACCAACTTACAAAACAAGTTCAAGCCCTTTCGATCACCCCGCCATCTTACCAAGACACCATGGCGACCGCCATCAGCACATCCACGAGCGCCCCCACACAACAAGTACCCCCCTCGCAGGCCACCTCTCCACCTGTGGTCCCCTCTGCCTCCAGCAGCTCCATACAAAATCGTCTCAACACGGCCATGAGACGCACAACGATATCAGGAGGCCCCTCAGGAGGAGGAGGCGGAGGAGGAGGAGGAGGAGGAGGAGGAGGAGGAGGCGCACCGGGACCTGGACCCCCGATTCCCCCGCCTCCAGCAGTAGGGCAAGCGGCAGTCGACCCTAAAATGATGGGAGCTCTCCCAGCCATTTTTGATGGCAACCGCGAACGAGCGGACGACTTTATTGAGGAGCTCAAAGCCTACATACGCCTCAATAACAACGTGGGGGGCATGAACTCGTACCTCAAGCGTATAGCCTTGGCCCTCACCCTGATAAAAGGACCTCTCGTCGCCAGCTGGACCCGAGACTTCGGTAACTTCTTCGACACCCTCAACGCAGCGGATGATATCCCTGCCACCTGGACTGCCTTCCTGGATGAGTTTGCGCACCAGTTCCAGGACACCCAAAGAGAGGAACGCGCGAAGCTAAAACTCCAGACACATCGCATGAAATGGCCAGAGATCGATCAGTATATCTCCCAATTCGAACAATTGGCTAGAGAAGCCGGCTACACCATCGGCAACTCGGAAACTAAGCAATTCTTCATCCAAGGCCTCCCGCGAGGAGTGGCCGAGGACGTCATGAAGCCTCCCCTCATACATACATACACCGACATCAAGGAGAGAGCCATCGAGAGCGTCAAATCTCGACAGGTCATAGACCAGATCTTTGGCCCTCGACGCACTCCCTTCCCTACGAGAGGAGCAAACCCCAATCCATTCAACCGCCCTAACAGAGGAGGAAGACCTCCACAACGCCCTCAACCCCAACCGGGAAGACCTCAATATACCTCTACAAATGCCCCACCATGGATGGTGAACCAACCAGTCCCTATGGATGTGGACCGCACCAAAGCTGGACCATCAGCCCGAGGACGAGCGATCCAATCCCAGCCGCGTCAACCCCAACGAACCCAGCTGTGCTTCCAGTGCAATCAGCCGGGTCATTTCGCCCGCAATTGCCCACAGAGGAAAGCCCAAGCTAGCCTCATCGACTGGAACGACGACGACGAAACTGTCGCCGAAGAACCGAAGGACAAGGTAGCTTGGATGGAGGAGCAACTCCGCTCGCTCACCCTCGAAGAGTCCTCCTCGCTGGGAGAACGCATGAGGGAGCGACAGGATTTTCACTCGGTCTAATCTGTACAGCCTGGATTAGACAGACCTCGAAGGATGTATTTATGTCGGCACGCAAATCAATGACAATCCGTTCCTATATACATTCGGCGAAGAAAAGGGCTGAAGCGACCGCTCTGGTAGATTCCGGAGCAACCGAAAACTTTATGAACTTAAACTACGCGAGATGGCTAGGCTTGCTGATGAAAAGGCTAAGTCACCCACGACAAGTCTACAACGTAGACGGCACGCTCAACCGAGGGGGTTCCTTGGAATTCTACACGGATGTGCAAATCCAAACAGGCTCAAACCGTACGAACATGAGATTCTTCCTCACCAACCTAGGAGATCACAAACTAATCCTAGGATACCCGTGGTTTGCAGCCGTCCAACCCAAGATTGACTGGCTCCGAGGGTGGCTTGACCACTCCCAACTTCCCATCATTATACGAAGTTTCGACGCGGCACGAGCCAGATTCCTCCCGCGAACTACCGCCCCCGTTCGAGCTGAACGAGACCCAATCTTAATAGCGCGAGTCGAATGGCCTGGTCCCCCGCAACAGAACATTCCCAAAAACCCGATACCAGACCGATACCAACGCCACTACAAGGTTTTCAGCGAACAAGCGGCCCAGCGCTTTCCTGAACCAAGAATCTGGGACCACGCCATTGAGCTGAAACCTGATGCCCCAAGTTCCATACCTGGAAAGGTCTACGCTCTTACCCAGCTCGAGCAAGAAGAGTTAAAGAAATTCGTGCAAGAACATGTGAAGAAAGGCTACATTCATCCGTCCAAGAGTCCTTACGCCGCCCCTTTCTTCTTTATCAAGAAGAAAGATGGAAAGCTTCGTCCGGTCCAAGATTACCGACGAGTCAACCAATGGACGATTAGAAATCGTTACCCCCTTCCGCTCATCCCTCAACTGATTAATAAAGTACGTTCGCGCACCCTCTTCACAAAATTCGACATCCGCTGGGGATACAATAACGTGAGGATCAAACAAGGAGACGAATGGAAAGCGGCGTTCATCACAAATCAAGGGCTATTCGAACCAACGGTAATGTTCTTCGGACTCACAAACTCACCAGCGACCTTCCAGATGATGATGGACGCCATCTTTGCAGAAGAACTACGAGAAGGATGGTTGGTCATCTACATGGACGACATGCTAATTGCAACCGACGACGACCCCCGCTTCCACGAACTATGCATCCACCGCGTCCTCACGAAACTAGCGGAACACGACCTGTACTTAAAACCTGAAAAATGCGTATTCGAGCAACGTCGAGTCGACTTCTTAGGAGTAGTCCTCCAACATGGCACGATCCACATGGACCCAACAAAAACCCAAGGAGTCGCCGACTGGCCACGACCAACCAACGTGACCGAAGTCAGAGCATTCTTGGGCTTCACCAGTTTCTACAGGTACTTCATCCCCAACTACTCCAAAATTGCACGCCCCCTCCTAGACCTCACAAAGAAAACCGTCCCATGGCATTGGGAAAGCGCACAAACGAACGCCTTCGAACTCTTAAAAACCCTCATGTGCAGAAGACCCGTCCTCGCCCAACCGAATTACACCAAACCGTTTATTCTCCATACAGACGCATCAGGGTATGGCGTGGGAGCCATACTCTTGCAGGAGGGCGATCCCAACCCAGAACGCCCCCTCAAATTCCGCCTCCACCCGATTGCATACTACTCGGCCACCTTCATCCCGGCAGAACGAAACTACGACATCTACGAAAGAGAACTACTGGCAGTGGTCAAGGCGCTCAAACACTGGAGACATCATCTAGGGTTCACCCAACACCCCTTCACAGTAGTCACTGACCACGCAAATCTCGCCTTTTGGAAGGAGCCAAGGGACCTGAACAGACGCACAGCCCGATGGCATGCCCTCCTCCAAGACTACTGGTTCAACATCCAAGTAACGCCTGGGAAATCCCACATGGCAGCAGACTTCCTATCACGACCACCATCAAAAGACAAAGGGGAAACGGACAACAAACAAGTGATCGTCCTCCCAGAGGCACTATTCGTGGACTCCCGCTACGAAATTCCCAACGAACACCGAGGACTACCACAAACATCCCCGACCGAGCCATCACCTCAACCCCTCAAACCACCGTCACGAATCCGAGTCTTCGACCTAGACTCAATCCACCAGGATCTCGAAGACAACATCCGATGGGCGCAGAAGCAACACCCGCTCCTCATGAACGAATGGAAAGAAGCCCACAACTGTGTACAAGAGGAACAGTCCCATCGCGTCCCCAAATGGACACAATCGGGCAAACTAGTCGTCCCACCAGACCTGGAACTCAAAAGGCACATCATGGCCCACACCCACGACGCACCAACAGCAGGGCACCCAGGGAGAGACGAAACCCTCCGTCAAGTGAAGAGAGACTTCTGGTGGCCAGGTATGACCACGTGGATTACGGACTACGTCGAAGGGTGCGGTGAATGCCAACAGAACAAGATCCGCACTCACCGCCCCAGAATCCCCATTTACAAGATTGACACTCCCTCAGACGCCAAACCCTTCGAACGAGTGGCAATGGACCTCATCACTGGCCTGCCTAAGAGTCACGGTCACGACGCAATCCTCACCATAGTGGACCACGGCTGCTCACGAGCGGCGACCTTCGTCCCCTGCTCCACCACGGTCACCGGGCCGGAGATTGCGCAGATGTACCTCGACAACATCTATCGTTGGTTTGGACTGCCCAAAAAGGTCATCACCGATCGAGACCCCCGTTTCACCTCCCACTTCGGCCGAGCCCTTACGGCAAAATTGGGGGTCCAACAAAATCTATCGACAGCCTTCCACCCCCAAACCGACGGCCTCGCCGAACACACGAATCAGTGGATTGAACAATACCTCCGCCTGGTGACGAGTGCACAACTGAATGATTGGAGCAAGTGGCTCACCATCGCCTCCGCAGTCCACAACGACCGAGTTAACTCCACGCTGAGGATGACGCCCAATCAAGCCTTATTGGGGTATCGACCCATTCTATACCCAAACCAAATCCTTGGGACCAATAATCAAGAAGCGGAAGCTCGGATTGACGACCTCCTCCAACGAAGGGCGCAAGCCACGGCGGCTATCAATCAATCAGCGCGCGCGGGAGAGATCCGAAAGGACATGTTTCAGGTCGGACAACACGTATGGCTCGAGGCAAACAACTTGAAACTCCCGTACCAGACCTCCAAGTTAGCCCCAAAACGCCAAGGACCCTTCAAGATCACTAGACGGGTCTCTCCTGTGGCGTATCAATTGGAACTCCCGGTATCTTGGGCCATCCACGACGTGTTCCACGCCTCCCTCTTATCACCCTATCGCGAAACTCCCGCACACGGACCAAACTTCCGCCGGCCGCCACCCGACCTAGTCGGAGACAAAGAAGAATATGAAGTGGAGGCCATTATCAATCACCGGTTCAAAGGTAGAGCCCGGCAGCTCCAATACTTGATCAAATGGAAGGGCTATCCCCACAGCGATAACACCTGGGAACCCGAAACGGCTATATTTGCGGATGAACTGATCCGAGACTATCACAAGCACAGCCCGCTCCACCAGCATAAAAGAGGGACGCGCGCCGCGGTTATCTCCTCACCAAACTGGCCCCCTCCCAAGTCGACCCTCTCTTCGCTCTCCCTGTCTTCTGGCAGCTACCAAGCCTCGAACTTCCCCCAAACCCATGGCTACAATTCCATCTTCAGACCCTCGCCGACCATTTCGAGCGCAAGCATAGAATGTCCCAAGCCCTCGAACCCTCCTCTCCTGCGTCTGCCAGCTCCTATGCCGTCCCCCACGTTACCGGGGCCCCTCTTTCGCCGCGATCCACCGCCTCACTCTTGGCCGCCAACCCCCACATCCCCGAGGAGACTATGCGCCAGATCGCCGCCGGACTCCTCCGCACCATCGAAGAGCGTGAAGCAGCCCACAGTACGGAGATGTGGAACCTCCGTGAGAAGCTCCTCCGTCTCAAGGAGCTTGTGGGCGACGAAGACTCCGACCAACCCCCCGAAGGGTACATCCGTAACAACAACAAAATCCCCAATTTCGACATCCTGATGGACGACGGACTTTACCTCCCGGCCAAATGGATCAAGTTACATGAGGGGGACTACACCAAGGCCTTCGGCCTCACTGGTAAGGAGCTCTCCACCGAAAGCCCTTATTCCATGGAGATCTATGCGTCTCCCGACATCCGCCTTCACGAGGTCCCCGAACCACTCCCCCTCTGGGTCCAGACCATCATCGAGGGACGTACCGCGACCTTCGAGTCGCTCCGCCGAGCCGCCATCGAGCTCGAAGACTTCGGGATTGTCGCCGACCTCACCTGTGCCCGCGACACCTACCTCAAGGCGCAAGAAATGGAGTTACAGCGGGACCAAATTGAGGCTGACCTCTCCCTTCTCCAAGAAAAGTACGCCCTCACCCGCGGTCGCCTCGAACTGGCCCGCGTCTCGAAGTGTCTCGCCCGCCAACAGTATCTGGTCCCTCCGGTACTCCGGACGACGACAACTTCCCCCACGTCCCCCCAAAAGGGAAGAACGTAAAGTGAGGTCGCTTTGCCGTCTAGAGGGAGGGTGATGTCACCGGCTCCCGAGACGGCTAGCTTGTACGCCGTGGACCGGGGTAAGTTCCTGAACCGGCGTTATGATACTTCCCTCGATACGTACCGTTCTGATTTGGCCTTCTGTTCTGATGTGATGGATTGATGCGCCGACCGCTGCCGACTGTGATAGTTTGATGTACCGTTATCCCGGCTTTATGGGCATAGCCTCCCCGTACCTATTTATACGTGCCATGTACCACTAGGACTCGCAAGTCGAGTCTTTTGTCGCTATACACTGTTGTTCCCCTTCAGGGCTCCCTGTCAAAGACTCACCATCTTTGCTCGGTACCCTCGTCTTGCCACTCAAAGTGAACACGACCTTGGCCCCTCCTTGGTCTCCTTCTCTTTGAGTAGGGGTCGTACTCTTCCTCAAGGCTACTCCCGGTACACGGACGGGTTCATGCTCGCCTTGGCGATCCTTATCGTCACCTCTATCATTGTCTTTATTATCAAGTCTCTCCGTTCCTTACTATCAAAGTGAGCTGGTGAAACCGTAGCGGTGACAAGGACCCCTTCTTCATAGCCAAGTGGCAAGACAAGGCAGTCTACACCTCTAATCTTGACGGAAAGTGGTTTTTCTTAGAAGGAAACCAAGAAATCACAGCAGAAGTCTATCGCACCAGACACCCCGGAGCTGAACACATCGAAAAGTTCAACTCCAGTACCAGAAAAGGTGACTACAATGGAAAACCAGTCTGCTGGAGTAACTCCGCACAACAGTGGGTTTACAACAACAACCAACCAGTAAACTTTGACTCCACAGACAAGGAAACAGTATCCTCCATCCTATCGCCCATCCCAGGATCCTTCAACGAACCAGAAGCATCTACCTCACAAGTAACCCCTAGCAGAAACGTCCCACTGACACCTAGCATCACCACAACACTCCCGACACCCCAGACTAGCGCCAGACTACCAACAGCACCCCTTAGACACTCCTTGCCCACGCCACAAAGAGCCCCAGTACCACCTGTCACACGTACACCAACTATGGCAACCCCAGTGTCAAACAAACCCCTTGGAACCTCCCCAGAGCCATTCGACGGCAAAGCCAGCAACGCTGAGACATTCTGGTCCAACTTAGCCAACTACTACTATCTCAATGATGGAATGTTCTCCGACGAAAGCAGAAAGGTCTCTGCCGCCCTGACACACTTTAAACTTGGAACCCTGGCCGGCGACTGGGCTCGGGAACACGCTAATGAAGTGCTAAAGAAGATGCTGATCAATTATGGAACTTGGGCCACCTTTTGTGGCAAACTTACTGCTGGGTCGACAGTAATTCGCTAGGAGGGTTCTGGATGGACAGGGGGACGTGGGTTGACGATACGGGTCGAGTGTCGGGACACAGGGGATTTCAGAGGATGCAGGGGAGGGCTTAGGCACTGAGCTGCTTAGTGCAAGGCAGTAAGGGGAGGAGACGATGGGAGTGTCACAAATGGACAGTCTGAGGACTGTCTGCTCATATTGGGAGTCCTTATATACACAGAGATGGTACTCTGGTAAGCGTTATTACTCTAGGGGCTATTCTTGGTCTGTCTTGTTGTTCCAATGGCATAATGCCATCTGTCCTTGGTCTGGATCGTCCAACAGGTTGGGGAGGAGTTATTCTGGGTACTTGGGGTTGTGGTGCGCTTCCTTGGGGGTTGTGGCCACTTCACTTCTCAAGGTATTTTAGGATTGATGCAGATCTGTGGCCAGATCTGTACCTCTGGCGATCCCCTGTTCCGATCTTAGAGATATCTAGATCGTCTAGGGTCCTAGATGTGATCTGGGGATTCCCTTGGGGATTTTCCAAGGGGTTCTCTTTGGATCTATTTGTGTATGGCCTTGCTGGTGCTTTGGGGGTCTGGGGGGCATTGTGGGAGCATTGGGGTTGTCCCCCTTTGCTGGGTCATCCTCTTTCATTGCAGGGAGGTCTCTGGACATTGTCCTGTCTGTTCCCTTTGATTCCTGTGGTTCCGGAGGTCACTGTTTGTGACACCTTTAAGAAAACCTTCACGGCACACTTTATTCCAGCCAAGTCAGCACTAGAAGCCTCGACTATTATGCATTCCTTACGGCAAGGGAACTGCCCCTTCAATAAATGGTACCAAGAATGGTCCACCCATGCATCCCGCGCCGGAGTAGATGAATCTACGCGCATGTACGCCTTCCACGTCAATCTCAATCAAGGACTACATACCAAGCTACTGGGGCTGTCGCCCCAGCCCGCCACCTTAACAGAATTGGTGGAGAAGGCACGTGAATTCAATTGTGTCTATCATCTCTATAACACCCCCGCATTCCGCGCCCAGGGACAACGTCCCGCGCGTGCTAGAAGCACCACCACGGGGGAAGAATCACCCCTGCAGATCAATCTGTATCAAGGAGAATGGGACGAACACCCGACAAACCTGTGGGGCCCACTTTCGAAGCAAGAACGCGAACGGCACTTCAAAGAGAAGCTGTGCCTGTATTGCGGCAAACCTAATCACATGGCCCGAGAATGCCATCTTAGGAAGAACACGATCAGCAAGAACCAAAACAATCTAAGCTCAGCTAATCGCCAAGGCACCCCAGGAACTTGTGTAAGAAGCTCGGCTACAATAGAAGAAACCCCTGAAGAGCCAAGCGAAGCCCCTGTCTCTGTCGCCCAAGTGATAACTTGGAGGAACGACTTAATGGATGTAATCGAGCGACCGCGCTCAGCCCCTTCGGATTTTTAAGACGTTCCACAGCTGCACTGTCTGTAGGAATGGTCTGCTTTCCCACCCACGCTACCCTGAATCGCTATGCAATTCTAGATACTCTTGACTCGGACCCTGTATCTCTGGAAGTGATTAGAAATATACGTTCTCCTTCCATTGCACTCCGAGTATTCCTTGTTGGGAAAATCAGTGGGAAAGAAATCAGTGCACGTGTGCTAGTGGATAGTGGCACTGAAGGAATGATAATCCATGAAAACTTCGCCAAACGACACAAACTCACCCTGCGAACCCTCAGACAACCTCTACCAGCCCAAAATGTTGATGGTTCAGAAAACAAAGGTGGATTGATATCCCATACCACAATCCAACGACTCAGGATTGGAAAACCCCTGACACAACACGACGAACAAGCAGAATTCTACGTCACTAACATCGGAAATTATGACATCATCCTCGGAACCGATTGGCTACGCCACCACAACCCAATCATTGATTGGGAGAAAGACACCCTCAAATTATCTCGCTGCCCCAGGACATGCAAAGTCACCAAGCAACCACCCCTTTGCCACTCCATTTGCATTCAAAGCATCAAAATCAACCACGAAGACACACACGACGAACCAGACTTCCCCTTGCATGTGGCAATTGCATTTATTGCCACAGAACACAAAGACCCCCTCAACCTCGAAGACAAACTTGAACAAGCCTTCCGAACTGCAGCAATCCACATACGAGCAAAAACCACCACAGCCACACAACTAGCCCAGACCATGAAAACCCCATGCCCATTAGAAGAAATCATCCCCCCACAGTTCCTCCAGTACAAACGCATCTTCAATGACCAAGCCGCCCAACGCCTACCCCAGCAGCGTCCATGGGACCACGACATCGAATTAAAACCTAACACCACCAGAAAGGACTGTGGGATTTACCGACTAACCCCAGACGAAATGAAAGCCCTAACGGAGTTCCTAGCAGAACACCTACGACGCAGAATCATCCGAAAATCTAATGCCCCAGTAGCAAGCCCCTTCTTCTTCGTAGAGAAGAAAGGCAGATCTCTCTGACCAGTCCAAGATTACCGCACACTCAATGAAGTGACAGTCAAAGATGCTTACCCACTGCCACTCATCCCCGAACTAATCAATAAACTCCAAGGTGCACACTATTTTACCAAATTTGATGTGCGATGGGGATACAACAACATCAGAATCAAGGAAGGTGACAAATGGAAAGCCGCCTTCAAAACCCCATTAGGACTCTATGAACCTCTTGTCATGTTCTTTGGTCTCTGCAACTCCCCTGCAACCTTCCAACGCTTCATGAATATGGTCCTACGAGACCTTATTGAAGAAGGACAAGTTGTAGTCTACATGGACGACATCCTCATCTTTGCAAAAACCCTAGCGCAGCTGGACGCCCTCACTCACCGTGTCCTTAAACAACTCCTCGCCTTTGACCTCTTCTTAAAGCCGGAAAAATGCACTTTCCAAGCCCAATCTATTGACTACCTAGGCCTACAGATAGAAGAGGGACGAATCTCCATGGACCCCCTGAAAATCAGCGGCATTATACAATGGCCAACTCCCACACACGTATATGATGTACAAGCCTTCCTAGGATTCTGTAATTTCTATCGACGATTTATTAGAGATTACTCAGCCATTGCTCGCCCCCTATTTAACCTCACCAAGAAAGACACCCCATTCCTCTGGATGAACGAACAAGAAATGGCCTTCCGTGCACTCATCACTGCATTCACAACAGCCCCAGTACTCCTATTACCAGACCACTCGAAACCCTTCCGATTGATCACAGACACAAGTGAATATGCACTTGGCGCCATCCTAGAACAAGCGGACGAACTCAACCACTTCCACCCCATTGCCTACTACTCAAAGTCCCTCAACCCTGCTGAATGCAACTATATTATCCACGACAAAGAACTCTTAGCTATTGTGACAGCACTTATGCACTTCCGACACTACCTGGAAGGTACACCAAGCACTACAGACATCTGGACGGACCACCACAATCTTCGCTACTTCATGACCAAACAAAAACTATCCCGTCGACAAGCCCGATGGGCCCTCCTACTCAGCCAATTTGACTTCACCATTACACACCACCCAGGAACACATAACAAATCAGATGCACTGTCCCGGCATCCAGATCATAAAGAGGGGATGGAGCACGACAATGAAGACTGTGTCCTGCTCGACCAAAAGTTTTTTGCCATCCGAGCAACTCGCCCAGGAGCGGTAGTCTCAGCAGGAGATAGAGACCTACGCCAACGCCTGAAAGACACCCAACACCACGACCAAGAGGTCACCCAAGCACTCTCCTCAATCCTACAAAATGGACCTCGCACAATTGCAAAGGGATTAGAAGATTGGAACCTAGAAGAGGGCCTCGTCCTACACAAAGGAAAGATCTATGTACCCAAAGTAACAGAACTCCGGCATGACATACTCAAACTACACCACGATGCTCATGCTACAGGACACCCTGGACAATGGAAACCCTACGAACTAGTCAACCAAAACTACTGGTGGCCAGGAATGTCTACATTTGTTAAAAACTATGTAGAGGGATGTGCAACGTGCCAAGAAACCAAGAAGCTCCCCAAAACCATCGTACCCCTACAACCCAATGAAATCCCCGCCAATGTATGGCAGACTACCACCATGGACTTTATTGTCGACCTACCACCATCACAAGGCTTCGACAGCCTCCTAGTCGTAGTAGACCACTTCAGCAAAGCAACAATCATCATCCCATGCCACAAAACTATCACCGCAGAACAAACTGCCGACCTCTACCTGGAACATGTCTGGAAAAGAACTGGACTACCCAAGAAAATTATCTCAGACAGAGGACCTCAATTTGCGGCCAAAGTAATCCAAGAACTCAAACAATACCTACGCATCATCTGCAATTTCCAACAAGACAACTGGTCCCAGCTCATCCCATTCATGGAATTTGCCCACAACGCACGACCACACCATGCTACCAAAAGACCCCCTTTCGAGGTGTGGTATGGATTCACCCCTACGTTCATTCCCCCCCTACTATTTGCAACCAAATTCCCAGCGGTAGAGGAATGTCTTAAACACATGGAACAGATGCGAAGTGAAGTCACCGCCGCCCTGAATAATGCAGCAGAAGTCATGAAATCTTCCCGACCAGACAGCCCCACATATCGCTTCAAAGAAGGTGACTCAGTGTGGCTAGAAGCCACTAATCTAAAGACAACCCATCCCAAAGCCAAACTAGCACCCAAGAGATACAGCCCATTCAAAGTCATCGCCGCATACCCTGTCAACAGTAAACTGGCACTCCCCAAATCCTGGAAAATTCACCCAGTCTTCCACAATGCCCTTCTGAAACCCTACCAAGAAACCACTGCCCATGGCCCCAACTTCACCCGACCTCCCCCAGAAATCATCGACAATGAAGAAGGACACTACGAGGTCGAAGGGATCCTGAAGTCACGTGTTACCCCTAACCGCAAAGGGATACAATACCTAGTCAAATGGAAAGGCTACCCCTCATCAGAGAACTCATGGGTCACTGCAGGAGACATGAAGAATGCCCCAGAACTCACTTCCACTTTCCACACCCACTATCCAAAGATGCCAAAACCAGGAATTAAAATCTTGAGTCTGCAGGCGCAGACAAGTCTTAAAGAGGGGATCCTGTCACGAACAGTGACCTCCGGAACCACAGGAATCAAAGGGAATGGACAGGACAATGTCCAGAGACCTCCCTGCAATGAAAGGGGACGACCCAGTAAAGGGGGACAACCCCAATGCTCCCACAACACCCCCCAGACCCCCAAAGCGCCAGCAAGGCCATACACAAATAGATCCAAAGAGAACCCCTTGGGAAATCCCCAAGGGAATCCCCAGATCACATCTAGGACCCTAGACGATCTAGATATCTCTAAGATCGGAACAGGGGATCGCCAGAGGTACAGATCTGGCCACAGATCTGCATCAATCCTAAAATACCTTGAGAAGCAAAGTGGCCACAACCCCCAAGGAAGCGCGCCACAACCCCAAATGCCCAGAATAACTCCTCCCCAACCTGTTGGACGATCCAGACCAAGGACAGATGGCATTATGCCATTGGAACAACAAGACAGACCAAGAATAGCCCCTAGAGTAATAACGCTTACTAGAGTACCATCTCTGTGTTACGATCCGCTGGAACGGACCCCATTTTTCTTTCCTTTCGTTCTCACGTGACCGATGACCCCATGACAGACTAGACTCGTGACTCATACCGATTGACTCATACATTGCGCAGCATGATTGATACTCAAGTACCTCGTTTTATAACCATCACCCCCTTCGCTTAAAACTTACGATTGATGTATTTGACACCTCGTTTCACATCTTAGACTCGTCTTCAGTGTTCCCCAGACTCATCTTGTAGTTCCCTTACCTCGCGCACGGACCATGCCTCTTTACTATAAAAGACCTCTACGATAGACAGTTAGGCCTTAAGCCTGACTTAGTTGAACCTGTATCAACAAGCAGTAGTCTTCAGGGATAATACCCAGTTGAACCCTCTTCTCTCTGTACCTAAGTCCACGTTGTGACTTAGCGTGAACCGATCCCTTCAGACTACTTGAAGACCTACTACCTCTGCGCAGGTGCGACGAACGACTGACCATGACACCGACCCCCGGCTGTGTGGGATACTAGACGGAGCACCCGCTAGTAGTCAAATTAGACCGTGGACACACCGCATTTACTTGCATTGTCAGATAGAGCAGCACGAGTGTGCGTCAGGCTCTCGAACCAAGTCTTGGACCGCTATCCAAGCCCGAACCGCTGAGTAGGGAGACCAGCCCCCGAATGTAGAGCGTGCTTAAGCACCTGAACCCCGAACCGCCAACGTCTGGCCTTTACGCACCGCAGGGCGTAACACTCTGTGTATATAAGGACTCCCAATATGAGCAGACAGTCCTCAGACTGTCCATTTGTGACACTCCCATCGTCTCCTCCCCTTACTGCCTTGCACTAAGCAGCTCAGTGCCTAAGCCCTCCCCTGTATCCTCTGGAATCCCCTGTGTCCCGACACTCGACCCGTATCGTCAACCCACGCCCCCCTGTCCATCCAGAACCCTCCTAGCAAATTACTGTCGACCCAGCAGTAAGTTCGCCACAGCGAGTTCGGGATTCCAGCAGAATGGGTCCTGGAGACGCTTGGACACTGGCTTGATCAAAACGTCTTGTCAGAGGCTTGGGTGATGCGGGTGTTCTTCAACGTGTGGTTGTTTTTGGGGTGACGAGCGGGAATTGGGAGTTGAGAGGAAGAGGTGGTGGGAGACAGAGGACAAGTCGAACATGTGGCAAGGGCTGACAAATCGATGTGGTGCACTCATTTGGCTGAGGCCGAGCAGTGGGGCCTTATCTAGCAAAAAGAGCATATGATGGGGATTGCCATGATGGCTTAGTGGTTAGGTCACATGTGTTATGTTCTCCACACCTGAGGAGGTTGTGGGTTCAAACCACACTTGACACAAAAAACCCGTGACTGCGGGTACGGGTTCCACGCAGCTTGTGCACTTCAGCCGCTTGTATAGCTTGTGGGTCTTACTTGTTGTACTTTTCCACTTGTGACTGTATGTTAAGGACTTGGGACCTATTGCGCTAACTTATGGACTTTCAGTACCTCAGAGAAGGCACATGACAGTATTGGGAGCACGTGCTTTACTAGGATCAAGAGCTAGTTTGGCGTAACGCCCTAGCAAAAGGACTGGAGTGACCCGTGGGAAAGCTCCTACTGTATTTGGTATATGGCTTCGTCTCTGCCTCTCATGTAATCAGGTATGGCTCTGACTCAGATATTGGGATCGCTGACTGGATACCTACTGTATGCTTACTGATTGATGACTGAGGGCTGATGAATCGGCTTACTAGTCTCGCTTATTGATGCTGACTAGTTGTATTAGGATTGGGAATAGCTTAGTGAGGACACTTACTACTGATACTTGGGTTTAGTCAGTATAGTAGTGCCCACTTGTATATAAGCTGCTAAAGTACAATGGTGAAGCCCTACGCTTCACTTAAACAAAGGTTCCCTGTCTCCTCAAACTTTGGGCCTGATAAGCCAGCCAGTTTACCTGCAAGGCCAACAAGGCGCTCTAAGCACAAGACAAGTATTGCCTCTGTAGTGCCTTAGAACTTATCAATATCATTAGGAAGCAAGAGACTGCTGCGTAAAAGCCCATAATCAAGGTGCACGTTATCACTTGAAGGCTTCAGCACTAACAAGAGTCAAAACCTTGACACTGTAAGATGGTAAACGCACTTGTGATAAATTCTAGGTTACTTGTGAGCTTGTTGGCTTTTCCACTTGTACAAGTTTGTACAAGTTTGTACAAGCTTGTACAAGTTGATACAAGTTTGTGGCAGGTTTCCTGATGTCTAAAGGGAGAGAGATCGCAAGCATTAGAGAATCTGGGTTATTGAAAACACAACTTAGAGAAATATCATAGAGTATACAATCAGCTGGTACAATACTGTGAGATAAGTGAGCCAGCCTAGTAGGGGCCACTAGCACTACCAATAATAATTGTAGTACTGACATGACATGATGCAAAGGAGACCAGGATCGAGATCTTTGAGACCAGGAATTGAGATCTTTGCATTGTCCTGATTTCTTCTCATTCAATCAAATCAAATCAGATCACTAAATAAATAAATATCAATTCTAATTTGTTATCATTTGAGATTGTTTGTTTTCATTCGATCTCATTAACCCGATTTCTCGCTGGGTTAATTTAAATTTGATGTGTTGATGCGTTGACTCGGTTAAATTCGTTATCATTTGAGATTGTTTGTTTTCATTCGATCTCATTAACCCGATTTCTCGCTGGGTTAATTTAAATTTGATGCGTTGATGCGTTGACTCGGTTAATGAACGGGTGACAACATGTTGACCTCGCCAAGTGTACATTTAACCAAACCTCCCTCTAACATTCCCCCCACCCCTGAATGTTCATCTATTCATCGGATTTGGCTCTTCGTCAGCCATTAACCCTCACAGCCATCTTCCCCCTCGTTCTGAGCTACTATGCACAGGCAGTGCTCACTCTCCTCCCAAATACCTTCTTTCTCAGGCTCTTGCTGCTCCCTTTCATTCAATGGCAGGCTTGGAGGTGTATCGTGGGATATGATTTTGGAGCGCTTTTGGCACAATGGTTCGGATATGAAAGCTCAGACAAGTTTGCTTTCTGGAATCTAATGTATACCGTGCGGTATTTCTTGAGCCTGATCGTGGTCCGCATTCGCTGAAACTTAAATATAGTGCTCAATCTTCTGCATATCATTGAGGTCACTTGAATGGACATTTATCAAGAAGCCGTTAAGGAGGTACGAACCACCCAAGCGCGACCAAAGTGTTGAACAACTTGAACCTTTAACACCGTCAAAGGTCCTCGTCGACGCATTCGATCTCCTACAGAGCATGCGCGGACTCGGATGGTCATGGTCCCCAAGAGCCTTTCCCCACGAAAGCACGCCACCAACTTCGATCGCCCTTCTTGCGGCAAAGACACTCTTGAAATTCACAGTGCTCGACACCTTGCAATATATCCTCCAACGTGTCTGCCCATCCATCGACAACCCAGGAGGCGGCGGAAGTATTTTCGACTTCGACCCAAACCTCAGCTTCCTCCCTCGCACCGCTCTGGCCACATTCTCGGCCATCTGTGGCGGCACGTGGACATACGCCTGGGTCGACTCGGTCTACCACCTCCTCTCTTTGGTCGGGCGAATCATCCTCCGCCAGCCAGCCTCGCAGTGGCCACCGGCCTTTCATCAACCATGGCTGTCCACCTCAATCCACGAGTTCTGGAGTTTCCGCTGGCATCAGGTTCTCCGACACTTTTTTGTCACCTTTGGAGCTCGCCCTGGGGGCAAGCTCTTCGGGAAGCCCGGCGCGTTCATCGGCGCGTTCGCCTTATCCGCTTTCTTCCACCACGTTGGTGTATGGGGTATTGGAAGTGGGACGGAACTCATCACCACTGGGGGATTCTTCCTTCTGATGGGCGTCGGAGCTGTCATGGAGATCGTTCTCAAACAGGTGACAGGGATGCGGGTGCAAGGATGGGCCGGCTGGGCGTGGACGATGTCGTGGACGATTCTGTGGGGTGCGTTCATGATAGATGGGTGGGCGAAACATGGGGTGCTCGCGACTGTAACTCTTCCGAATCGACTTCGAATTGGAAAGATGGTCGTCGATACGATTATTGGTCTGTCAAGCAGGTGACGGTGCCTCAGAAGTGTCGAAGCACGTATACCAGTTTAGAATGATTACCACACTAGGACATTTTCTTGTTTTGTTATGCTCCTCTAACAAGTGATCGCCATCCTGAGGTCGTGTCTACCATTTAGGGCTTCTAAACTTCACCGTCTTCATCACCAGTTATCCGAGACTCGATGATTCTACGAGCGTACGACATATCCATTCTCAACCTTCAAGTCTTATTTTCCAGCCCGTCGCCTACATTTCGTTTTACAAAGTATCGTAAGTTACAAGCTAAGTGGCATCCAATTTCAAATTTCCTATAGGACCTTTACAGTAAAGGCGCGCACCCTAGTCATCACTCGACAAGTCAGGGATTCCATCACGATCCCAGGTATTAAGACCCTCGCCCGACTCGTGTGCCCAACCAAGCCGATCAAGTGTCAAGCTCGCAGCGCGCACAAACAGCGTGCCGTCAAGCACCTCCTGGCCTTCCAGTCCTCCCTCGCCCTCGCCCCTGCCCGCGTAATAGCCAGCCGGACGATTACCCCAGCGCACCGCAAACGTTGCGAGCGAGCGCACAACCTTGACCAAGTGGTCGTTTGGATGTGCGACCGCGTTGGCGATGATGCGGCCCCATGGGCCGCCAGGAGCGCTGAGAGGCTTGATCGAGGCAGTGGGTGGCGCCGCCACCGCTGGAGGCGCGGTGAGTCGACCAGAAGTGGCAGAGTAGAATTCCTTGATGGGGAATGCCGTGTTGCCCCGCGCGATGTACCATGCCGCGGACGTCGCAAGGTATGCCTTGAGGAGCGTCAGGCGGCTCGCAAGAGGCACAAGAGGATAAGGTGCATTGTCGGAGGGAATAAC
Organism: Russula dissimulans; assembly: GCA_022376545.1. Taxonomy (NCBI): domain Eukaryota; kingdom Fungi; phylum Basidiomycota; class Agaricomycetes; order Russulales; family Russulaceae; genus Russula; species Russula dissimulans. The sequence continues at coordinate 345,078 of WTXJ01000025.1, read as the reverse complement.
GAGGACGAGCAAGAAGATTGCGGATGTTACAAGATGAGCGCTTTCGTGAGGTCAGTACAGAATGGTCAAAAGGGATTGTTGCGCTTACACGAAGAAGTCGGCGTTGAATGGACGACCACTTTCCCCGCCTGCCTGCCAACCGCCAACACCGAACCAGATGACATTGCCCCATACGACTTCCTCTACCATTCCTTTCAACCTTTTTTCGATATCGGCATCGCTACGCGCATCTGCCAACCACTCGTCCGCCCATTCGCTCACCAGAGCAGTGAGAGTATCCCCCAAGTTCGTCACAAGAGCAGTGTAGCTTCTCCCAGATAAAGAATGGCCGAGGGAACTCGGAGAGAATTTCGGATGATCACGGATGCGACGAAGAAATGCAAACGTCGGCCGCTTTTCCTCCAGAGCTGGTGTGGTGGCCTTCGAAATTGAGAGGCTAGATGTCAGACCGGTGAGAATCCCCGGCCCTGGAACTTGGGCGAAGAACGAAGGTGGGACTAGCTCGGTCTGTGTATTGCCATGGACGGCGGTCCATGCAAGGCCTAGCATCCATTCAATATTGGATTGCAAATTCTAGGAGCGATAATCAACGAACCTTCGGCCACTTGCCCCGGGAGGCCAAATTCGAAGCCATGACCAAGTTGAATGAATGGATGTACGAGGCCCGCTAGGAACCTGTTAAGCATCTCTGGGTGCCCTTTGCCTTCCTTGCTCGCGGCCTTTAAGTCTTTTACATCATTGGCCGGAAGGTCATCGACGAAATTAGACCCAGATGACAAGACAAAATGTTGCAATGCTTCGCCTGGGGCGTGGTCGCGAAGATATTCAGAGAAGAATGAGAGGTACGCGTTATAGTACCTAAATCCCGAAAGTGATCAGCCAGACAACAGAGGGTCGTGCACGGAGTTACAAAAAAACTCACTGAGAATCGCCCAGGTGCTCAATAAAATTCGCGTTCGTAATAGGCTCAGGACTACTAAAGGCAGGCTTGAGATGACCATGAGTCTTGTATGCATCCTCTATGATCTCCGGTGACGCACCGAGGCTGTAGATGGCTAAGATATGGTGTGCAGCATGACTTGACATTCGAAGTATATCAGAGACATACACTCAAGGAGATCATATGACAGAACCCATACTTGTGATAACTATGTTCGTTCCGAAAGACATGATGGTTCTGATGGTTGTGCCGAAGCACGGTCACAAGTGCGCTCGAGCTTGCCGAGGTGGGACCAGGCAGTGCTGCAACGCCTGTCGACAGGGGGGCTGGGTAGAGTCTGTCGAGTAATTCAGAGTTGTCACTGTTTCGAGGGGCCATTGAATGATGTGCTAGCGAAAAGACACCGTCGATTTAATAGTTTCCATTCGTCAGATCATGGAATTAGCTGGAGTCTCTAGTCTGAATCAGCCGCAGCTAGTAGTGGCGCAGAGGCTTTCAAGCCAAAAAGTCGGCATTGACAGAGGCGGTGCAGAGGGCCAAGGTCCGAGTAGTGTTGTTCCGGAGCTGAGTTGAGCTGAGCTGAGTTGTAAGTACGTTGTGTCAGAAGAGTTGCGACAGGAGTTAGGAACGAGTTGGTTGGATAGCGGTCCGGTTATTCCACCAATCAGAAACATGCATGTGACATTTCGACGTCAACGCAAGGAGCTCGGGGAGCTCGTCCGGGACTCTCTTTGCGGGCACGGGGCCAGTCACGATCTCTGCCCCCAGCGACACATGCGACATCCGCATCCGCATCATCGGCGCGCCCGGGCAGCGGGGGAAGTCTAAGCGGTGGGAGCGTTGGTGGAGCCGAGTCGGCAGGCGGCGGATCGCAGCGGAGCCGGAGCAACAGCCCTGGGCCGTGCGAGGTGCTCACGCCTGTGACGGAACATGGAGAGCTTGGGCACGAGGATTTTTCGTTGTTGTCGTTTCTGATACTGTCTACTAATTTGAGTCTATGGTCCAATTGGTATAAAGATCTCGCAGCTCTCCCTCCTTCCCAGCCTTCAACACTATATGAGCGTAGGTAAAAGCTTTCTGGAACATACCAGAAAGCAGGTTAGTAGGCAACAAGTGTGAGCCAGCATCGACGGCTTTAAAGAAACCCATCGAAGCCAGGACTCCAGGAGTCGTCGAGTTGAAGAACTGGATATCTGTCACAGGGTAAGTATCACACAGTGGGACACTCAAAGTTACAAGTATTAGGCATGCAAGAAAAGTAGAGTCCAGGCAGCCCCAGCACGTGGTATTGTTTGGCTCAACTCCGTAGTTACTCTCAGAGTTGACTCAGCCAGAGTTGAGCTGAGTTGAACTCAGCTCTGGTAACTCCGAGTTAACTCGACTCTCGCGCAACACTAACTAGGTCCGAGTAGCTTGGCGGTCAATGATCGAGGGTGGAAGCAAATGGATGGTCATGTTGACACACGAGTTGGTCGCCTGTCTTGACGTAAACGTTGTTCGCTGCCAGCGCTGGCCGAGCGCAGTCGCGTTGGAGGGAGTGGAGAACTGCCATTTATATTCACCATCTGACTCAATTGCACCCGGTCACTGACATTGGTTGAAGACCCCGATGCATGGCCGAAAAATAACAGGCCGCAAATATGGGTCATTGAGCGGCGTGGACGTTCACTGTACCCTTGGTTGGCTACCTTTTGAACTTGATGCTTGAAGTGACGCAGACAGGACTGAACTCGCTATGCATTCTTTCATAGCCTAGATGCTCCCTCAATCATGATGCATCGATGTCCATTTATCCTCCGGATCTGGGTCTTCGTCAGCCATTAACGTTAAGCTTCACCAAGCAACCCTTAATGACGCGCTCGATCTCTTAAACAACCAACGCGGAGTTGGACGGTCGTGGTCTCCCAACCCATTTCCCCACGAGAACTCACAACCAACTTCGATTATTGCGGTTAAAACACTCACGAAATTGACAGTGTTTGACGCTTCACAATGTCTTCCCGTCGGTCAACAATCCTGGAGGGGGCGGTATTTTCGATCAGAAGCTTAGCTTCGTTCCTCTTATGGCTCGGGCGAACCATTTCCCATGATCCGGCCTCGCTATGGCCACCTGCCTTTCACCAGCCGTGGATGTCCACATCAATCCACAAGTTCTGGAGTTTCCGCTGGCGCCAGACCCTCCGATATCGTTTCATCACCTTGGGAGCTCGTCCCGATGGGATGCTCTTGAGGAAGCCCGGGGCGATCATGGGCGCATTTGCCGTATCCGCAGTTTCTGAACATCATCGCTGTCTTGTACATAGCACAAATGTTTCGGGGCTGTTTGTCTTCTTTCAGAAAGGTATGGAGCAGAGGGTCACTTTTGTATCGTAAGTGTCATCACTACACTCGGAACCGCTGCTGGTTGGAGAGAATGAATCGAGATGCTCTTGAGACGATGGTGTCGAGGGTGCATAGGGTGCTAGCCCGCCTGGATCAAGTCTGGAATCAGTCTTCAAAAGGAAGGGCATTGATATAGGCAGGGAAAATTACTCACCATGACCGTGATGTTAACTCAGTTGCAAGTGGGGATGATTCGGACTCTGAGCCATGCGGAGAACAGGGCTCAGTCTCCATTTTTTCTCTGTTGTGTCCTTGGCCTGTCCGAGTCGTCTCACAACTATTCGATTCGACTCAGCTCAACTCAATTGAATTGGGTTGAGCTGAGTCGATAACACTCGTGAGGAAGAGACAAGTTTGTCTCTTCCTCACGAGTGTTAGCACGAAGGTACGACGAGAGGACAAGATAGGAAAGTGATGTTGCGGGGGATGCTGCCGCTTTTCTACTTGACTACTTCTTCACAGGGCATTTTGGGGGACATATGTAAGTACGGGTGGCGCTAGCTGTAAGGAGATATTGTCGGCTATGGGTGCGAGAGTGTCGGTCGACGTGGGTGCACTGTAAGGTCGACGCCGGCTGCTGGAAACGTCGAGTGGGTGGCGTGTGGTACTGTAGGGTGAAAGAGGCTAGGGACAAAATGAAAAGCGTACGAAAGGAGTGATCAATGAATATCGAGATGCGAGCGAGACTGTTCAAAAAGGTGATCGATTGAAGGAAAATGGGACACGGCGAGGTTGAGGGCGACGTCTTGATGTCAGCCGAGCGAGGAGTCCGATGGGGTGGGTATGCCTTTGGTGCACGGTCGCAAGAGAGGGTGAGAGGATGAAGAGAGGAGATGGTCGTGGCTCGGCTCGGCTCGGATTGGCGTGTGGGCGCTGGGCGCTCCGAAGAGCACAGCGGATGGTCCCTCCCATCCTCCCTTTATCAAAAAGACTGTACTTAAAGGTTTCGGTTCTGGTCCTCGAATAACAAGTTCTCCCTGCACTCTGCTCTGCTCTGCTCTCTCTGTGTGCCCTCGAGAACAACCTTCCGACTCGCCTCCGTCATTCCTACTCTCAGGATCGATGTCGGCGCAGATCGCGAACTACCGGGCCCGTCCGTATTCGACTTCGCGCTCGCCCTTCTCTCCACTCTAATCTCCAAGTCTCGAATCTCTTCACGGACTCGCGGACGCGCTCAAGGTGAGCTTCGGTATATGGATCTCCAGGAAGAGTTGTGTGCGAGGGAATACCCATACCAGGGAGTATCCGAGTCACGTCTCTGGACCTCATGTGCGTCATACGTCCCTGCCCTTTCTCTTCCCTCTGCCTCGTCCTGCGTCTTCCAATTGGGTCAACGGCCAACACTTTCATGGCATCTACATTATTCAAGTCGCTCAACGTCCCAAAACATGTTGAAGGTCTAGCAATAAACAGGATCTCGACTGTCCCAACAGATGGGGCTTAGATTCGCCGAGCCACAATATAGGTTGGTTGTGCGGTGGCTTTACGCACCCGAGTCGAGAAGCAGGGACTTTATTCCTGTTGTGACTTGATGGCCTGGTCGTTTAAGTCCTTGCTCTGCACGTTATGGTTGATATTCTATGCGCTTTTCCTTCGATCAATCTCCCCTACTCTGGTCTCTCTCTTTCTCTCTTTGCCAAGTTACACAGCCGAGCCTTTATGTGTCCGGGTTTAGCACTGAGGAGCTTGAACTATCTGGTTTGTCGCTTGCCTGCAGTGGCTGCACCACTTCTGTTACCCATCCCCCCAAATTCACTCACGCGCCATTAAGGTTCGCTACTATGAGGCTTCGAATTAGCGGCCAGTCCGCTTTGGTTTCGTGGCACTGAAGTTCCCGTGAAGCCGCTCCGCTTTCACTGTCTGATGGACTCCTCCTGTGCGAGGCGATGGGAATTGAACGAGGCTGCGAATACAGATAACTGAGGGGCCTTTTTTGGAGTCCTCAGCGCGGATTCCACGTCATGATGACATGTCATATCCAAGACACATCCAACCGATCTCAACAACTGATATCCACTGTATGCTTGACCTTGAACTAGAGTACCCTACAGGGCTTTGCGTGGTGTTTAGCCATCGTCCTCGTTCCACGCCACGTCACGGATGACACAACATCAATTTGTTCAATACATTAAATCATTCAATGAACCGACCTCAACTCATGTCCGTTGTGTGCATGCAACACAGACGGAACTGAGCTCCTGAGTCGTCAGGTGTATTCATATTCAATCTCACTCGCTAGCAAGGCAAGTATCCCCATTCCCTTGAAGCTATCATCCCGAAGTATAGTTCTTTCCTTTCTTCCCGAGTTTTACTATGCTATCCTCAGGCAATCCGACATTATCAAAAATCTGCGTTTTTCAGGCTTGCCTCACGACTATAATAATAAAAACGCAAAAAAAAAATTCTTGTTGTTCTCTTCTCACCACATTTGACTGCGCAGTTTCCCCAAGCCCGGCCGGGCCCCCAACTCAGTCCTCGGACCTCACTTTGACGACCGTCACCGTCACAGTGCTCGCGCATTTTCGAGTTTGGCATGGTTGCTAGCTACTCGGACGCGTGGACGTGGGTCCGTCCGCTCATGTTTCTTCTTTCCCAGAAATACGACGAAACAACATATCAATACAGTAACGGCATCATACCGTTCGCATGCACGGCCACCGCGGCCGATTCGGAACGACCCATGTGCGTGCGTGCGTGCGTGCGTGCGTGTGTGTCGATATGAATGTGTTGCCACCGTCAATAGCACAATGGCTTTGTGACGTGGTCAGAAACGTACTAATGTATAGGTACAGTCTTCTTCCAGGCGGGAGTGAACCCAGAGGTCCAAGGATACTCGGGTTCTGTAAGTGGCGCCGCCTGACGACGAGGATATCTCCATGAAACACGGTGACCGACATGTGAGTGTCATTAATATTGGCTTTGGCTAGCGAGAGGTGAACGGAAGGCCTGCCAAGACCCAACCCAAGTTATATTGATTACACCCCGTCGCTATAGTATTTGTACACGAGCCAATGAACATTATCAAGTCATCAAGTTCATTTCACTGTATGTCCGTAACTGGCGAACGCATGTCCTGCACGCGCGGGTAGATTTCAAAAAAAGAATGCATTTGTATGTGTTGACAAGGGGGGCTCAGCAAAAGTAGTACTGTACGCAGCTCGGGTAGCGAGCACGATCAACGGTCACTAGTACTCATTCATTCACAACCTGTCGTAACGCCTCCTAGTCAGCCGCGGAGCGACACGATAGCAACCGAAGAACCGGGAAGCCTCACCTTGAACACGCGAGGATGACTAAAGCCTTCCACCGCCGCGCCGAAGCGTTTCTCGCGCAGCTGGTGAAGGTGCCCGCATGTACTCGTTTTGACTCGGCCCCAGCCCTCGCAGCCCACCAGTAACACCAGGTGGAGGCGACGTTCTAGCCGGCGGCGATGAATATGGGATGTGGGACGCTTGCATGGCAACCTGATGACGCGCGGGCACGAGCACCGAAGGATGGCGAACGTCGGACTGGAAGTCTTGCTGTTGAACCCACTCAGCCTGCCGTTGTTGCCAACTTGGTTGTTGTGGTGGTGGAGGTAATAGTTGCTGCTGCGGTTGCTGTTGCCACTGCGGCCGCCCTGTATCGTAGTACGCGTACGACGAGTTATCATACGAAATGCCTGAGCCGGCAAAACCAGTCCCGGGACCTTGTTGCTGCGCATCCCTGAGGGGTGGAACTGGTACAGGAGGGGGGAGGAGAGATGGCGAGGGGACGCCGTACGCGCGGCGGGACGTGCTGCCGCTGATGCTCCGAAGAGAAGAGCCAGTACCACCCTTCTCGTCGTTGTCGCTGCGGCCATCATTATAGACGTCGATGAGGTGGTCCGCAGTGGGCGAGAAGTCTATCGCCTCTTTGATTAAGCGTTCGCGCCTCCTCCGGCGCACGACGACTGTGCCGAGCAAAATGACGACGATGAGCGCGACGACGCCGGCGATGGAGAAGACAGCGATCATCGCCGGTTTGTTTTGGAGGAAGGATGTGTGCGAGGCTTGGGTTGGAGGTGGGTTGGAGGGCTGGGTGGATTGCGCTCTGTCGACTGACGAGGTAACCGTGACGGTTACGTCGCCTGAGGGGGCAAGGACAGGCGAAGTTGGCTGAACTGGAGCCGGTGTTGTGGAAAGAGCGGAGGAGCTCGTCTCAGGCGAGCTAGTTGGAGATGAAGAGGAGCTACTAGTAGTGATGGAATCAGTAGTGGTGGCAGCCCTGTTAAGAGTAGATGTTGAACGCAATGGGTTGGAAGGAAAGGAAAAACTCACGCTCTGACCGAGGTCGATGAGGTCTGCAAGGACGTCTGGGGTGCCGTCGAGCTAGGAGATGAACTGGTTGTGGACGAAACAGAGGTACTGACATCGGTCGGAGTCGACGGCGGCAATTTATTACTGGGCCCTGCCCTTGCACTTCAACAGGCATTGAGATGTAAAGTCGCCTATAGGAATCAGAAGAAAGTACACACCGTAGAGGTACTGGTTCTGTCGTGAGTAGGGTAGGGTCAGGTGCGTCGAGCTGAGAGAGAAAGTGGTACTCACGACCATCCTGGGGTCTGGATAACCTGATCAGAGGAGTGGGTGGAGACATGGCCTAAGGGAAGGAAGGAAGAACTGGGCAGGCGAAAATAATAGGAAACATGAACAAAAAATGGGGGGGAGACCGAGTGGTTCAGATCTGATCCAATTAAACTCGTTCAGCCGTGGAGTGCGACTGAGACGGTTGACATCGCGACGACCGTGGGGACTTTTCACAAAATACAACAACAACACGACTACTCTTAATGTCCGTAATTCCCGTATGTTCCCGCATTCCGTTCCATAATCTCGCGCAGTGGTCCAAGCAGTCTCGTGAACGCTTGGGCATCCAGTCCTGCCACCTTGAGCCCAGCGAGATCTGATCCGGGCGGCCGGCGTATGGCACTTACTGTAGCCGCTCGTGGTGCCAGCCTCAAAAGCGAGAGTTCTGTGAGGCAGTGAGCTGAGGTGTGGCTCGAGAGATCGGCGAACAGAAACATACCACCAAAATAATCACCGCGCGCCAAATGGCCCACGACGATCTCCCGTGTTTCGCCATCATCGCCTTGATGGGTTTTCGTCACCTCAGCCTCACCTTCCTCGACGAAGAAAAACGTGTCGCCCATCTCGCCCTGCCTCACAACTGCCTCACCGTCCTCGTATGCCTGACTTACGAGCGCATCCGCAATTTTACTGCGCTCTGTAGACGACAGCGACGACAGCAGGGTGACCGTTGATAAGAATCCCTCATACATGGTCCGTCTGCGGTGTGCAGCGTTCAATATGATGGTTCGGAACGTGATCCGGTCGAGACACCACAAAGTGGAAGGCTCGATGGCGACAACAGACGCAGCGCGGGGATGGCCGTACATCAGCGCAAGGTCTCCAAATGATGTGCCTGGGGTGCACTTTTGGACTAGCTTCCCAAACTGAGGGTGCTCCTCCGCGTCCGGTGGAGGGTTATCAGAACCCCGACGCCGTCCCGAAGGTGGCTGGGGCGTACGAATGTAACAGTGCAACAGACCCGACTCGACGACGTAAAAGTAGTCGCCGACGTCTCCCTGGCGGATGACGATCTGCGCCGCCGTGACGTGCGTTTCGCGCATGGCGTTGAGCACCCCGGTCTCCTGCTCCTCGTCGAGATCACGGAAGAGGAAGTTGTTTTTCGTCGATGCTCTGATTCGCCGCAGTTGATCTTCTGTTTTCGGGTAGACGGGCAACGGCTGATGGTTCTCGCTGTTGACGGAGATCGGCTCGGCGCTGACGGACGTTCGCCGCTCCATGACATTGAAACCCGGCGGATGAAGGTAGTCTCCCGGGGCTGGGGACTGACTTGGAGTGATGTGATCGAGGACGGAGTACGGGTCTACTTGTGGATCGGAATCAAAGCGGAAACTCGGAGGGGGAAAAGCGGCGGGTGTGGTCGTAGTCGTGGGATCAGGCATGCCGTCGCTGGAGAAGAAACCGTTTCCAGAGACATTCAGGGAGCCGAAAGTGTGCTGAGAGGCGGGAGTTTGCAGAGATATGCGTCTCGGCTCGAACGGATCGGTGAAGGGCGAGGCGGTAGAACGCATGGGCTGGGGTGCGATGGGGTTGTCGATGTAGTGGTCTGGCGGGAGGTTGGACGCCAGAGAGGGACGGTGGGCGAGTGCGTCGCGGGTGCGAGTCCTTTGTTCTTCGAGGCGGGACTGGAACCAGTTTGCGCAAAACTGGAGGACGTCCTTCGGCTGAACGCGCTGGACGTCTTTGGTCAGATCTGTGATGAGGGTGTCAAACGTGGACATGAAGCTCGTTCAAAGGATGCTGAGAACGAGAACGGTTTATAAGTGGCACTGTACAAACCATCCCACGGGCATCCCCGCTGCGCTCCTCGTCGAGCTCGTACGGTCTGAACTCCAGTCCACAGACTAATACAGTTCACATAGATACTGCTTGCATCATTCATTCTAGTTGACAGGTCTCTACGCCTTGCTTGGCTGATCCATCGCGTTATTTCCAATCCCACTCCGTTACACATTTACATCATGATTGGGTCGCTGGTCCTCCCTGCATTAGGATGACTCCATCACAACCATCACTATATATGATCAGTGGAGTCCTCTGCTTTCTGGGGTCGCACATGTTTGGTTAGGTACAGCGCCCGTAATGCTGTGCTAGAGAATGTGCCACGTGGTTTCGTCGGTGGTGTACAGGGGACGAGCGCCGTATAGGTACATGGACCGTATCTCTGTCTCTGCAGAAATCGCCATCTCCCGTGCCATGGATATCCCGGAACAAGACGCGGGGGGACTCGGAGGGAACGGAGATGGACTGCCAACGTATGAGAACCTCGCAGAGGCACACGGTCCAAATTCGAGGTACGGCCTCTGTTACCGCTTCGTTCAAGGCATGAAATCCGCCCCTCTTGTCGTGCAGGTTCGGCAGATGGCAAAGTTGGATAGAGAAGAGGTGACCCTTTTTGCTCGTACTTATCACCGCCATCGTCTTAGTTTGGTTTCAAAGAGCCGCTGAACGGTATGCTGGCACCACTCCAGAGGAGTTGGAATCGCGAAGGAGAAGGGGCTGGGGCGATGATATACAAGATGGGATACAAGGCGACGTGCGCACTCCCTCCCATACTTCGTATAATTCTTTCTGACCCTCTCATAGTGGGCAACCAGCAGCCGTTCCACAGAGGCTATCCCTCAGGATGGTCCCTCGACTCCAGGCCCTTCAAACCCCATCCCCGCTCTGCAAGTGCAAACTGAATTTGACATCTTACCCAGCCCACCTATCCAACCAAATGAACTCCTTGAATATGACCCCTCGAAGCCCATAGCCGGTGAATCGTTACGACCCGCCCACCTCGCACTTCATCAACTTGGCTCTCGCTTTCTCCCTCATACAACTTCTCCTATACGTGCTCTCTTACCTCTTCTGGGAGATCGCCTTCTCTTGATTGGCCATGATGATGGTCTTTCGGTCCTTAATATGTTCCCACAAGAGTTGACCGATGTCGGGTTGCAAACGAGAGGGCCAGGAGAAGCGGAAGCGCATCCCATCTGGACGGGAGAGGGGTCAATGGTTCTCGACGTTCATCTCATGTGTGTGACTGACGACTTTCTCTAGTGTCTTTCAGATGTCGCTTCTTGAAGTGGAAGAAATAGGCGAGAGCACACCTCAAGGGGTTGTTTTGTTCCTTGTTGGATGTGATTCGGAGAATGGAAAAGACCAAGAGCAGACCCGCATCTTGCGTATGTATAACCTAGCAGGTCTCATCAGCCTAGCAAGATGGGCGATATCCCAAAAAGTATGTTGGTCCACTTTCATCATCGAGGTACACTGTACTTAGAGACGCTGTAGGGTGCCAGACCATTGAACCTCCACCGACCACCTGGCTGGCATCCACATCAGTCGACATCCAAGAAGCACAAGCGCAGGCACTCTGGCAATCTAACAAAAGGCTTAAGGTCGCTCATGTTGGATTCATCGCAACCCCCCGAGCCTACATCGTCGTATCAATCAATCCTTCAAATTTCCCCAGGTGTTCCACGGAGGTCCGAATTCAAGCATTCCTCACAAGCACGCCTGTCTGCCATCGACTCGGGATGGGACGTCGTGGATGATCTTCCTCTCCGATGGGCGACCGACTACGTGCCGCTTGCCGTCCCTGGCTCCCGACTCATGAATGCGTCAGTTCTGACATATGCGCTCTGGCGGAACGACAACCTTCCCCGCAGCAGCGCTTTGTTAGCTGTCGCGATCAAGTCGGCCGTGCTATTGTACGAATCACCCAAAGGCGAACGAGCCTTCCGATTCGTGAAGGTGAGCTAAACTCCCACGGCGACAACTATCGCCTAGACCCATAGACCTCTCTTGCAGGAATTCTACACACCACTTCTTCCTCGCGGCATAACTTTCGTATACCAGAACCTTCAAGACAACCTTTCTCGAAGCCTCTCAGATGCCACTGGCAACTCGCGGTCCTCGCCCAACAACGCACACGCGCGGGGATCACGCCGCAGCATGCGCGAGCGCCCAACATCACTCACGACCATGGTGCTCAACCCCCAACTGTGCCTTTTCGTCGTCTTCGAGAAAAAAGTGGGGCTGATCCGCCTCATCAACTCCGCCGTGGGTGAAGTGACCCTCCTCGAAGAGGCCGTCGCCTATTCGCCACGGGACACGCTTTCCCCCTCCTCGTCCTCCCTCTCCGGCCGCCGCTCGCGCACGTCCCTCGACGGCTTCGGCATGACAAAGGAGTACCGCGGCGCGTGGACGCTCCCCGCCAAACTCGACCTTCCCGCTGTCACGGCTACCCCTTCCTTGGCTTCCATTGACCGCTGGGACGCCTCCTCTACCAACACTCTCAGCACCAGCGCCACCACTACCCCCGTCACCCCCGCCACCTCCTCTGCCCCTCTTATCGCAACGGGCGCCTCCTTACCAGAAGAGGGCATATCCGCTACCAGCCCTACAGCCCAATCGCAGAACAGCAGCGTCTACCTTGTAACACGTGGAAAGCAGTCCTTCTTGCTGCCCTGCCCGCTCCCCGCCAACATGCAGGCGGTCGTCCCACTACAAGCGTTCTCGTGGCGCTCGCCTCCATCATACATCGCGCCACGTGTGATTGAGCTCGACTATCCAGGTCGCAGCGGGAGCGGCGGCAGTGGTGGCGGTGGAGGCGGAGGCAGCGGGAGCGGCGGGGTTAGGGTTGGGGGCCAACACAGCGCGTCGTCATCGTCATCGTCATCGTGTTGCGAGCGAATGCCAATGTCAGCGTCAGCGTCAACAATATCCACCACGACGTTCGTTTCCGTGACGACTCCGGCCACCGCGACGGCGCGCGGCGTGCGCGTCCTGCAGCTCACCGCCTTTGGCGGCGAAGACGGCCTCGAGATACAAGAGACCGTCCTCTCCTCGCTCTTCACCGCCAGCGCCAGCGCCAAGGAGCGGGGCCCGTCGTCGCGCGGTGCGAGCGCAGGTGCAGGCGCAGACGAGCCCCCGATCGTCTCGGAGGTCGTCGACATTGGCGACACGGGATTCCTCTGCGGCGGCGGCCACTGGCACCGGCCGTACGACGCGCCGCTCGATCTCCGCCGCTCGTACTCGACGAGCAGCGCCGTGTCGTTTGACAGCTTGCCGGCGTCGGAGGTCATGTCACGGCTCGAGTCCGATCAGGGTATCTATGGGTGGCAGCGGAAGGGGCTTCAAGATTGGAGGGTATTTTGGGTCGGCGGCACGGGCGAGACCGACGATGAGTGAGGTACTCCGGATTCATTCAGATACAGGAGCTTTGAAGACGATTTGGGGGGTTATCTTGGGTCGGCGGCACGGGCAAGACGGACGATGTGATCTGACTGAGGTACTGCTTGTTTAATTAGACAGATACATATGCAGGAGTTTTCGTCGTGCATTCGTGTACGATAATGGACAGAGAGCAATAACGAAGAGAAAAAAACTACCGGAAGCAATCCCTATTGTCCAAGAAAGGGTAGTGTCCGAGTCGAGTACCGTATTGTCCGAGTGCGAACGAGTGATGTGTGCCAATAGATGTGAGTGTACTACCTTTACAGACAGGGTAAAAAGGCAAGAAAGCGGTATGCGAAAAAAAAAAAAAACGAAAGACTATATCGTGAGCGTCATCATTATGCAGGAGCATCTTTACCGCGAAGGACGACAAACGACTTGGCAGCCGGCGCGTCAGTTCCAGCTCCACCAGAGCGAGAGCGGGAGCCAGATCCACTGGCACTGGCCACCGGCTGGACGGATTTTGGACCGCGCAGGACGACGAACGAACGGCCGGTGTCGCCCGACTCGACGTCTCCCGGCCGCGCTTCCTCGCTGTCGCTGTGCCGCCGCGGCTTGCGAAGCTGGAACCAATGCCGTTTTTTAGGCTGGTTCACCTCCCCGTCGTCGTCGTCGTCGTCGTCCGAGACGGGGCTGACAACCTCGGAGAGCTGCGAGTGTCTGCGGAACGACGACGGAGCTGCTGCTGCGAGTTGGGACGATGGCGGCAGTGCCGGTGCAGCTGCTTTTGGCGGAGCAGGAGCGTGCTCGATCATGGCGCTCTGCGATTTTCGGCGAACGTGCGGGGCTATGGCTCCAGGGGGGAGGCTAGAATGAGGCTGTCGCTCGGCATTTGTAAACGACGGGGTGACAGATGGATTGGATTCATGCGAATGTCTCTGCGGGGTTGACATTTGGTCCGCGGACATGAGTGGGAACGTGTGCGCGGAGCCGGTTGCGATAGAATAGGGGGTATCGAAGTGCGACCGGCCACCTCCCACACGGGAGAAACCTGTCTTTGTCGCCGTCGCCGGTGATTCTGGGGGTGTCGCGTGGTCCCCAACGGGGCTATAGCCAGGTCTCGGGAAAGGTCGCCACGCTCCCATGATATATCCGCTGTCGTCATCGTTCTCTTCCCTGTATGGTCGAAGCGCATGCTCAGGTCGGAAAACAGAAGCGGGTGCAGATTGCGTGGGCGTGCCAACGGAACCCTTCCGACTTGTAAGGGGTAATGTCGTCTGAGAAGCGATTTTGGGCAGGTCCGTATGTTTAGCACGGCGGCGGGGACTTCGTTGCTTGCGAGAGCCGCAGCATCCTACCAGACTGCAGACACCGATGAGTCCGCTGTCGACCGTGTGCCGGCTGCGGTCAAATCCCACACCACCGATGATTCGCGTCACAGCCTCGATCATCTTGGTAATCAATAAGAGAACGAGCGCCAGATAGACAATGGCCATAATGAGCAAAATCACGTAGGTTACCCATTGGCCCGCTTCGGTTCCGATAGACACCTGTATACCAGGAGTAAGGCCGATCAGATAACGATAAAGTAAAAGACACATACCGTTGGGGTCAGGATGACGAGTAGGACTGCCACCACAATCCGAGCAACGCAAAAAAGGAAACTGATCAAGCCCATGCTCGCGCCATGACCCCATGGCAACCAGATACTGGTGATGAGAGCCGAAATCACCTCGATCAACAGGATTATGACGGTTTGGGCAATGGCGCTTTTCTGGCCACAACCAATAGTCATACCCAATATCAGGTTTGTGGCAAAGAACATGCAAGCATAGAGCTGTGAACCATGGCGATAGAGATTATAAAGGGGACCAAGGGCGAGCAACGTCCAAGTTTCGTCGTACAATTTGCTTGTTGAACAGACGAAGAGCCGGAAAATCAACAAGACAGGGATGATGACGGAGAATGAGGCTAGGGACAAAGCTGCGAACGCTATGGACAAAGACGACGCTTGATCGCGTTCCAAGGTCAGCTGGTATGACGAGAAGATGGTCACGGGAAGATGGAATAACATGAGGATCCGAACGAGGTTGCCCTGGAGCACGCTGAAGTGAAGAGAGCTGAGGTCCAGACGAAACCTGAACCGGGCCTTCCGCGGGCCTTGAGGCTTCGAGGCCTTTAACAGGAAATGCGAGGAGTGAGAACGGTCTTCATCGGTAGCGCTTTGTACGCCTGGTATGCTATCCGCGATATCCTTGCCCGTGGTGAAGTAAGGGGGACTCCGCGTCGGCCCATATTGGTTCTTCGGGGGACCATTGGAAAGGGCATTTAAACTGAACGTCGCTATCGAGTCCAATGTCCATACAAGTAGGCTGAGAACAATCGTTGTGGCGACGATGGAGAGGAAAAAGACCAGGCAAACCGGAAACAGATCTTGGGGCCGCAAACCAACAGCATACGCGAACGACGATAATCCGGACGTAGCGCTTTGTGGGAGAGTGAATAAAGTATTGGGTGCATTGGAATCAATGTATATCGGAGAATTCGGATCACTCAGTTGATCTGAAAAGTTGGAAGGGGGTTGGAAGGTCGGCGCTGAGACAGGATTCCAGTGCGTCCCGCTTCCTTGAGTTAACGTAACATCTTTCGAAGCGAGATTAATACCGCACAAACGTAGTGCACTAAATTACGAAACGTACTGTATGACAGGGTAGCCCACGCCGTTTGCGTGAGAAGGGGGTCTAATCATACAAGTCAGAAATGGCAATCGGGCAGAGAGAAAAGAACGGGATCGATTACAAATGAACTCGGGCCATTGAACGGCGACCATGGCAAGCGCAGCACACCACTGCGTGTGAAAAAAGATGTCGCGCAGAGACGGCGTGACTGTGGCGAGGGAAGACGGTATATTCGGGGGGGGTTGGCGGTGAGTGGTGGACGTTGGTCGAGGGCAATGAAATCAAGACGCGTTCGACCGTCAAGAAAAGTAAACGCACCGAATCGAATGAGGGCTGGAGATTTAGCGAGCCCTTCCCCGCTTATTGCGCTGACGACGACGAAGCCTAAATTCTCAACGCGGGACCAGAATCCACGACCAGACCATCCGGAGCGCCTCGTCCATGCCGACGACAAGCGTGCGACAACAACGAGGAGCCAGTAAGCCGCGCAGAGCACGACGGTGCTGTAGAAGACGATCCTGGCCTTGCCGTACACAGAGCCCAAGGTACCAGGGCGGAGGGGCGTCGTCGCTACATTGACACAGAGTAGTTCGTTGCTGAACGGGTCCACAGCGCGCACGCGCGTCTGCAAGGTGGAGAGCTCATGGCTCGAGGTGAAAGGGACATAGGTGGAAAATGCGAAAGGGCCAGCCGGGATGGGGCAATACGACCCCGTGCCGTTGTCCTGTGCAGGCAGAGGAGACGGAGGACGCAAAGTCGAGCAGAAAAACGAATTGTTATTGCGAACGTCGAATGTTGAGATCTCCGAGGTCGTGAACAGGGTCGCTGAGGATTTGCGATATTCGCCTTCGCGGTTCAGAGAGAAGTAGGTGGGCACGTACCCAAGTCAGAGCTGCCATTAGCGGATCCCTGGATTGTATCAGGAGAGTGACCGAGCAAGGTGATATTTAAGTGTGTGCCGAGAGATTCTGATGTGGTTATCTGGGCATAAACGGTGGAGATGTTGAGCTTGTTGGAGGCACTGCCGGTGAAGCAATCTGTGAAACGTGGGATGGCCACTTGGGCGACCGCATTTTGAAAAAGAAAGGAAAAGAAAGCGAGTGGGAAGAAGGATGGAGAGCGCATGATGGAAGGAGGTGCGGAGTGGCGGCAGAGGCAGATGAGAGCTCTTGTTAGCCCGGCCCGATCCATCCGAACCCCCGTCGCTTCGGATCCCGGAACAATCGTTCGTTCAATAAACAGTTACGGTACGTTTACACAACATCACTGATCATCGACCCAGTCCCCACCTCTTCGTACTCGTCCCATGTACTCACTCACCCAACCCGCCCGTCTCAAATGTTCCGCTCTAGCACGCGCCCGAGCCTCGTTCGCCCGTGCGTCACCGTTGCCATCTCCATTCAGCTCCGGCGCATCCAACGCATTCATCTCCGTGCGCACCCGACCCTCGCGCTGTCGGAGCGCCGCACGTCGACGATCCCACATCGCCGGATGTGCCGTCAACACCAGCAACTGTAAGAACGTTTTGATCCGGTGCCCCACCGTCGGCGGACCCATAGCCTCCACACGTGAATCCAAAGCGCTAGTCTCATCTCGAAGATTGATATTTGCCAAGGTATCCATCAACGTCTCGCTTGCGGGACGCTGGCGTTGTATTGGTGTCCGATGGGGCGGTACCGGGGCCACCCGGAGCGCGGCGTTGGGAACTGGAATTTGGGGCTGTGCCGGTTGCGCGGGACGCACGCGACCGTCGCCCGCGTGATTGCCACGCAGACGAGGCATCGCATTGCGGATTGTATTCCACGTCTCATACAAAAGCCACGCGGTCACGATGATTCCAAATACCGGCTTTTGGAATGGTGAGAAAAAATAGAGCAAAAACAGTGTCCGCAGAGTCAGCATGAACAAAGGCCCCGCGAGTACACGCATAGGCACAGCTCGCAGCTCGGCAATAATTGCATTCTCTTCGCGAACACGGACAGGAGGGAGGCCAATCTGCTGAAGGTGGGCGTTGACATGGACAGGAAGATGTGTGCGAGCCTGCGGAGGGGGAGGCATGTGATACGCCGAGGCAGACGGAAGAGGCATTGCGAACAGTGCAAACGTATGCTCCATAACACGGAGAGCGTGGGCTTGTAATGGTGTGGGCATTCTCGATGGATCGACCAGCTTGAGATAATCCTGACCACTGAAGCACAGATGAGAAACTGCTACCAGCGGATATGACGAAAAACCCACTCCATCGTCACTTGTTCATATTTAATCCCGGCAGATTCGTCCTCCGCGGGGGATACTCTTCATCAAAAACGGTTGGCCAGGCATATCCCCATTGGGTCATCAGCTGTTTCGCCAAATTTTTTGACTCAGCAAGGCCAGTCGGTGGAAGGTCCATGCGGCCCCATCGCAGGGCTGTTGCCGCACAGACGTGTTGATAAGCAATGTAGTTGAGATACCCGACTGATATTGGGGCGAGACCCGGGACGGATGTGGGAGCAGGGAGAGCCACGGCGGTCGGTGTGGATGGTGAAATCCCCGCAGGCTGCGCGGGATGTGGAGAAGTACCAGGGTGTTGGGTTGGGGTTGGTGCGGGAATAGGAAGGTGACTCCCTACACCGTGGGTTGCATCGGTCGGTGGGGTTGTCAGGGTGGCCACAGACGCGAGGGTCGCAGCTGGTGGACCAAGGTCGACTGAGGTCGTGGCAACGCTAGGTGGTGCGCTGGCCCAAGCCGATGGGTGGACCGAAAGATGCACAACGGGGACATCATTGGGTAACTGTCCCCGATATTAAATTAGATACCATAAATTTGGAAGAGGGGCTGAGGGTAAGGGAGACGCACCTTCCAGATGTCGAGCACCTTTTCGTTGTCGTCCAGGAATCTCCCTCGCCAGATCAAACGCTGACCGTGCACACGTGGGTTTCCTGAGCAGACTCTTTCTATCTCGCATTTGACGTCATTGATAGTCCCAATAGGGGGGACAGAAACATGAAACGAGTGGGAGTAAGTAGGTAATTCGACGCGGATGGGCAAAGACATGGAATGAGTGGTAGAGGTGATGACTGGGACGCCGGCTCGGTGTACGTGGAAGAAAGTCACGTGAAGGGACACTCGATTACTCTGAGCATAGAACTACAGTACTTTAATCACAAGTCGTTAGGAGACATCGTTCTATAGCCTACGTGTAATCCCTGTGCCTGTATGAAACCACCCTGGAAGCTGGACCTCGTCCCATTGGATCTCAATTCCAGGAACAGCTGCTCTCATCGAGTCAACCGTGGCCCGCTTGATTCGACAAGTCTCGATAAAAATCTTGCTCATTTTGGGTGGTTTACCGGTTTTGAGTCTGTTAATAAGCAGGGAAACGGCTGCGCCCTGCTTGGAAAGGAGATCCATGTCGCGAAGGGTGAGAGACACGAGTTTCGGGTACACTTCTTCTCGGCCAAGGAACGGGATGAGCGAATCGAGGGTCGAGAGTGAGCAGATGCGAATATGGCGGAGTTCCATATGCCCCCCAAAAATTTCCGGCCAAGCGTCTTTTCCCAGGTCCAAATTTCCACTGAGAACGCGAAGCTCATCCGTAGGAAGCGCGCTGCACACGGTCTTTAATATCCGAAGCTTCTGCTCCGCACTCCATAACAAGAATTTGAATTGAAATTCGATGCTGAAACACGGGTCGGCCTCGAGGAAAAAACAGGGTTTCCCAGAGTTCTCTTCTTCGTGCGAGGTCGAATACCCCCTGATATTGAAATTACGGTCAAATCGGTGCCCCCATGAGACATCGAGTGTCTCGAGCGAGGGCCGGGGGAGGTACGATAGCAGAAGTGGCAAGACATCGCAGCACTCTTTGCCCGTCATGTCGTCGGTGATGCATGACCCCCAAACGATAGTCTCGCGCGGAAAACTCAAGTGCTCTAGCATACGGCAAAAACCTTGCACGTGGTCGCTGAGAAGGAGGTTCCGAAGTTTCGGAATCTGGACTTTTTTATCTTCCAGACAGTGGGGGAAAGGGCCGAGAGGGAGGCAACTTATAAGCATTAGAGATTCGAGGTTAGGCATAGCCTGAAGGGCATCGAGGAGGTCGGCGTAAGACGTGATGTTGGTGGACGTGTCGGTATGGCGATCAATCGCGATGCTTAGGGTTTTGAGGTGCGTAAGGGCCACAGCGGACCACGTAGGCAAAGCATTGCGCAGCGACAAATGATGGAGCTTGGGAGCAATATCCCCGAAAAGAAATCGGGGCAGGACGTCAAATCGACCGGAGTTGATGGTGAGCGAACTCAGGAGAGGGGCCGGCCGTGTTAGAGTGTTGAGAACGACGTGGGTGCAGGCACCCTCCTCGATGGTGAGAGCGCTCGCACGAGAGAGCAACAGGGGGATGACGCATTCCGCCCTGTCTTCCGAAGGCGGGAAGGGTACGACTGCCTCGGAAAGTTTCAGGTCCAGAGGAGCGTCTCCTGCCCGACGCAGCATCTCCATCGTCCACTCCAAACCAAGCTTGAATCGATGATGCGTCCAAAGGTTGCGATAGTCCAGTGCAACCAGTCTCCAAAGTCTGCACACATGGGTAACGGTGATCCAGCCAAGTTTAAACTGCGCCGGGGTCATTCCCTTTGGAATAATAATCCCATTCTCCTCGGGATTTGTCGGATTGGCTTCTGCGTGGAAGAAGAATATGATGGCAAGTATTTCGGGTAACAGTCGTAAAGCGGGGGAACTGTGTCCGTTGGCCTGGAGATCTTCGATGGCTATCGATTCGTGAGCCGTGCAAGTTCTATCTGCACGTCAGATGTCTCTTCTCCAGCGAGACGGTAGAATGTCGACTTACGGTGCTTCTAGCGTGTTCATATCCGAGTGGAATCCTTCTCAGGGCACAAGACGGGGTTCGTTGTTGTTCGGCTAGGGTGTGTCAGGCTGATCAGACAAATGTTTGTCAGCCTGCCTACACAAGCGATCACTCAAAGCACATCGAGCCGACGGGATCATGAAAAAGTAGTAGTGACCAAGTGGCTGCCAAGGTCGACCTTGATCCGGTTCGAAGTATGATCTTCTTTCTGGGAAGCAAAGTGACTTTATCGTTATCGCTACGTAATATATCACGCAATGGAAACCTCGAGCGTTCGCCTTTCCCTACAACTTTGGTGGGCCAGTTCCACAATCTCAACCACTGATACCGATTCCTCCCACTTGACATCCTGTTCTGCGCCATCCCGGATTACCGCCGCGAGATTGCGGAACAAGTCGACGTATCCACCTCGCTCAGTCGAAGGCCATCTGCAAACGGCACTCAGCCGGATAAGTAGATCGTTCCTGATCATGATACCCACCTAGACTTCACGACGGACCCATCTGCTGCTAGATCTTCCACCGTTCCCCATGTGTCCTCGGGCTCAGCACCAAAGTCTGCCGCATGTATCCCGTTCGGCTCCGAGAGGACTTTGAGTTGATCTTCCTGCGTATCCAGGCCGTACTTGATGAACGTTCCCTTCGTGCCGCGAACCTTGTATCGTAGTTGGGGAGAGCGGACCGAGAGTGTGTGCGCGCGCAGGATCACAGTGAGAGGATGCGGTGAGACTGTGCCTGCCGGATACCGGAGAAAGATCGTGAACTAGAAGACAAGCTATGAGTGTTGCGTCGCACAAGACGGACTGACGGACGTTGTCATCGACATCGGGATCGCCGATGTTCCTCGCGTTCTCGATAAAAGCTGTAATAGACTTGGGCCGTCCAAAGAGTGCCAAAGTCTGATCTATGAGGTGGGATCCAAGGTCGTAAGTTTGACCACTGGCAGGGCCCGCCTCGTCCCTCCACGTCCCTTTGAGGACAGCACGATAACGATCGAGGCTAGGGTCTGTGTTCAACCCTCGATTCCTGCATTCCATCAGAGTGCTTACTGGGACTCAAACTCGACGAGATCACCAAGCGAGTGAGGAGCATCTGGTGGTTGGGAAAGGAGGCGACAAAGTGCCAGAAAATCGGAATCCCACCGCCTATTTTGAAATGGATAAAGGACGAGATGCTTAGAGTTGGCAAGCTCGCCGAGCCCTTTGGCTTCTTCAGCAGTGGCAGTTACGGGCTTATCGACGAGTACTAATAACGACAAATCAGGGCTCTCTCCGACTGAGCAGCAGCCACCTCTGCACACCATGCTTTCCAGCTAGGAGCGCCGATTTCGCAAAGGCATAATGGGTAGCACTCGGCGTGGCAACCACGACGAGGTCGATGTTGGCGTCTCTGAGAACGGCGTGCAGAGTACGATGGATCCGGACCGAAACGCCGAAACGTCCTTGCAGCTTGCCACCAGGCGAGGACGGGTTCCGCTCGAGGACGGCGGTGAGCGTGAAGAGGTCCGGGAGCGCGAGGATGAATGGGATGTGAAAGGTGAGGCCGGCGAGACCGACGCCGAGCACGCAGGTCCGGATGGGCGCCATGTTGGCTGTCGCATGCACAAGAGGCACTCACACCAGAGCGCCACTTACCGACCGCTTTGTGCCCAGCCACGTCATTGCCAATGGTCGCCGTCGTTCTGTTGCTCTTTTGGGCGCAAGCCGTCTTCGCCCAGCTGTCTTTACCTTCCTCTCCCTTCCTTCCACCGCCTGCCTCGTCGGGTGCTGATCCGTCCGCCCAAAATAGCGTGCCCAATCCGCAGTGGTCTACGTTACTGGGAAACCTTCTGTATTTTTACGAGGCCCAGCGCAGTGGCCACCTTCCGAGTACGAAGCGTGTATCCTGGAGAAATGACAGTGCTCTCAGCGACGGTTCCGATGTCGGCCTCGATCTCTCTGGTGGATACTATGATGCCGGCGGTAAGCAGCCTTACTCTCTCGTCTTTTTTTTTCCGCGGCATTCTGAGGTCTCCGCTATTAGATTTCATCAAGGCTACATATCCTTTAGTCCGTCTTTCTTAGCCATCCCTAGCGTCACCATTGACGTTGTGTCTAGAGCTTCACCCTCATGTCAATATGCTGGGGAGCTACGGACTTTGGAGGAGGTGCTTGCGACGTAGTCCCAATGCAATGACTTGGTCCTGACATCTTACCACAGGATATGACCTAGCCAATCAGACTGCGTATCTTGACGACATGGTGCGGTGGGGTCTAGATTGGCTCATCAAGGTGAGCAAGGCGTTTGTTCTGCCTCTTGCATATATATTCAGCCCAGCATAGGCGCATCCTGCCCCACACACCCTCTACGTCCAACTGTCAGACGGTACTAATCCACGTCTATACTCTACCGTGCTCCTTCGTTTGCTTAATCACATTTGTGTGCAGACGACAAGGACAATGCTTACTGGGGAGGTGATCTTAATATTCCAACACCTCGCCCGTCGTTCCAGATTAACGACACCAGGTGAGGACGTGCTGCGGATTTGTCATGAGGTGGCCCACTCATCCTCCCTTCCTTCAAGCCCGGGCACTGATGCAGCGGCAAGCGCTTCCGCTGCTTTCGCCGCATGCTCGAGCCTGTACGCCAACCGCAACTTCGGCCCTTCGTACTCCACCCCGGCATCTCTCCAGAACTCGACGTATGCCGACATTCTCTTGAGCCATGCGCAGGACCTCTACTCCTTCGCCGTCAATGCCTCGGGTGGGAAGCAGACGTATCAGACTGCGGTCCCACAGGCCGGATCTGCGTATACATCCAGCTCGTATGGAGATGACCTTGCCATAGCCGCCCTTTTTCTCGCTTGGGCGACGAATTCGAGCGACTATTATTCTCAAGCCGGAGCGTATTATGCACAGTATTCCCTTGGTGGGAAAGACCTTGTCTTCAACTGGGACTCCAAGACACCGGGGTTGACCGTGTTGTTCGCCCAAATAGCAAACTCCGGTGCGAGCTTCGCAGGCAACTTGTCTGGCTGGGAAGCAGAGTCGGAGCGGTTCTTTGACCGTATGGTGAACTTGCAAGGTCCCTACTCGAAAACCAATGGTGCGAGATTTTCCTCCCTCGACCTACGCATGAGCTGACAAACAAACCGCAGGCGGACTGTTATGGTACGCCACTGGTGATTCCGACAGTGCTTCTCTCAACCCCGCACTCAATGCTGCAATGTTGTTAACCCGATATGCCCAAATTGCCACCACACAGGATAGGAAGAAGAGCTATCTCGTGCGTTTTCTTCCGCCCCCTCCCATCGCGTGGCCCTCCCCATGACCTCTCCTTTCTCTCAGGCATTCGCCCAGTCCCAACTCGATTACGCCTTGGGAAATAATCCCATGTCAGGTGCGCACCAACCCCCAGCATTACGGCCGCTCACACTACACCTTCATTACTAACAAAAAAAAACTCTCAGCGCCTTATGTCGTCGGTTCCAACCCGAATTCACCCGCCAATCCCCACTCGGCCATGGCCAGCGGCGGCAACGATATCAGCAACATCGACACCTCTCCCCCGCAGGAGGCCTACGTCCTCTACGGCGCAGTCGTCGGCGGTCCAACCGAGAAGGACAAATTTTACGACATTCGCAGCGACTGGCCGCAGACCGAGGTGAGTCATGAGTGACCCCCTCCCCCTGGCGCCTGTTTTACCTACCTCGTATCGCCTCGCCACAATTTTTTTTTCCTTCCGGGTGTTTCTTTTTGCGAAACGCGCTGACTGGTTACTTTTTTTGCCATCTTATCAACGTGCGTGCGTGCAGGTCGCTCTAGATTACAACGCGCCGATGCTCACGCTCGCCGCGATGCACGCACTGAATGACTCCTCCGATCCGTACTTCACACGCCTGCAGGCTGGCGCATTCGCAGCCGTGAAACCGAGCGGCACGCCGTGCGACGCCGCTTTCCCCTGCCAATCTTCTCATGCTCATGGCCTCTCCAAGGGCGCACAAGCTGCTCTTGGGGTCGGGCTCTCTATCGTTGGCGTTGCCATCGTGGCGGGAACGTGGTACTACTATAGACTTAAGAACCGTCCAACCCTTTATAAATTCTATTGACCTGACTTTCTTGGACCTTCACACGATACGATACAGTACGATCTCAGTCTCACGTTTTTGCCCTTGGACTTTGGACTCACTTGCACTTTACGAACTCTCGGATTCTATACCATTCTAAATCTAGATGGATAACATATAAAGAATGCATGTATGCCTTTTGCCTAGAGGACGTGTAGATCCAACCATCTGGGTTCAGTATACCTCTAACACATAGCGCTCCTCCTCCTTCAAACCCTCTAAAAACGCATCTGCGGCCTTTACGTCCATGCCACAGTGCTCCCCGAATGCCTTAACTAGCGTCTCGTAGACATCTGGGACCGGCCAAGTGGGGCCACACAGGTAAAAGACGCCCTTTTCCTCGTGCAACATCCGCACGAGGGCCTCTACATGGTCACGCATTTTGTGTTGAATGTATACCTTCTTGGGGCCGTCACGCGAAAAGGCGAGTCCTGCTTCGGTGATAATGCCGCCCTGAATAAACGCCTCGATCTATGAGACAAAAATTAGCAAGAAAATAAAACCTCGACAGATACATGTGAAGAAATAGATCAGCTGGCAGTTCTTAGTATTTTTGTGGTGATCTCCGCATCGCAAGAGTAAGCTCGGAACAATTCGTGGAATGTTTCACATCGTGTCAAGACAATCTCTGAGTACCGACGCACCTCTTCACCGTATAGATACTCTTGCGATTGATGACGGGACCCAAAATAGTAGTACACGGGTCCAAGTGCGACACCTTGGGACGCGAGCAACGTGCGATGTTGCAGAAATGCGCGGAACGGTGCGGCACCTGTTCCCAAACCCGCCATAATCAGTGGCTGCGTAGGTTCCGCAGGGAGCTGGAGAATGCACTTGATGGTATCAACAGTTCAAGCCGCTTCAGAGGCGATGGAACGAACCTTCATCACGCTAGGTTTGATCGATACCGTCACCTTTTGGCCAATCTTAAGCCCCGCCAGGTAGCGGGTGCATTGTCCGTAGCGAACAGCCCCTACCGAACCGATCAACGGGTTGAGACAAAAAGGATAAACCCACACACTCACCACTTGGAGTTTTCCAATCCACCGTGACAACAAGCAAATCGACACGATCCCCAACGACGCTCTGCGCGCTCGCGATGCTATAGTGTCGCGGCTTGATGTCTCCAATTAATTGACAGAGTGCCTCGATCCCTGGCCGTGCGCTGGTGTACTGGCCTAGTATATCGGCAAACGTCACTGTATCCTTCTCCGACAGTTTCTTAAACGTAGATGATCCCTCGGGGGAACCGATAAATAGGAGCGCGTGTCTATCCTCAGAGCTCTTTGCATATACCGCGAGATCCGAGTAGAACGACTTTGGCGGTTTTCCAAAAAGGTCGATTTGTTGTTGAAGTACTTGAAAGATGGTCCGCGTGTGGACTTTGGTATCAATGCCGGGTACGGGAAGAGTGACAAGGTGCTCAGGGTCCAACCCGTACCAATTGCAGAAATCCAGTACTTCGACCTCGTCATTCCATCCATGTATGCCAAGCGCCTCACCAATCGCGTACTTCAAACCTGTCCCTGTGGTATCAAACTCGACATGAAAGACGTTGCGATCGTACTCTTTGGGTGTGAGACGACGGTTGACAGAACACGTCACTAAGAAGGTACGATCGGGCATCTCGGGATGCAGAGTCGGATTTTGGGGGTACTGTCCCGTGGAGATCGTATGGGTATCCTCGACGAAAGCATGTGGGAAAAGTGAATGCCGCGCCGCATCGTGCCAAGATCCGAGTCTAGTATCAACTTGCTCGTGTTCTGCAGTGAGATCAATCGCGTTGAACTCAAAATCCTTCCGGGGTTCTTGCGGGCGGCCTGCATCCTCTGAAATGGTTGGTAGGTCAACTTGAAGAAGACGGTCCAAAATCCGTGCGATAATTGACGTCATCTGTATCCCGTCCACAGAGGTACCGTAGAAACTCTCAGCCAGTTTCAGAATAGCAGCGTCACTAGCTCGAGAACCCAAATATAAAACCAAGAAGGCAAGATGAACGATCAGCCCTAGCAAGGGACTTTGCGCGGCCTCGCTTGATGTGACCAGTGAGGCTATAGCGTCCGCATTGATGGCATAGAGGTTCAGCTCCCGGTCCCTTATGAGCGCTGTGTCTTCTGCAGAAATATTGGATACCAGTTCGGGAATCGACCAGGACGTCGTCACCAGAATGGAAGCACCCCGCTTAGCATGCTTCAAAAGAGAATGAGACTTGAGTAGATTCTGATCAAGGATGGCAAGAAAGTTACAAGCACCCCCGCTGTCTCCAGAGATGGGTAGGCTGACTGAAAGTGGGGTGAGAGTGGTACGACATTTCCGCGGCTCGAGCCAGATACGATCCGCTGTGATCCCCCCGGGTCGTGTGAGCACGTCGTGTTCCGAGAGGGAACGCACGGACACGGTCGCACTGTGAGCAAAGGTCTTCTCTATCCTTTGCGGAACAGATGAAAAAGATGTCCCAGGGGTACTGAAAATTAAAAGTTTCGCCGCAGATGACACGTCAGGAGGCTTTATATCCGAGGGAAACGATGGCAAGTTGGTAAGGAATTGGCCCAATGAAGAAGGTTTGTTGAGCAGCTCCGAAAGACGGATTGGTGTGACAGCCTCGTGATGAATGTTTGGGGTTGGACCCGGAAGACCGAACACGGAACCCTGCACATCGGCGAACACGATACCACGGGTGGCTTCGAGGGAAGCATCCTCTATGACGTAGATACGCGTCACGGTTGATGGGAGAATCGCTTGGAACGCATCTTCATCCCAAGGTCGGAGCACGCGGACGGTGAGAACACCGATATTTGTCGTGTTGGCGAGATTAGCTTTGAGAGCCAATGCTAGTGGCCCATTGAGGACAACGATGACGATGCTTGCATCTTTGTCACCGGTATAATCAAAGCTACGATAGCTAGACTGCAGCAGGACGCTCTGGACAGTGCCTCCCACTTGCTCTTTTGAAGGGAATAGAGGAACTTGAAGCTGCGTCATCTCGCGAGAAGAGCTGTGATGATCGAATAGGTGGATGACGTGGGCTGGGAATGTATAAGCGAGGGCAGCCAAGTCCGCGGTTTCCTGAGGGGTGGCAGAAAGTATGACGACAAATGACTCGGGCAAAATGGATAAGATGGGGTTGAGAGAGGCCAAGGTCGGGGACAGCGTAAGCCGATCACCGATGGCAGAGACCGTCGGAATTTGGAGGACCAGTCGGCTGTTGGGGGTAGGAGGAGGTGAATGGACGAGAGAGGGGATCATCTCGGCGAGACCGGGCGGGGTAGAGTATGCAGTCAGGACGGAGCCTGCAAGCGCATCTTTGCTTGTTCCCTGTGAGAGTCTGCCCACAAGGCTCAAGCCTGCTCCGGCCCTTGTTTGCAATGACACCACGGAAGTCGTGCTTTTGTCTGACTTGGACCACGACCTGGTAAGTGGACCAAGACCGGCCTGTTCTGCAAGGTCATAAATGAAAAGGGCAGAACTGGTGTCGGCACGAGACGAGACGAGTTCTACGATGGCCGAGGCATTGAGAGGATAGGTCAGGGTGGAAGTTTTGGTGAGGATGGGCGAGGGAGGAGTGAGAGTGGAAGAGGGAGAGAGGGGAGTAGAGGCCATGGTGGCCGTGGGATGATGAGTGAGCGTGGGTGGTGGGATGGGACGAGGACGGGTGAAATTTGGAGAAATTTGGTGGGAGAGACATGCCGGAAACAGCCGACGACCGAGGGGGTTATCGGCGTGCTGATCAGCCGAGACCCCGTGTACTCGTCTTTGCCGGTCGCGCTCTCAGCGCTAGTTTCTGTGATGCCGACCCATATAAACTTACTTGTACGACCGCACTCCTCGCCTTCGACATTCCATATCGCTCGCTCCGATGCCCTCCTCACCACCACCGCCGCCTTACTCTGAATTGCCAGCCTCCACCCCTGATTACAGTCCTGAACCATCATCCTCGCGTCCCCCCGACTCTTCCTTGACTTTCCATGTCGGGCTTCGTGAACTTCATGGCCCACTTGTACAGGTCAAACATCTTAGACTTCATTTATTCTTCTTAGGCGCGTTGCATGATCTCAGGACAAGGGTCGAAAACGAGGGGCCGTGGCCTCCTTTAATAGCAGAGCTGGATGGGGAACAGCGATGGTCGTGGTTTGTCAATTTGGCGGTCGAAAGGCGAGTACTATATGCGCTCCATCGACATCCCTGGTGCAAGATCCACTGACATAGACCGGGGGGTGATCAGATTTCAGCGTTGGGTAGAATATCTTGCCCCACCCTCGAGATCAAACACGTTCGCGAAATTTGTCCGAAACGATATGCCTCCCATTGACGTTTGGATGGTCTTACATGCATATCTACTGAATCCACAGTCAGCCATGGCCATTATCTTCGACAAACTGGCGTCTGATACATATCCTTGACCAAGGTCTTTCGCCGAAGATAGCATCCGCGTTAGATCGCTAAAACCTCTCGCAACGCTCATCGTTTCAGTGTCAGACTTCTTTTTTGATACCTTAGTAAGCGGTTCCTTTGGCTTCCACCTTGCTGGCCTTATGCGTATCGACTGACCCGTTTGCGAATAAGGATACCATCAACGATATGATTTTATGGAAACCCCACTCGGCCAGTAGGTCCAACTGGGCCTCCAAGACGGGGCTACCTTTCGACCCTTTTGAGAGTGCGGCAGTTCTTCTACATCAAGAGCTTTTATGTCCCAAGTGCAAGGCAGCTGTCAGCGTTCGTGAGTGCACCAAGTTTTGCGAGAGCTGTAACTTTACGCACGCGTAGCATACATAACCCCTGCCGATACGGGCTACGCTCAACAAAACTTTTCTCACACCTGTTCATCTTGCACGTTCGAAATAACTCGGGAGAAACTTGCCGTTGCTAAGCTAACCATGGATTTCACTGCACACCTGTTGCACGAACCGCAGGCAGGAGTCACGAACATGCAACTGTTCCTTCCGTAAGCTATTTGATGTCTCTCACAGCTCCTTTTTTATCCCCATGCGAATCGCAGCTACACCCTACGCACGGAGTTCGGGGTGGACACAACGCGAGCTATAGGTATCAAAGAAGAGTTGCTTCATCTGAAGCCCATCAGCCAATTCAATTCGAAAAAGTGGCATCAGAATCAAGGGGCTGGCATAGCAATGGCAGAATGCTTGAATTGGAAACTCAATGAGATACAGAAATCCTTTTCTACCCTTCCGAAACCCAAGATGTGAGCTCTTATCCTGTGTTGACGGTACTGTCACTAACCATAAAAGAAAAGGGGAGCCAAGGTTCTGGGTGCTTATCACAACCAGAGAATATTCTCTGTGGAGCTGGTTGGGGCGGTGCGTGTTACGCCTTTCAGCTTTCTCGGCTAACAAACCGTGCGTTCTCCAGGTGTTGCGCCAGGGTTCTTTCATAAGGAAAATACATAATCTTGGCTGGACATCACCGGGTTATTTTGAGAAACGGGAAGACGCTGTTGCCCTGCATTACGCCGTCGTCCGATACCATGCGTGAGGAATGATCACTTCCAATTCCATATTACTTCCCTATCGCGTCATTCTAGATTTCTCGATCTGATGTCTTCATCACAACACATGCTTGTCGTGCCAACACTGGATATAGACCTGGTCTGGCATTCCCACCAGCTTTCTGGTCCACGTTATCACAAAGACTGCAAGACCAATGTCGGACGATACGTCGATCAGTAGGTTTACGTTTTCGTCTATCGCATGTGGAGCTGATTCTCTAATCAGTGATGACAAAGTTGAGCAGTTCCATCTCTCAGATGCTTTTGATGCAACGTGTCGGGCCTGGGAGGTCCGTGCTGGCGATTTGCTCCCGCCGACGCCGATGCTTATTCACCTGACATGACATGATAGAAACGATATGGTGTGCCATATACGCAATGCGGGTGTCCTCTCCCCGGGAATACCCTTGCCCAAAGACTTGCGCGGCTCGTCCCCCACGCGGGTTCAAGACACTATCCGTTGTCAAGACTCGCGCCGCCCGCTGATCAGTCCGAAATCCCCGCCGCGTCGCATCCATCGGACCATAACACGGTTGCCGTCCTCGGGTTACGGAGCAACTCGAGTGCCAAAGCGCAGCGCGAAGGCAAGGCGTTCCGGCGCCGAGAACGCGAGGCATCCCGCGTGCGGAAGGGAGAGCTGACTCAAGAGGAGTTCGAGCGCAATGCTGGGCACGCGGCGCCCTTCCTGGTACCTGTGCCACTCACGCCGGCGGCCAGCACGGTGCCAGTCGCCCCGTTGGGACAGGTGATCTGCACTGACAGCTGGGCTTTGGGGAGCTTCGCAGGGTGCGCCGCGGTATGACCAACTTTTTTTTTTTTTCCAATTTTGTTCGACGTTATGACCAACGTCTATTCGCCTTACAGGACTCGGGCGCAGCCTGTATCACCGGTTCCATTGATCTCAACGAAGGTCACATAGGCACGCTCGACCTGTGGGCCGCTGTATGAACAGGCACATAGGCATAGCCCGATTAGGATGGCATATGCTTGGATTTCATTGTCTTATGACATGGTCTTGTGAGCCTATACAGTACAGGAAACTTCTCTTGGGCGATAGTAATGTCACCGGCTCTCGTTCTCACGCCGAGACAACAGTTAATCTGCCAACTCGGAGACGCTGGTATGGAAGTATATGGCGGGCTAGGTCGTTGATTGTGGCCTACAACATCGAAATGAAATTACAGGTTGGCCAATTTCGGATATAATTGGGAGGCGCCAACAATCGATACTATGATTGATTGATTGATCTTTTGGAAAATAGACGACCGGGTCTGTCGCTGTCGTTTGAACTCAGTTGACCAAAGCCGACATGTCATAAAAGTTTGTCCCAATTGTGGGGGGGTTCCAGGGGGGATGCACGTCCGTCTTCCGGACGTTTGGCTAGCTAGACAGGCGTGAATGTAAGTTACGCCGTTCAGAGTTCCCCGCCCGCGGACAGCAGGTCGACACAGCGGATCTGAAGACTCGGATGACTACTGTACTTGTAGTGCCGCCCACAAATGGCTCCCACGGCGTCCACATCAACTTGAAGGTATGACAGGTCCATTCCTCGGTGTTCTCGTCCGAGTCGTCGTTACAGAGAACGAGGCTGGGGTTGTTAGATATATTTCAATATTCCAATAAGCGACTGAACAGAGGACGATATCAAAATCGAGATTGGCGACCGACCACCCCACGCCGCCGCCACATGGGGTCTTCGATCAATACATCTACATGACAGGGAAAATTCTTCTGTCACTAGTATAGTAGATACTGTAACTGGAGACGAGGACAAATAGGAGAGAGCGCGCGATGATCTCGGCTTCTTCGGATCGTTTCTCCGCACTACTTTAGCACAGTGCTACTGTCTTCACGTTTACGAGTCGAATGTTTACTGTATTGTACTGTAGGCCAGGCCGTTGTCATGGTCACTCTCGTGCCGCGCCACTAGTAGCGGTCTGACTTCAAGTTTGAATCTGTAACTGGTTGACTTTGCACGGCAATCAGAGGTGTTGGCTACTAGTATCTCGGCGCGATTTCCTATCCTACTAATTCATTTGAGAATGACCTTACGACTTCGGAAGACACTTGCGTCCCATCACCGGCGGATCCGCGCCCTCACGAACATCAACAAGACGTAATGCCAGTACAGCTGTTTTACCGGGGATAAGTGCCACCGTATCGTATTCCCCATTGAATGTGAAACACTATCACCGGCGCTCTCCATCGAATCTTGTCGAAAAACCCGGAATGTGTGAACTTTATGGCATTGGCCTCGATTTCGCCACCCTAGTCAATTGTCAATTCGCCACAGTGGAAGAATTGAGGAGCTAGTACCGTGACACTCATCCTCGAGACTGTGACCGTTCCGAAATGATCAGTGACTGCTCAAATTGAAGGTAACGGCATGACATGCCAGTGGGGCGACGCCGCATTGGAAATGAGCATATCGCAAACCATATGTTCAAGTTAAGTTAAGTGTGTTTGGCCCGGGACAACCGTGACTGTCCCAAGGTTCCCAGAACACGAGCACATTTTGCACGGGAGCTGTCCCAATGTTGATCATTCGTAACTAACTTAGCCTTGATGTGACTGACTCCGTCTCGGCAAGCCGTCTGAAATTGTGGACAACGGCGTTTGTGCCGTGCCGTTAGTTCCTATGAGATACCATGCCGACGGTGGCCATATGCATTCAAGTATCTCGGGGCCTGAGGGCGAATGACGACCCGCGAAACCGGTCCCATGTCTGAAGGATGACATTTGCATTTTACCAGCGATGACAAGAGGAATGAGCACATCTGTCAAAAGGCCGGTTAATCTGCTATGAGTCGAGCACTGATCATTGTGCTAACCCGATCAACTTCCCCAGCTACTCAGTACAATTAGAAC
Organism: Russula dissimulans; assembly: GCA_022376545.1. Classification (NCBI taxonomy): domain Eukaryota; kingdom Fungi; phylum Basidiomycota; class Agaricomycetes; order Russulales; family Russulaceae; genus Russula; species Russula dissimulans. The sequence continues at coordinate 311,984 of WTXJ01000025.1, read as the reverse complement.
CATCGATACCTGAGCAAACGTTGACTCGGAAGCAGAACGGACAATTGCAGTTGACATCCTTGACGACACAAATTGTGAATGTGAATAGTATAGCTCTCTGTGCTTCAATTCAAGTCTCTTCTCTTGTCACCGAGGCAACCCGAGAATTTTGGCAACGATACACACACAGCAAGGGTCAACAGTGTGTATGGACTAGGCTCGGCTTCCACTAGCAGCGATCTCCGAAATAAAAGCGATCAATCTCCGGCTGAAATCGCTCGTATGCCTGAAGCACTCCGTGGGCACAAGGCCCCACATTAGAGATGAGCCAAGGAGGATGCAATGGGCGTCTGGGACGTGGTAATAGTGGAAAGGTACGACACAACGCAACTTGGAGGACTTCCGCGAGGATTAAAATGGTACTTGTTGGCAAGAGAAGAAATGTGGATGTTGGCAACCGAGTTGCAAATGCAGATCGTACAGGTATTACGTGGCAAAAGCAAGGCAATATAATAGTTAGAATGTTACGAGAGTCAAGACTCCTTGACCGCATTGTTGAGCCGATCGCCCTGGCATGACAGTCAGACAATCATTAACACGGTACCAACTCATCGAATTCAAGTCGCTTACGGTATCACCCAAGCCTGGCAAGATCAGCCCATCGTCCGTTAGTTTTGGATCAACAGCAGCGACCCATATCTGCTCTCGCGGTGAAAAAGGCGCCGTCTATATGACATAAGACCTACTTCAATACCCGGGAATAGACCCGAGAGATGCTTGAGGCCCTGCTCAGATGCCAAGATACAGAGCAACTTGATCTTGTTTACTGGAAATTGTTCTGAATCAATTCAATCCTAATAGATGGGCGTACGCACTTGGAATTCCCCAGTCCGTGATCATGTGCAACGCAGCTGTTGCAGTGCCGCCGGTGGCGATTAGGGGATCTAGTAGATAAACCAAGTCAATGGGGGGCGACGCAGGTAACTTTGAATAATCTGTATCATAAGTCATTGTTTGTGAGACGGAACAGGCATGGATGATAGACTGACATTCTACAGGTTGTAAGCTCACTTTCTCTCTGTAAATTCCCAGGTGGTATACTGGTGCGTCGCTATATCCATTCAAAGTCAACGAGCGGTCTCGAAGATGGTAGTGTCAACGGTGAACATACGGGAACAACGTCAGAAGTGCTTCGGTCATGCCCAATCCGGCCCGTAGGATGGGGGTGAGTCCAATCCTGGGCTTGACCACTGAACCTTCAAAGTCGCTTATCGGTGTTTGCTACAGTGGCCTGTCAGGGGGCGCTAGCATGCAAGGTCGATGATTCCAGGTCTTACACCTTGTACTGTTTCCTCTTCGAGATTGCGGCTGGCCTCATATCCGAGCATGATGCTGAGCTCATGGATCCCCTGTGGTACTGTACTTAGAGACAGAGCTGGCCCAATGGAGCGATGGACCTTACTTCACGGAACTCCTTAGACGTAGTAGATACCCGGCGTAACTTGGCCAGGCGGGTATTCACGAGGGGGTGAGAGAGGACGTGTATATTATCCGGCATGAGAATGGCTCTTGTTGCCTAGGGTGTAAGGGGGTGGCAGCGAGATGTGGCGAGCGGCGACGTGGTTAACTTAACGGCCCGGTGAGTGACGCACCCGCATCCCGATTAATCTACGGGCCGCACATTAATATTTAATTACGGCACTTCAAGACTTACTGCCAGCGGCTTCGAGTCGAGGTTGTAGTTGTTCGGCATGAGTATGGCGCTGTCATAGTGTGCTTAACGTGCTCTGGTGCAGACATCGGTGTACTGCGCTTAAATGGGACACGTACATGCGATGTCACAACTTCCGGATCCCAACTACTAGGTCCATGTCTGAATGAGTGTAGGGGACAAGTCTCCTGCTGAATTGGCTAATTTCGTATGTATGATTCTGGGTCTGGATAGTATTCTCATTGGAAAGCTATCTTAGCGACACCTGAACGCCTGAAGCACATCTCGTTACGACCCGAAACGAGGGGTTTGGAAGAAGACATCGGGCCTGAGGTTTGTGGATGATTTCACGGGTGAGAACAGACAGGTAAAAGTATTTTTCCATGGTGCATCTGAGAGGGCTGCCTCGTGGGTCTACGGTCAGATGTGGGGATGCTCGGATCTCCGAAGGACTCATCGCCTCTTGTACTCGCAAGGTTTCAACAAGTCGCTTTTCGTCGCCGACTGGTGCCATTCTTTCTCGCTTCGGGGCTTGCGGTTGGTCTTTTCAAATTCGAAAAGAGTGAAATGGGTGTTGCTGTTGTCCTGCGTCCGGAGAACTAAGACTTTACCTGAGAAGGGGCGTAAAGAATACATACGGTGGATCTGTGTCTGAATCCGAACGATTCGACGAACGATTGAAACTGTTGGACATTCGTAAAGCGACTTGTCACCTCCGCAATCTTGAGTTCACCGCTGGTCCAGAGGCGTGAGTGCTAGGAAATTTGGACGTTCTGGAACAAGACACAACACGCACTTTGGCCGTAGGATTCTCCACGCTTCACGTATGCAATTCGGCCAGTTCGTGCCCATAAGACTCAAGGCGCAAACCACTACGTTGACTATCTGGCCACGACCCTGGCTTGATTTCCCGCTGCCGTCACCGTCAACCTCAGATCCAGGTAAGGGTAGGCGCTCGAAAATATCCGCTTCAACGACAAAGGCGTGATCCGCCACGAGGTCAAACGACATTACAGAATAGCCCTTTGGGATGAGAGCGCGGGCCAGCGCCCCATCTCCGCAACCAAGATCAGCAATGACGGTGCGCGGAGGATAAGAGGATAACGCCGAGATGTAATGGGAAACAGGATTGGACGGCCAAGACTCGACCTGACGACGGAATCCCTTGTGATACTGCAGATTCATGTGAGTAACAACGGGCAGGAAGGAGCATGGAGGACGAACGTCGTCGAACACTGCGGGATCCTCACGCATCATGGCATGTGCGTGGACACTGTCCGACTTGTAGAGCTTCTCGTTGATCCACCTGCGGGGATTTCAAAATGCGTGCTTCAGAGTCTCCTGTCTAACGTTTGTGGATTACGGACCTAAACCGCGCGCCGTCCAAACTCTGCTTCATGGCATGTTGGAGACTGGTCAATGAGCCACGGGGCTCCGGGGTTGGGTTTGATGTTGAGGGGGCCTGCGCCGCTCCTGTAGCCTTAGCCTTCAAGGTATCTCCTGGCCTTTCCTCCTTTCTCCTCTTCTTTTTAGGCGCCGCGTGCGTTTCATCTTCTCGTACCGCAGCAGGAGTTGGAGATCGCTGTGATTTATTATCTTTGGCCCGTCTGCGGTTCTTCCGGCGTGCCGGTCGATCGCCCACCGTAGCAGACGCAGACACGCCCCCACGGCGCGTGTTTTCCCTTTCCGCAGGACTCGCAGCCAGCTGCTCGATCACCTTCTCCACGTTCGCTGTCGCTGATTGGATGTTATGCGAGTCGTGTTTAGATTTCCGTTTACGTTTTTTGGGCGTGACGGCGACAGGATGGCCTGGAACGGACCACCCAGGGACATCAAAGAGGACCATGGTGAGAGTTGCTGCTGAAAACGGAGTCCGAGCCCTCGCTGCGGAACAGAATCGTCTGATACGTCACATCGGGTGCTGCGCTTTACTCCCTATCACATTGGCTGCATTTCGGGTTCTTCTTCATCGTCCTTTCTGACGGCGCTTGGCTCTACGTAACGCGGCATAAACGCGTCCACGCGTTATTCCCACCTCATGGAATCAGATAGCCGCCCCTCATAAGAAGGCTTCGCCTCATTCAGGCCGTGGACGCATCCACTTCCCGTTTCTCTCTTCCACACATGACCGTAAATCCCTGCAATTCCACCCCCTCCACTCATATATCTAACGTATTTGAAAGGCGCCAACTTTGAATGGAGATGTCACTGCGGCACCCCGACTGGGATCCCAACTTTTATCTGGAGAAATAACGGCGAGTACCGTTTACCATCGTCCGTTCCTGTGGATCTTGACACGACTCGAAACACTAGCATGAAAACCAGCTTATGAGCTCGGCTGACGAAATTGCGATCGAAGACGTCAGCACTACTCATGAGATAAAAAATGCCCCATTGTTGACCCGTGGCGTATATCACGTTGAGAAAGTACGACAAGCCGTGGTTCAGTATGGTGCTTTTGGCACTATTGTAGAGTCACGGTGCGACAATGACCATTCTATCATGTGTTTTCTGTCCCTGACAGCATAGGTGAAGGCTACCCGTGTCAAAGTCACATACCATCACGTCTGACGAAGACTCTACGCGGCTGTATCTCAACACAGTGCGTTTCTGTTTCGTTTATTATAGCTTTCCACTAATCCTTGCAGAATACACCTTTTTCGGCTATCATATGTGGGGTTCAAGGATCCGGCAAGTCTCACACACTCTCGGTCATCCTTGAAAACATGTTCGTCGTTGGCTGCCGACCACTAGGGCGGCTAGTGAGGCCATTGTCAGGTCTAGTTCTCCATGTCGGTGAGACTGGGGCTTGTGCCGCTCCATGCGAAGCAGCATATGTTTCAGTATCCGTGATCGACAATGCCGTGCCGCCCCCAGTGCGCGTGTATGTGGCACCGTCATCATTCAAACGCATGAAGAAGGTATATGGTCACTTGGAAAATGTCGAAGTCAAACCGCTATATTTTTCGGAGAGCGAGCTCGATGCTCCGGCGTTCCTGTCTTTGATGGCCGTCAATTCATCAGATAACGCGCCCCTCTACATGCAAACAGTCCTGGTAAGCAATTCTGTCCCTCCCCCCACGGTTGAGTGATCTACTAATAGGATAATAGAGCGTTTTGCGGGAACTGGGCGACGATTATACGTATGATGCGTTCTTGAATAAACTGGAGGAGCGAAAAAAGGATATGAATCCCGCGCAAAAAGCGGGTCTCAAGCAGCGCCTAGAGCTCCTCCAAACGTTTATCCGGCAGACAACTGGCAGTAAACCCATGCGACACTCTTATACCATGACATCCCAGAATGCTGCTTCCGACAAAGAGGAAACACGGTTTGCTCCTGCAATGGTCACCATCATTGACCTCTCTGATCCGTTCATCGACCCTCCGCTGGCGGGTGCTGTTTTTGAAATCTGTATTCGCCTATTTCAAAGAGCCGACGTGAACACGGGAAAGGTTCTTGTCGTTGACGAAGCTCATAAGGTTCTTTTAGCTTGTTGCAATATCTCGCTACCTGCTGGCTAACAGGGAGTGCAGTACCTGTCCGACACGAACACTACCTCTGGCCTCACGCATGCGCTCTTAACGTTGGTTCGTCAACAGAGGCACATGTCAATGCGTGTGATCGTGAGCACGCAAGGTTCGTACTTTGCTGAAATACGGCGCGCTCATAATCTTACGCCTTTTTCTAGAGCCCACGGTTCTACCATCTGCATTCCTCGCACTTTGCAGCACCATAATATTGCATCGCTTCGCGTCTCCTGCATGGTGGGAACATCTACGAAAACATATTTCCGCAAAGATGTCGAGCGATGATGCGTTTGATCGCGTTGTGAGACTCAAGGTAGGTGATAAAGGGTCATGAATTGTTATGAATATCTGAGATGTTGGTTGACTAGACTGGAGAGGCTCTCATATCCTGCCCAACTGGGTTATATGCCAGCCGTAGCAAAAGTTCTACGGAATCTGAGACGGATGGCCGCCCGCGCATAAATCTCATGCATTTCAGTCGCAATTTCATTGTTGTCCGGACTCGGAAACGCGTTACAGCTGATGGGGGTGTATCTCTGATGGCCGTTTGATTTTTCTGTGCTTGACATCGGACAACGAGACATACCCTATTTAGTACTGTCCCAGTCATGTGACTCGTCATTAGTGTTGCATTAGTGTTGCTATTCACATTCACCCTCACCTTCATCTGCACACTGTCATAACCATGAGCGCACTCGCTGACGAACTTATGGCCGATCTTGACGGTCTCTCAGATGCTGGGGACGATTACAACGAGGAGTCGGAGGGCCTAGGGTCCACAAGTATCCTCAAGCGGAAAGCCACGACGGACCCGGACGAAGATATATCAGAACACGAGGCTGAGGTAAATGAGACAGAAGGTGACACTGGAATGGTCCTTGAAGGGGGCGTCAAGCCCGCAGAGGAACTCGACGCAGAGGAGGTGCAGAGGATGGAGCTTGGCACTGTGGACGACGTGCGAAAGGTTGCTCGGCTTGAGGGGAGCAGACGCATGACCGAAGTTTTGGGTGTATGTTGCTTGATTTCCCGCCTTTCTTTTACTCTTGACGCCTTCGACACAGGAAATCGAAAAGTACCAAGCCAATCCATCGTCGAACGAGGCAATGTCCATGCCAGTACACTCTAACCCTGAGTACAACGTTATCGTGCAGGCAAACAACCTTTCTGTCGACGTTGACAATGAGATTCTTGTTGTACACAAGGCAACTATCTGTTCTTCTGCGTGTCCTTTTCAAAGGACTGATTTGGTCGATCCTTACCTGCTACAGTTTATCAGAGATCACTACGCGCCAAAGTTCCCCGAACTCGAACGGCTCATTACTGACTCAAATATGTACATCAAAGCCGTTCGAAAGTTGGCAAATGACGAGGTGCGTGGTCAAGCAATCGTCACAGAAGATTTGGTTTGTATTTATGGCCGCCTCGACACAAGGATCCCACCAGAGCTGATCTCAAAGAAATCCCTGCAGCGGTCGTCATGAGCGTCCTGATGGCCGCAACGACATCAGCGGGACAAAAGTTATTGGATTCAGAATGGCTGTCCGTAGAGCGTGCTTGCGATCTTGCCGACCGTCTGGAGAAGATTCGGTCAAAGGTACGGACCACGGCCAATTAACTGCTGTGTTGGTGGGCTCACCTAGGTATATTCAGATCTTCATGTACGTCAGTTCGAGAATGAATGTTCTTGCACCAAATTTGTCAGCTATCGTCGGTACCACCACAGCAGCAAAACTACTCGGCGTTGCAGGTGGTTTGAATGGACTGGCTAAGATGCCGGCTTGCAATGTTCATGTGAGTTTTGAACTCCGTTCGTCGCTGCCCTCCGTCTTGTTGAACTTCCACTGCCGTAGCTTCTTGGCGCGCAGAGGAAAATTGCAGCTGGATTCTCCAGCGCAACGCAGAGACGACATACCGGCTTCGTGTACCAGTCCGAACTCATTCAGAGCACGCCTCCGGAGCATCAACTCAAGCTGCAGCGAACTGTAGGTGCCAAGTCCGTGCTGGCAGCCCGAATGGATTTGGAACGCAATAGAAGAGACGGTCTGTATTCTCCCATGTCGCTGTGCGACTTTTATTTGACGTGACACTTGTATAGGTGGTTATGGAGCCGAGCTGAGAGAAAAGATCGAGAAACACCTCGACCGATTGACCGCGCCCCCACCATCCAAGGTGGTAAAGGCCCTGGCCATACCGAACGACGGCCCCAAGAAGCGCCGCGGTGGCAGACGGTATGCAACGCCTTCTTCTCAGTCCTGACTATCCCCTCCGCTCTGATTTTCTGACGCCCTGATCCGGAACTACATAGGGCTCGCAAGGCCAAGGAGGCGTACGCGCAGACGGAGCTCCGAAAACTGACCAATCGTATGGCATTCGGAGAGGCGGAAGAAGAAATCGGCGCGTTCGACGAGACGAAGGGCCTCGGTATGATAGGAGTGAGCACAGGCAAAGTGCGTGCCAACTTGGGCGAGGCGAAAACCCGGGGTAAGCGCTACTTTTGTGCACGTCCGTGTGTATATGAAGCCAAGCTGACGCGTCCGGTTCTTGGCGTGCAGCGAAAATGTCAAAGGCGAACCGGTTGCGTACTGCGGCGCTTGCAAGGGCAGCAAATTCTGCTCCAACATCTGGCACTGCGTCATCCCTCGTTGTTACCCCGGTACAAGGGTTCGAATTGACAAATCGTGCTGCCGCTCAGCGTGTGAAGGAAGCAAACGATCGCTGGTTCGCGAACGGGACATTCTCTTTTGTAGGGCAGAAGGGCTCAACGACACAGAACTGAGCTGATTCAGTCGGCCACCAACGTTCCTGTATTAGTAATGTGATGTTCGCTTCGTTCACACCGTTTGAAGGAGGGATCAATACTTATTGGGCTGTAAGGCAGATGAGGCCAGACTAAAATGATACTATTGTACAGGTAGGGGGAAGAGATCATAGAATGTCACTACGGCTGGCTTGGATACGCGGGCGCTGTTGTGCTCTGTGCAACGTTCATAAAGCTCTTCGGCTTTGTTTCCGAAAGCTCGGACCGCTTCGATCGATAGTCCTTGATAGCAGAGCGGATGGCGTCCTCAGCCAACACTGGGAATGACAATGATGTCAGCGAGATGATAAAATCGCAGAGCGAGGCATCTACGTACTTGAGCAATGGAGTTTGACGGGTGGGAGCGCGAGCTCCTTAGCAATCTCCGTGTTTTTGATTTTACCCGCCTCCTCGAGCGAAAGACCCTTTACACGCTCGGTCATATACGAACTAGAGGCGATTGCGCTTCCACAACCAAACGTTTTGAACTTGACGTCTGAGATGATACCGTCTTCGTTGACCCGTATCTGCAACTTCATGACGTCGCCACAACTTTTCCCATGGAGAAAGAAAAATCGACGACGACGTTAGTCAGCTCGTTCCGCAAGGGCGACGATGGGGAGAGGGTCACATACGCAGGTGCACCAACGAGCCCAGTCCCTACGTCAATGTCGTTTTTGGGGAGGGAACCAACCTGTGCACGACGACGGGGGACGGGAGATTATCAGATAAACGGAGGGAAACTTTAAAAATAACTAAGGGCGGCCTAGACGCCGACCAATACGCACGTTCTTGGGATGCTCATAATGAGAAATAACCTTTTCGTGATATGCCCTGGCGAGTACGGGGCGGGCAGTGAAACGAGAGAAGCGGGGGATGTTAATGAGGGCGGAGCGAGCGGAGAACATGGTGGGTGGGAGTTGGGATGGATGATACGAGACCGTACGTGAGACCCACAATTCATGCCAATGCCGTACCACGGCAACTGTGATCAATTACGTAAACTGGCCCTGCTACGTTTTCCGGGAATACGGCTCTCTCTCCTCCGTGCGCTCATGTCCCGAACGTCGACCGAGTCCCTCCCGCCCGCTGCTCGAGCCATCGCCCTGCTTTTGGCCTCGACGCCTACGGTCCAAGATGCGCAGCCGGGAGTCTTGCACCAGCTGCTCGAGTTCTCGCACAGGTACACCGCCCAGGTCCTCTCGGACGCGCTCGTGTATGCCGAGCACGCGGGACGCCCGAACAAGCTCGAGATGGAGGACGTCACCATTGCCGTGCAAGCCCGCGTAGGCTGGGAGTTTGGTGGGCGCGTCCCAAAGGAGGTGAGTGAGAAGTGAGGCCTGTTCTGCTCGCCACCACCGCAGCACGATAACGCATATGCTCAATGTTTTTGGGGGGTTTTTTTTTTCACGGATCGCAGTACGTCCTCTCCTTGGCCACGCAGACCAACGCACAGCCCCTCCCGCCCGTTCCCGAAGTGTTTGGCCTTCGTCTGCCGCCAGCGAACGAATGCCTGACCGCGATCGACTTTGACCTCTTACCGAACCGACCACCGCCAGAGGAGAAGCAGTACGACGAGGAGATCGAAGAGATCGTCGAGTCGGGCTCCGAGGACGACGAAGAGGACATGGAGCCGGCTACCATCCCCCTCGCTTCACAGTCCCAGTCCCAGGCCGTTACTGTCGCTGCTCACCCTACTGTTGCGAACCCCGTCAATGCCGCACGTTCGCCGTCGGAAGATGTGGAGATGGCGGATACGTCTGCGGCTGTGCCGAACGAGGTGGAGGAAGGCAGCGACGAGGACGATGGGCTGTTCGCTGGTGGAGAAGAGAGCGGCGCGGACGAGCCAATGGAGGAAGTTACCGCCACCGCGGAAGACCACACGGATGGATTAAAACGAAAACTCGTCGAGGAGGACGACTATGACTGAGGCTACGCTACTATCTACTTGGTCAATGGGAAACCGGTATTTGGAACTTGAAGTCCCCGTCACGACCCAAGTACGCCTTGATTCCATGGTTCTATTAACGCCTATATTTTTCCACTATGGCAGGCATACGCCTGGTTACCACATGGAACACGCCCCTGTACTTTGTGAATGTAGCAAGAGTGATGCAGTGATAGTATGCAAGTTAAATAAGGACCGATGAATGACCACAACATATGGAAGGGCGCATCTATATCATTGCCCTTCACATGAGTGATTCAGAATATTAATAATTTCTATACCACCAAGGTAGACAGAAAAAAAGTCAAAAAGTGCCACGCAAAAAGAGTTGATATGCAACGGCAAATAGCACGAGGAATAAAGCAAAGATCATTGTGAGAGTATAGCTCCACGACGCTGACGAGAGAGGGAAAATCGTCAGCCCGATCTGGTGCAGGGTGGCATAGAGACAGAACGCACAGTTGTCACCCAGACCCTCCGGTATCGCGATGAGCCGCACTGTGTTGTCCGCGCTGCCGGAGACGAGTAGTCTTGACGTCGGATTGAACTTTAACACCGTCGGTGGAAACTCGTGTGCTTTTAGAATGTTCAAGAGCGGCTAAAGCGAAAATGTCAGCCAATCTCGCGAAAAAAGCGACCTGGGGCATCCTTACTGCGAGCGTGAATGCATCCAATAGCCCAACCGAACAATCCGACGAGCCATAAGCAATCCATTTTCCGTTATCGCTGGATAGCACCCGTCAGATACCAATCAAGTAATGGAAGGCGAAACCTGTACCTGAGGTCGAAGGCAGTCAATCCTTTCACACCCACTTTCTTTACGCGCTCTGCATTCCACCCATCAGTATTCCATCGTGTGAGATACGCCTTTCTCTGCGACGACTTGGCACCACGAGCGGGCGTCGTGTTGATAACGGTGTAAAAGATGCGCGAAGTATGAGGGTGGTATCTGCCTCCGGTGAGATAGATGCAAGGGCTGAGGAACCGATGCCTCACTTTGCCACACGGAAAGTGCCTGTATCCCCTCCAGGCAACTTAGGTCGTTCGACGACGGAAGGATTCTCTAGTTTCAAGACAGAGTTTTCTTTCTCTTTACCCTTCTTACTGCCAGGAAGGCTATAGACGAGAAGATTCACGGTTGTCGCAACAACCAACTACCGCAATTAGTATCGCGATGACGGAGGGTGTCTAGGTGATGTGCATACCTCGGTCTCTGAGAATGCAGCATCGTATATTTCACCTTGGTCGATATGGGTCTTTGTGGATACAAGGTCGGGAACGGTCAGGAGGGACAGCTAGAGCGAGCTGGTCATATAAGGACCTGACTAGGGTTTCTGTAAAACGAACCTCCTTCGTTCCCGCAACAGCCAAATATTTCCCGTCAGGTGAGAGCACAGTGACTTTCTAAATGCCAATCAATATTTCGATGTGCGGGAAGAGAGAAAGAACGAACTTGATAATCCTCTGGATCTTTACCCAGTGTTCCAACGGAAGAAACAAACTCTATCCTACACACGTTAGGCAGTCGTCCCAGGACGACAAGTCAAGTAGTACGGCAGACGCACTTGTCGTCGTCACTGACGGTGTACACGCGGCAATTCAAGTTCTCGCCTTTCTCGACCTTTTCTGCTGCACTATTAATCCCGCATACAAACGAGGATTCCTGTACGGAGGACATGAGTATGCACTTGAGGATCATAGGATCATAGGACCATGAAAACGGATGGACGTACGCCAGGGTGGGCGGCCATGCTCATCGGCGCATCCTCGCCTATCTCGAGTTGCAGTTCATCGGCGAGCTTCAAGCTGAGAAATTCATCGATGTGATAAAGTCTCTACACATAATGGCACAAAGTATCAGTATGAGCGGTAGCGTGCCCAAACGTCCAACGTGGTCATGACGCACCAGCTTGTTTTGTATCCCCGTCTTGGAAGCACCGCCTCCTCCTCCGAGGATGAGCTCCACCGGTGAGAGAAACGCGGCAGAGTAGATGGGGAATGTTGGGGTCAAATGAGCCGTATGACGAGCACGCATTTTGGTCGACCTTGCCAGTGGGTAGTTGTGAGTGAGGCGACGTTTATTGCGCGGACGCACGTGGCAATCGCTTCGTGCGCCGATACGCTGGCCGAATTCGGTCCGTGACGCGCTGCCTCCGTGCGTGCATCATTGAGGCAGTCTCTCACTCACCGCATGTCAGTCCATCACCTTGTGATTTCTTCCTGACAAATAAACAGGACTCAAGACAAGCACACCCACGCACACAACGCACACCCGTTCTCCTCCCACGAATACCGACATCTCACTCCTGCCGCCCTACGCAGCGATGCTCGGTTCACGAGGTATCGGGGATATTGAGTTTCCCTCCATATCTCGTACAATGGTCGCGGGAATCTCCTTTGCAATCGCAGGCAATATCCTCATCAGTTTCGCCCTCAACCTTCAAAAGCTGGCCCACGCACGGCTCGATAAGGCGCGCGCAGAGCGCGGCCATCGCTTGGAGGCCATCCAGGAAGAGGGCTGTGCGAGCCAAGGCGATGAGGAGTCGGAAGTCGACGTGCAGCCTGGGCTGTCTCTCCCGATAGAACTGGAGAGGGAGGCGCGTGTGTGGAACAGAACCTCTTCCGAGACCAGTCTGCCGCCACGCTTGGAGACGGATCCTCTCATAACCCTCTCAGTGACAGCGAGCACGGTGCCCCCGCTCGTCCCAACTTATGGCGCCCTGTTTCCTAGCACTGATAATGGTCACGTTGATCGGTCCAATGGTTCACCGCTTCGATGGCAACCGGGGAATGCGAAGCGGCCAGGTGCAGCCCTTGCCGGTGAATATGCGAATCGGCCGGTCCACTATCCATCACACAGTCCGAACCAAGAGTCAGAGTATCTCAAGTCAAAGCTGTGGTATGCTCTTCCTGTATTCCGTCGAACCGCAAGAATTTGATGTGCAAATTACGTCCAGGTGGCTCGGGTTTTTACTGATGAATGTAGGCGAGACGGGGAACTTCATCTCCTACGCCTTTGCTCCTGCTTCGGTTGTTGCACCTCTGGGGACGGTAATACCTTTTCCTTCCTAATTGCAAACATTATCCAACGCTTCTCCAGTTTGCTCTGGTAGCCAATTGCCTCTTCGCTCCTTTGCTCCTCCACGAGCGTCTCCGCACGGTAAAGCTTTATCTTCTTTCTGACATTAATCTGACACCGCCCTTATCTCAGCGCGACCTCTTTGGGGTTGTGCTTGCCATGATGGGCGCCATCACCGTCGTGCTATCCGTAAACCCTTCTGATACGCGGTTATCCCCGGAAAAACTGCTCGAAGCAGCATCACAAACTGCCTTCCTCATTTTTTCTGCCATCTACGTGGCCAGTGCATCGATCCTGACGGGGCTCTCTGAAGGGAGTATTGGCCGTAGATGGGTGTTAGTGGATGTTGGCCTTTGCGCGTTGTTTGGTACGTGAGACCATTTCCATGGCAGCCGGCAGATTGACTGCTGTGTCCAGGTGGATTCACTGTACTTTCAACAAAAGCCGTTTCGACGCTTCTTGCGATTAACGGCTTCAACATGTTTAGGCTGTGGGTAACTTACCCCGTTCTAGCAGTGAGTCAATCCGGTTATAAGGGCGCTAGTACGAATTAAGCGACCTCTGTGTAGGTTCTGATCGGCACTGGTGTCGGCCAAATAAGATACCTTAATCGTGCATTGATGCGTTTTGACAGCAAGGCGAGGTGACATTGAGTCTACCAAAAGTATCCCGACTGACGCCTTGCAGGTCGTTATCCCCACGCAATTTGTCCTTTTTAATCTTTCTGCAATAATTGGGTCGGCCATACTGTATGGGGACTTCAAAAAGGCCAAGTTCCATCAATTCATGACGTTCATGTATGGTTGTGGAGCGACCTTCACAGGCGTGTGGATTATCGCTTGGGTTAAGGAATCTCCCACTCCAACGGAATCCAACGATCGTGGAGCGATCAGCGACATTGACGCGGAGAGTCGTGATCCATTTGTTTCCGATGATGGACCTGCGGGCGCAGGAGTGGGCCGAAAATCAGTTAGTTCGCCAGTTTTGGAGTCAAGGCGGAACAAGGTTAGTTTAGTGGGAATATCTCCGGCACAGGTATAGTCCAGCATAGTTTGTTCTCCGGAAAGCCAATACGTTGACCCTTATTGCAGCGCCTCATTTTGGTACACACACCACCTCGGTCCGAGGTCCATCTCGGACAAGAACATGGTCTCAGTTCGGAGGTGGAACACTCTCGAAGTGGTCTCGATGGGAGCATTGGAAGGTGGCGTGGAATTAGCTTGCTTGCCGATGACAGCCCCACACGGCGTCGCAGGAGCCGGACAAGAGAGCGAGGCAGTCTTGAAAGGCGTGGGATAAGAGATGATTGACTGGAGATTGGATAGGCTATGACACCCATTTTTTTTATTACGGCGATAAAACGAGATGACCACGGCTGTGATGCCGATCGGGGTCGGCGTGACGGAAATGTGACGTGATTGACAATGACGTCAGGGCGCACATTCCGATCGCCCAAAATCTGGGTTTTCTCTTCACTCGCATCTTCCTCTCCACCACATAACCCCGCATACAGTCTCCTATCTCTATCTCCACCTTTCCATGCCTCCCGGCGTCGCAGTTGTAGATGCTTTCAAAAGTCTGCCTTTTTTTCTTACTTTCCGATACCGCTCACTTTATTGTCTCCTATATAGACCTCATTCGGCACGGCAAGAATCACGTCCACGTCCGTGCCCGTCAAGAAGAGCCCCCCACTTCGCAGCCCCCCGCTGCTCCTGTGGCCGATGTACGAGCACAACCAGAGCGCCGTCACCATGTAGATGCCCAACCCCTCCCCCAATCGAAGCAACAGCAACCAGTTCAAGCGCAACCTGCGACTACTAAGCAATCGCAGCAATACAAACGCGAGGTCGAGAAGATTGTCAGGGAGGAGCGCGAGGCGATGGGGAAAATGCCCACCTATAAAGGCTTAGAACGCTTCCAGCTCATTGAAAAGAAGGGAGAGTGCGCCTACCGTTACCCGACTTGTCCCAGTCGGCGGGCTGACAGTCTTTATCTGTAGTGGTGCATTCTCCAACGTATATAAAGCTCTGGACATCACATCAGGGATGCATGTTGCTGGCAAGCCTTTTTTTTCTCTTACTTCTTGCCACCATGAGTCATAACCACCTTGTGTAGTCAAGGCGGTTCGCAAATATGAACTTACCACATCACAGGTTAGCGCTGTTTCCTTAGTTTACATCTTATATTTTGTCTTGTGCATGAGCTCATCAGGATCTTACGCGCGGCTCCATCTTCGACTTGCCCTTTAGGCGGGCGAGAGACACTTGAACCACAAATTTAAGAAAAAGCCGCGCGTAACAGAGGTATCATCGGCTAATTTTCCTCTTCTCTCCCGTCCATCGTACGTATGCTAACACACTATCTTATAGCGCGCCAATATTCTGAAAGGCAAGTAGATCTTAACAAACATGTCTATCCAAATCGAATGGATTAACCGATGGATCGTCTCGCTGTACAGAAGTGCAAATTATGCGCGGAATAAGCCACCCCAGCGTCATAAAACTCAACTCTTTCGTTGAATCACCGGATCACTATTTCTTGATCCTTGAGCGTGAGTCGATCTTGTAGACAATCCTACTATCGGCTACGTCTCATTTCACCTAGTCATGGAGGGCGGTGAACTATTTCACCAAATTGTCAAGCTCACTTACTTCAGCGAGAATCTTTCCCGCCATGCAATCCTCCAGGTGGCTCATGGCATCCGCTATCTTCATGAGGAGAGTGGTGTAGTACACCGGTAGGTCTTTTGTCACTGCGTATCATGGCCGCGCTTACGACCTGCACTACAGCGATATCAAGCCAGAGAACCTGTTGTTCGAACGAATACCTATTATTCCCTCGAAGAACCCAATCATACGACAGTATGACGAAGAGAAAGAGGACGAAGGAGAGTTCATTCCCGGTGTAGGCGGCGGCGGCATTGGTCGTGTCAAGATCGCAGACTTCGGTCTTTCTAAGGTCATCTGGAACGAGGAGACCATGACCCCGTGCGGTACAGTTGGCTACACTGCCCCGGAAATCGTTAAAGACGAGCGATATTCCAAGAGCGTAGACATGTGGGCGCTTGGATGCGTCCTGTACACCCTCTTATGCGGCTTTCCTCCGTTTTACGATGAGAGCATCAATGTGCTTACAGAGAAAGTGGCCCGCGGCTATTACACCTTTTTGAGCCCGTGGTGGGATGACATCAGCGCTTCAGGTTGGTGTACCAAGTCATCGTCTCCATACAATTATTGACTAAGCACCTAACTTAGCCAAAGATCTTATCACCCATCTGCTTTGCGTGGACCCCGCTCAACGTTATACTATTGACGAGTTTTTAGCACATCCATGGTGCAATGCGGCACCTGCGCCTCTACCTCCACCGACCCCACGTGCAGATATTCGTCCACTGGACTCCCCCCTTCTCCACGCTGTACGTGGAGGACGTGATGGCCGTTCACCAGGGATTGCTTCACTTAAAGAAGCGTTCGATATCACCTATGCCGTCCACCGGATGGAGGAAGAAGGTGCGCGCAGGAGGGCGTACAAAGGCCGTGGCGGTGCTGGTCAGGCGGGGTCCCTGGCTGGGCTGAACGAAGACGATGAAGACGAACCGGATGAGGACCTAATACTCCCTTCCCGATCTCAGGGACAACAGAAGCAACGTTCGTCTCGCGAGTTGTACGACGGCCGTGCCGGACAGCGCGATATGCCAAGGCACCAGGGCAAACCCTTTGAGCTTAGTATCGATGGAGCGACGTTACTCGGTCGAAGACAGTTACGCGATGCTCAAGGCCAAATACCAGTAGATCTCAGCTCTTTGGCGAAGAACGCGGATAACACGAACGCGATCGACGCACCACAAAGCCCTATGCATTATTGAGCTTGACCTCTGCGCAGCTACTGTGTGGCTGCAGCTCAAGGGACCGACTTGCATCTGTATTCTTTGCACGTTGCCGATGCGTTTTCATCCACCATTCTCAGCTTTACCTTTTTATTATTTGTACTACACATCCGATTCCCACTAGCACAGACTTCTAGTTTGTTGTAACATAAATTTCTCTAGCTCTCTTAGCAGTCGTACGTCGAGATTGAAGAGCCGCCATTCCATACGTGAACACCACTGCTATCCGGACAACTAGTCACATTATACACGCTGACCCCTTGGCCATTCGCTTAAGTAATTATTATCATTGATCATCGATTTGATCATCCCTGAAAATTGAACTTGCAATCGTACTCCCATGACCCATGCTCGCATTCAAATGGGAAGGGGGGAAACCAACTTTCGAGATGAGTGTGGTCAACTCGCACGGGGCACCATTACCCACCCTTTTCACATTCATCTCCTCTCTTCTAACGGGTCTACGAGAATGGCAAGAACGACAATCATGGTTGTTCTTGTCATTCTCGCGACCACCTGCACATCCACATTCCATGCTAACCTACTATCAGCACCTTGTCATCGCTCTCATCCTGTAATGGTCCGAATGGATGGTCGTTCGGGGACATTGTGCGGGCGTCATCTGCCCACGGTGTAGACACCCATGTGCATAGCAGAATTCTGCTTTACACAGGGGTCTCTGCACTCAACGTCCCGGGTCCTGATGAAAGGTGGCCGAGGATTGCATTGCGACATATTGAATGCTTGCTGCCGCCCTTGCGGTGCCAGAAACAAATCACTGGACGGGCATGAAGACAAACACCAAGCTGCCGGTGAACTAGAGAATCATAAAGATAAATAAGTGCTGAAACTGAGGTCGAAAATCAAATAACGACCATGAGACAGAGGAAAGGGATAGACAGTCTCTCACGGTCTCCTCGTGACTGTGGAAGGCTTCATGGAGTACGTCAATCCAGTCCGAGTGCTGTTTTCAAAAAAGCCAACATTCTACATTGACGGGCAGTGGCGATTACCCCAGGATCACGAAGGGACACGAACAAGGGAACGCAATGCGGGCTCTCGAGGAGTCAGAGGCTCACTACCAATCGCCGATCGCGTTACTGTTGACCTTTGCAACTCTCCACAGGAGGTATATCACGAAATTGAGAGGTACGGGATATACCTCCTGTGGTGAGACTAGCAAACAACTCGTGTTCCGAGCGCAAAGGGGTGTGCTTCTGTGAAAACTGAGAGATTGGTTTACCGTCACATATATCACCTTCTGAAGCTGGGCTCTTGCTTAATTTGATTGAATCGGAGAGGGGCCTGACTGGACCGTGGACAAGGTAGTGGGTGTATTTCAGGCGGAAAGGTAAAGAACATCTTCAGGTGTTGGATAACCAACCTGGCGGAGGCCGACCAAAAGAAGGCCGAAGTAGTTCCTCGCTGTAGTCCAAGTCGTAGAATGATACGCACTTCTCGTACCGCACCAGCCGTTGTCTTCCTTGCATGCCCCCAGTTCTACGCCTTCTTGAGCTAGGAGCCTTCGCCATGCTACATGCCGAACATAGTAGATTGGAGGCCTAGCAATAATAACACGTTCCTACGCATAAGTCTTAATATCTACTGCTGCTTCGACTGGCACCTTTCTGTGAGCTATGGGAGCGCCAACTATCCAGCGTCATAGAATGAGGTTCGCAGCTCGGCCATCACAAGCTCACTGGTGAATGAGCACGGTGTCCTCTCACTATCTGTGGGAAGGGATAGGCCGGCCCTAAAGATGGTGGTCCGTGCGTTGCGCTCGGTGGTTTAAAAGGTGTTGGTTGACGGTAGTTGAGTCTTCATACTTACCTTGATGGCATAGGCCCCTTCACATACCTGGGTTTATGGGCTATGAGGGCCTCCCATAGCACGGCGACCCTGTCCCCAGGGGGAACTCGTGGTTTGTATGGGCTTCGGTTCATGCACCGTCTCAATATTTTCCTGTCCCGCTCCGGCCCTCGGGCTGGGCGGGCCCTAATTTTTGTCGCTGAGTTGTCCTAACCCTAACCTTGGGTGTTACCCTAAATAGTAGTCCCGTTCTCCAAACCAAAATAATATCGACGAAATGTCTCCTTTCGAGGTCCGCTGAATTTTGACCGAGTACGTGTAGATCCCTGCTGTAAGATCGTCTCGTTGCGTGTCTATACCAAATCAACTACTAGTAAATTATCATGGCTTAGCGACACCACTCAAGTTTTACTGTGACCTCGCGCAGCGGTGTTGCGCGTGAGGGTCGGTCGGCTGAAAGACGCTTCAGTCCGCAGACTCCAAGTCCGGCACATGCATGAGTACAACACAGAACACGTGTGCTCGTGGAAGAGGCAGAGCCTCGAGAAAAACCCATTGATCTCGCCGGAATGATGCTTCGGGCGGTCCTGGGTGGTGCGCAACGAGTCAGAGGGGTCTCAACTTAGCGTGAGTGGTAATAGCAATGCTGCTCAGGTCACTGGAGGGAAGAGTGGGTAAAATAATATGGACACGCCATTGCCGTTCGCCCTGCCAAAGCTGAGACCGCTTGGGAGTTGACCATCATCTGCCGTGTCTGCTCAATGCTTGCGTTTTCCTTGTTTTTACCCCAAACCAAACACCACGTGCATTGTGCAGGGCACTGCCGTCTTCTGCAGAGCACAGTACCGCGCTTGGGCCTGCTCTAGAGTTCACTCACTCATATACGAGTCTTACACAACCGGTCGAATGAGGAGAGGCTCATTTGGAAGGAAGGGGGCGGTAAGAGAAAGGCAGTGTCGATTGCGTCTGCACTTGGTGAGGGGTGCACCAAGAAACCCAAATGTCGTCTACGGGGAAAAGCCATATACTACCCTAGTGCTTCCAATGTCTCCATCGAGGTGACGCTGTTGCCACGAATGACCTGTTTCGTATAAACAAGTGAAAACTAGGGGGTCATATACAACTTACGACAGTGCCGATTGGGTGTCGTTGGGCGGGTGTCGTCTCCTCTTGGGCATCGTCGACGACTAGATTGAGGAAAAGGTCATAACCGCGCAATGTCCCGCTAACTTTGCGGCCGCCTTGTAGATGTATGAACAGTCTCTTGTCCATAAACTAAGAACGCAAAACAATTAGCACGAGGTGGACACTGGCCAGATCGGATGCAGGGACTGAGGAGACCTTTTTGAGCTCAGGCTGAGACGCTTTGGACATTGTGGCAAGGAGAAAGCCGTGGTGAGCATTACTCGCTCTCCCTCTCCTCGGCTACTCTTGACTCATGACCTCGTCATCAACTCCTATCCCCCTCAACAAGTTCTATCTCCCATCGCTTCTCTGGTGCGTCCGTCCGTCTTATCTCTGAAAATTTTCAGCAGGCGCTCAATGTGACACGTTTGGAAGAACGCACGCACATCTATCGATTCCTCATGGCATCTCTCTCCATCCCACCCCCGGCCGCCCCTACTCCCACTCGACTGGACTGGAGACAAACAGGAGAACGTAGTTCCACCATTCGCAGCGTGAACAAAAGCCGCGGTGGTGCTGGCCCTAGCGACCGTGGTCGAGGGGGACGAGGGGCTCGACGTGGGACCACCTCCGCCCGAGGGGGCAAGGAGAAGAGCACCGATACAGCACCTAAACCAGCTCCCTCGATCGTGTCCCCCCTTCAACCACAAGCAAGAACTCCTCTTCCTCTTCACCTCCTAGTGTGGAACCCCCAGAGAAACCCAGGGCCGGTTCTCGACGTGCTCCGCAGAACGCTGCGGCAAAGATGCCTTCGTTGACAATACAGCTTGCATCTCCGACCACCCCCTCATTTGGCTCGACACCACACTCTGCCTCTACCACAGCTTCCAAACTATCCACACGCCGCCGACGATCCAACAATAAGATTTCTGCTCCGGCCACAATATCGTCGGAAAATTTGACAGTTGAAATGCTGGCATCTGCCATGAAAGCTCGAAAGTCGCGCTCGGGGCCATCATCTCCGCATGCCAAGGAATCACCGTCCGAGAAATCTCCACCGAATCTCTCCGCCGGTCCCACCGTGGCAAGCTTCTCGACAAAGTCGAACATCGATTCGCTCGTAGAGCACGTCCGGGCTTTGGCTATGGACCACAGGCCTTCGACGCCCGGTAGCCATATCGACTGGGCCGGTGACGAGGACGACAGTCTTCCAGACCTTGACGACTGGGGTGTTCCCTCCAGCTCTGTCGCATCCGGAGACCTCAACCCTGGCCCAACGACAAGCACTGAGAAGGCACGGTTGCAGCTCATGTCACCCATCCTGGACGATTCATTGAAGCAGCTCCCTCAGAACTTTGACAAGATCACCCCTTCGCCCTCTGTTGGCTCTGGCTCGCTATCTCCGAATATCGCGAATGGGGTGCCGCTCGTTCCGGTACCCGGGTTAGACAACGGTGTTGGTGTCGCTGAGGCACCGTCATCGGTTGTTGCCAGTCTAAATGACAAATCGGAAGCCCATTCCCCAGCGTTGTCTGCGCCATCTTCTCAGCCACACCCGACTTCACCCCCCGCCACTTCGCAACCGCCTGATCCTCCCTTCCTCTAGAGCCCACACCGGCTTCGAAATCAGGGCTGTCCAAGGACACACCACCCCACATCTCCGTTCCCACCTCCCAACTCCCAGGCAGTCCGTCTGTGACACCGCCCATCCAGCCAGGCAGAAGCCTGGCCGATTCTATGCATGCACCGTCCCACGCCACGTGCGTGCCATCTGAGGCGCGCAGCACAGAACTCGAAAGCGATGCCGATCTACAGGGGCTCGCCGCGTCCACCAACGCGCCCGGGACCGACTCTGGTTCGCCAGAGTCTAAGTCCGGCACCGTCAGGGAAGGACCACGTTCCGCGCCCGTGCCGCGCCATGCCACGCACGGCCGCTCGCACACGCTCGGGCGGCAGCCGCCTTTCTCCGCCGGTGCTGCTCGACGCGGCTTCCTCTCGGGCTCGTCGACGCCGGCGGCGCCGGCGGCAGGGGTCGCCAGCGGGCGAGGGCCGCACCACGGACGAACGCAGTCGTCGCCCGTGACGCACCGCCGGCAGCACAGCCGTCCTGTCATCACGATGGACGCTATGACGAGGCTTGCCAAGACGCTCGGGACGGCTGTTCCCAAGAGGGAGGTGGTGGCTGCGGCTACCGTGACCACCAACTCGGCAACTTCAACTGAGTGATCGTTAACATGCTCCATGCTCCATCTACCCAACACACACATCATTCCCTCCACCACTCAAGTTTGACGATGAGACCCAAGTCGATCGTTCTGAACATATATATCCCCATCAAAGTTTCGGCGAAATTTCAACTCTTGACTTTTTTTTTTGCTTGACTACGTGACTGATACCCTGCGCTTCTTGTGCCATTTGTTTTGATCTCACCTTTGCTTCATGTACGCTTTCCGGTTCTGGGCATCATGCATCATGAACTGAATTTTGCAGGGGAGGAGAGATGGGGGCGTTCGCCACAATTTGAAATGTAATCTCACAGGCTACCGTAATAAATCAGCTCTATAAGCATAATGTCTCTATCTCCCGCAGCTACCCTGAGCTGAAATAAGACAGCTCGAGGCCGAACGATTTGATCGGTTTGGTGCCACTAGACAGGTTAGATGCGACACCCAACCCGATCAGGACGTTCTTCAGCGGCCCTCCCAGAGCAACGCGATATCCTGCGTATGCGAGAATAGAAAACGGTCTTCGATTTTGGATATCATGCGAGTCAGAGAAGGAAAGGAACGCACGTTGGACGTCGATGCCCGAGCTTTGACGACGCCAGTGATGTCGTCGCACTGCGCCGCGGGCGGCGGCGTCGCCTCTGAGAACGAGAACGACGGCAGGACGGCGACAGCGGACGCTGCGTTGTCGATCGTTCCGTCGTCGTCCGAGGAGACGGGCTTTGATGACCGCGACCGCCGGAGCCACCACTCGGCGCCCATGGCCCACTCGCTTTCGTAGCTGTAGACGTTGAAGTCGAAGCGGGTGCTCAGCGAGAGGTCTTTCGACACCTGTGCGGTGTATGCGCCGGACATGTGGCCCATCATGGGGTTGAAAAGCGCCGTGATGGTGGTCGGTGGTTCGAAGATGGAGGAGGAAGAGGAGGAGGAGAGGGCGGTGTGCGATGACGATGGCAGCGTTGAGGACTCTGATAGTGGAGGGGGCCCGGGGTGGAATGATGGCGCCGCGGCGTCTGGGAGGGTGGTGAACCGGATGCCCGTCGAGACTACCAGAACGTACGTCAGGTCAGCGTTCTCTGTTTTCGTGCGGCACGGAGAGGGGGGAGGGGGTACTACCTCCGGCACTCTTCTCCTTCGCACTAAAGTAGATCTCGGCTCCGGCAGAGATCCTGCCCTTGAGGCCCCCTTCCATCGCGTCCTCCTCGTCTATCCTCTTCTTCATATTCGTCGTCCCACCGCCTCCGCCGATGCGCGACGACGTTGCGGACCGCTGCTGGTGGTGGTGCTGCTCGGACTCGTCGATGGCTCCGGAAGGTGGCGCGAGCTTGCCAAAGTTATGGAGCATCCGCACGCCCAGCATGCTGTCCTCGGCGCTGAACGTGTACTCGGTGCACCAACGACCTGTGTCGTGCTGGAGACTGAACATGACGTTGCTCGGGGACGACGCGGGCACTGTGCGGATCGACTGCGACTGTCTGCGATCGGCCCTGGGATCGGAGATGGCCGCGACGACGGCTTGCAGCGTCGAGGACAGCCTCGTCGAGTATAGCGCATCGAGGCGACCGGTGGGGACGTAGAGACGGCCGTAAAGGAGGTAGTCTGTGTGTGTGATCCCAACCGACGATTGATTGCGATCATCAGTCAGTCGTCCTCCCTGGGGTGGCGGCGGGGAATATATGCGCACCACGTACCGCGGGTGTTGACGTGTTCGCCAGCTAGGAACTCTTCTTCTTTGGGAGCTGGCCGCCGAGGCTGGTCGTAGACCTTGAAGCGGTCGACCATGTCTTTGAAGTGGACATTTTTCGAATTTTTGATATCGAGGTCGCAGGAAGTGAAGATGTAGCCGAGAGAGCCATTCAGCGAGGGAAGAGCGTTCATGGAATACGTCGTCTGGAACAGTGGGTTTGGAGACTTTGATATGGAGAGATGCAGGCCATGAGGGACTGCAAAGTCGAGGATAGCTGTTGGTACCACGAATCGGTCTGTGTTCGCGCCTAGAGTACAGTGGAGCGTGTGCATACCATTAGACGACCTGGTAAGGTTTGCGTATAGGTTGTCTTCATTCCAGCCGGTGGCCTTGTAATAGGTTCGGAGGACATAAGTCGCAAATGGGTGCATGAGAAAGCGCGTGGGGCGACGGAAGACGGTGGACAACTCGGACTCGAACGGAACGGCGAGCGAGGATATGACGACGGTGTTTCCACTCCCGAGCCCTACGTTGCCAGAGTTCACCACTCTTCTCCTCAAGGGCCCGTTCCATGCCTCAGCGCCCATCCATCTCTGCCTGACACACCTCGCGAACCGCCCTGGATCAAGGGCCGTCCTCTTTACGCCCTCACGCGAAAACTTTATCACGGCGTTGCGGGACCTCAACGACGATTGGCTCAACGAATGCGGGGGCTACGGCGCCGTCTCACAAGTCTTGTCACGAGTGGACGTATTGTCAGTCGCGATTTACACACATCTATGGCGAGGAGACTAAATGTAACGCGTCTGCACCCAGCTACCCACCAACCTCGCTTCATGCCTCGGTCGCGCTCTCGATGCTAAGGGGCTCACGGCCTGAAATGGCACCGTCGCAGCTGGAGATTTCGTCGCCCTGTCTCTTGCTGCTTCACGAGTTTTCATCGTACTTTGTTGACGGCGAGACCGTTGGCGCGTAATTATCTTTAGCCCTTTGGTCGTTGTTCACGCGTGTTGACGCAATCGAACAGTCACAACCTCGCCTCGTACTTGTCTCTGCTTGCCCATGCACTCACAACATTGAGGTTTTTATCGGAGCAACCGTCTCGGTATGTCACGTTGTTTGGCGTTCTGCCCCCTTCAGCAGACCAACAGGTTCCATAGTCCGGGTGTGTGCCTCGTTCTCATGGACTCAAGGTTGGACACCTTGAGCCTGCCAGTGTTGAAACCAACCACGCATGGGCCGACGGACGCGGACCTGGGCAGCCAGGACGATGCGCCTTATCGTGTGGCGTTTCTGATGCATCATTACTTTGAATGGATTGGCACCTTTGGAACAAGTACGTTGTGCCGTTAGCGCCATTGCGTTTTACCATGCTCACGTAACGAAGAGACGGAGGGAGAAACGTACCTGTTACATTTAGTTGAAAGAGGAGGGCCGAGGTTGATTTGAAATGGAGGCGAGTGGACGGACAGGATCGCGTCTTTAATCGACGAGGCGCCCTGTTTGCATTTGAATGATCCTCGGCTCTCTCGGCCTGGGCACATCAACCCGGCCCGGCGGAGCAATCCGGGGCACCCCCGATCTCTCCCCGGTTTACCCCTTGTAAATAAGAATGCGCTATCGGTATCAGCTACCTAGACCCCCCCAATGTTGAACCCAACCACAACTCAGCAACCACCTTCCAAAAGCTCGCTCACGATCACCCTCACCGAGCCGCTCGTCTTCCTCCGCACCGTCGACCCTGCAGGAACACACTCTCACCCTGGGGGGATTGCCCCACCATCCGTCCTGAGGGGTCTACTAGCCTTGGATCTCTCCAAGTCTAGCAGAATCTCCAGCATTGAAGTAGAATTGCAGGCGTCATCTTTTGCCTCTTGGGCCGAAGGTTGGTCTTATCGTCGCTCCTCGAGCACCTCTCTTTTAGACTTTTTCCTGAACAGTCTCAGCACTGAGCACCTCGGAGGAGCGTAGGATCTTCAGTGCCACTCAAGTATTCTTCCGCGCTCCATCCTCGCCCTCCACGAGACGGTCCCTCTCCGTGGACCCCGGTGTATCCCACTATGCCAACGAAAGTGAACACAGCCAACCTCCGCCCCCGCCCTTCCGTCCGACGCCACCCGAAGCAGAGCCTACGCTTCCAGCCCCTGCTCCTATCCATGCCGCCGGCGGTGCCCCTCAGAGAGGCAGAATGCGCGTACGAAGGCGCTCGAGTGCAGACCACCTTGTTTTCCAGCGCGATCCCGTAGCGCATCTCAACCGTCCAGCGGCTCCCTCACCGCTTTCGCTCCCCCCGGCAACAGAAGAGGAAGTGATGACACACACACCCACCCCGACCCGCTTCTTCGAGTCGCCCACCGCCTCGACTTCGCCGTTCGCTCCGGTCGGCGCACCATTGCCTGCCCGTAAGCCCCATTATTAATCATCTTATGATGACTGTCTGGCTGAATTTGAAATCTTTTTTGACAGACATTCATCCGAATAGAAATCATGGACACTCTCGCGCGGCCAGTTTAGGAGATGCACAGACGCTGCCTCGCGCATCAAACCACCAGGGAAGGAGCGCTACGACGTCCCTAGCATTCGATGGTCAACCCAGCAAAGGTCACCGATCACACGGATCGTTGGGCCTTGGCTCTATTTTTGGACGCGGGTCACGCCCGAGCTCACCGGTTCATGACGAAGGTCGACCAGACAGTCCGCAGTCCAACGGCAGGGAGCGTGGCCGGGAGAAGAACTCTGCAAAACGGCATCCAAAATTTCCGCACCATGCTCTAGGAAGGGTGGGAGAGGCGCTCGGACTAGAAGAGGAGCACAAGGAAGTCGGAGATGGATGGCAGGAGTTTAGGAAAGGTTTGACGCTTTCGGAAGCTTCGTCGGTGACGTCCTTCTAACACTCCAGGGTACTAGGGACGTATACCTTCCCGATATTTTTCGAGATCCCGTCACGCATGCCAGCATCGTTGGCGTGTAACGGCGGTTCCGTAACATGGAAGCTGATGGCCAAAGTTCGCCGGCCAGGCGTGTTCACTTCAAACCTCACTGCCCTTCGCGAAGTGCAAGTCGTTTCCGTACCCGCTGATGCGAACTTCGAGATGGCGGGGGACATTGTCATCGAGAAGCCTTGGGATGATCAGCTGCAGTATCTTTTCAAGGTCTCCGGAAAAGTTTTCGCCATTGGCGGGTCCTTCAACGTCAAAATGGTGTTCATGCCGATGTCCAAGATTCGGCTGTATAAACTTGCGATCGACATAGAGGGTAAGCGGTCTCTTCATATCGGTCAACTCACTCTCTCTGAGATATGTATTCTCGTCTCCAGAGCGTGTCGACAGCTTCGTCAGTAGCGTGAACATGACACGTACTGTCACTAGCACCATTCCTCTTCTGAATTTGCAGTACGATGACGAGACAAAGCCGCTGCTTCCGCTCAGTTCAAGCGACCCGCTTGCCTACGAGAACTCGCCGCTTGCTTCCGTGCGACCCTTGGGGAGTAGTCCGTCGGAGCAGGTATCGCATCTCTTAGGGCCTGGTCCTTGGCCCGTTCGCGCCAAACTGTACCTCCCGGCTGACTGCGGGGTCCTACACCCGACGAGTAGAAGCAGGGAGAGCCCGATCCACGTCGCCCACGCACTGCGCTTCACGATGCGCCTCGCACGAGGAGACGACACGGGTATCGATCCCAGGACGGGCAAGAGCAAGCTTTTCGAGGTAACCGTGCGCACGCCCGTGCGCATCCTCTCTGTGCGTCCTTGCCTTTCTCCCCTTCCCTTCCTTTAGGCGTCCCTGACATGTAAGTTCCGTCCGACAGTGTTATGCGCGCACGGAGTATACGACGCTGCCGCGCTACACTGAGACGCTCGACGAAAGCACGATGCTGGCGCCGCAGGCGCCGACGTGTCCGTGTGCGGCAGAGCGCGAGAGACGGGCGCGCAAGGGCAGCGGGCACCGGTCGCGTAGTTTCACGATCGAGGCGAGTCCGCCGACGGTGTTCCCCGCGCCGCCGTTTGGGGAGGTTCCGAGAGATCTGCTAGAGAGGACGCTGGCGTACGAGCGGCTCGTGTCGGGACACGAGGGCGTGCTGGGCGACGCGCCGCCTGCGTACAACGCCGAACCTGCACCTGCCATGCACGCGGCGCTGCATTCCACGGTGATATCTGTGTAACAAACTTGAACTGAACTAGCTCCAACAAGGATCATTGGGTCTATTGTACATAGTGTGGTTTTAATGAATGGTTATATACTGAAGCGGTTATAGAATGCATGTTTTTGTTTATGTAGTAGAGAGAAGGGCCGCGTGCAGGGGCGAAAGTCATGGTAATCGAAGTTATTGAGGGATGCCACAGCATTTACGCTGGCTACCCCCATTAACTTTATCTACTGCGGCACCCGGAAACTCGGACGAGGCAGTTATCGTCACTACTCGAAACATGATGCATGATGATGAAAACAGAGAAGGTTGTTGAAGTCATGCACGCCTAGTAGATATAAAGTGATCTCGTCAATCTGATCGTGTGATACATACCATACATCACTGGGCATCGAACCATAGGAAGAAGATCAGACTTTGGACAGCATTTTCGACTCGCATGATACCGATACTATGGTAAGTGTGCCTGCAAAAAGAGGAGTTGAGACTCAATACTGCTGAGCGTATGGACAAAGGCCTTACGCCAGACTGCGGCTTCACGGCCCGGGTGACGGTCTCCTCCCGTCATGGATGCAAAGCGAGAGCAGGACAAAGATGGGTCGGACAATGACTTTCTCTCCAACATCCTCGCGCCTGGGTCATCCCTAAACCCGGCGTTTCTGCTCGTCGTTGACATTGTCCTGGCATTGCTCGCGCTCACATTGCTCTCACTTGTCGTAGCCACCAGCGGCAACGTCCACGTAATTGCGCTACTCTTCATCGAGCTCGCTCTGTGGGCGAGTATAAAATGGTGCGTAAATATATTTGTGATGAACTCGCTTGTTTACCCGACGATAAACTAATATGCAATGAGGGTTACAGGTTCGTGAACGAGCTACAAAAGACGGGCGCGGTGCCGGCTTCTGGTAATAATACATCACAGAACATAGGCCCAGAAATAAGAAGACCCAATGATATCCCCTTCTGTTCGTACGGGGATTCGAGGACCGGATACGCCGTTACCTTCTTAACCTATCCGTAGATTCGTACCATTGCTTCGTCTTTTTTGCGCTCTCTTGCGCGAGCAAAAACACTTTTCATGGCGGGAACACAGCAGCCTCAGTATACTGTACTGTCTCCGGAGGGTGAGGCCATATCTGAGGACTCACGCTCTCTCTCAGTCACCTCCAGGCCCTCCCTGAACATCATCGCAGTGTCACCGGATTGACCACCACCTCCCGCAGGGCCGAGAGCGGCAAAGTGCTGTGCTTGGTCGATGACTTCGGCCAGACGGTTTTTAAACGACTGCAGGAGACGGGACGGAGACGTGTGACCAAGTCAGGACCGGCCCTTCCTTCTCTTTCGCCGCCACTTGCAGATATCGAGGAGGCGAGGAAAGCGACGACATCAGAGGGCGTACCTTTGTGAGCAATTCCGACATCTCGTTGGCGGGCGCGTCGTCGAGGCTGCAAGTACAATCAATGTGTCAAAATCAACCGCGTGGTGAGTCCGAACTGGTCGATCGTTCGAAAAAAAAAAAAAGGACTGACAGTCGCATGATTATCTTTCCGAACCCGTACCAGAGGCTTCCTGCGCCCACCAACGCCGAAAGCCTCACACTCTTAGCCTCAGCGTTGAGCGCGTTCCGCACGCGCGAGCTGAACGGAGGCGGGATGGTAAAATCCGCGTAGTCCCTGCAAAGGTTGGTTGATGAATGCCACCTCTGATTCTATACGCTGAGACTTGGGCGTGCAATGCCTACGCACGAGTAAATGAGGATGAACGCAAGCCAGAGGGGCAGTTGAACTTTGCTCTGAGCTTTGATCTAACAGAAGTATTTAGGGATGAGAAGGATATGAATACGAGAGGCTCGGTTTTAGACGCGTACGTCGCGCTCGTTGCCCCGGTCGAGGTGGCCCATGTCGGGGATATCGACCTTGAATGTGCATTGTATTTTCTGAAGGGCGAAATGTCGGACATTGTACACGTTCTAGGTGAACAAAGCAGAACAAGTACCTGATTCTCGGAGAGAATAGAATCGATCGAATAATAATCGTCGTCCATGCAGAAGCAGCAGCAACGCGGTCCGGCGTCGCGTCTCAACGCTCAGCTCAGCAGGTGACCAGCTCTCATCTCGAACATGCTCGGGCTTAGCGTGCAAAGCCTGCGGTTCGCCGCTGGGAGCCTCGTATTGTCGAGAACATCAGTGCTGGCACGGTATCCACCCGTGCGGCGCCGTGACGGCGTCCGTCATGCCGCCTTTCCTATTCGTATTCGCACTCGTACATTCTCGACCACGCCGAGGCGATCGGCAGAGGAGGCCCACGACGAATTCATCAACGCGATCAAGCATACGGCGCTCTTTCAGAAGCTCGCGGACAAACCGAACGCCATCAAGGCCCTCTCGGACTTTTATGCCTTGACCAAGGAGATGGGTGCGCTGCTTCTTCTCTCTTTCCGCTTGCGTTGCGTTTGCAAACAATGGGGTGTTAATCAATCTCTCTCTACCCCCCTCCCCCTCCTCCAATCTTTGCCTTTCTTTCTCTCTCAAAGGTATCGACGTCAATTCCATGAGCCAATTTCAGATGTTCAAACTCTTGTCAAATCGGAGATTTTTGAAGGCGGTCAAGCGGGTGACGGACGAGCTCAATGAGGCTGGCTTGAAGCTGAATTCCGACGTATGCAGCCTCGTTTGTCGACTCGTGGCTACGCTGACGTGGTGTTAAAACGTTATTTTCGGCTTCACTCAGGATGCGATGCAGGAAATTCTGGGTTTGGCACAAAGAAACCCGCATAAGAAGGATGGTTCATAGCGCGGGCGCTGTTGCCACCTCCTTTTCGCCTCTTTACTAGTGAAAACAGCGACCATATTGCTGAAAACAATCTTAAACCAGCCGCTTCTATGCGTATGTTAGACAGAGTGGGAGACGCTCAGTGCAGGTGTGTGCGATCATGGCGCTGGTGGTTACAAAATCCTCGAGGGCCTGTTGAGACCGACCGGTGGAGTGTAAGAAGAGAATGTAATTTCATGACGTCGAGAAGTGCAGAAAGCTTGAACAATAATCTGTCAATCCCGTTGATCATTTGGGTGAAGATGTCGTGGGTTGTAGAGGCGGAGGGCAGGTCCTTTGCGCGTAGGAGTGCACGTAGTACTGACACCTCCGCCTTCTCTTCATCGAGGTGATTGCTGTGGAAGCCAGCAGGGGCCCGCCTCTGTTGAAGATTGTCGGAGCTGCGATGCAGTGTCCTCGTCGTGCATAGAAGTATTACGGTGTCATCGCCTGGAGGACCGAGGGAAGGAGTCGGTCGCGCGAACTTGGCCCAGAGAACGACCAGCCGTTGATACACGTCCACTGCTCCACAACAACGAGGACATGGCGGGTGAGTTTCACTGCACTGCACTCTCAAATTACACGAACTCAACGTCCTTATGTCAAGATTCTCAACAAGAAATAAATGGCGCCCCATTTGACAGCATTTCCAGCCTACAATTCTCACCCGCCACCTCCAACCTCTTATTAGTATCCGCTTGGGACTCGGTGTGTTCCCTTTCTCAGTCCCCTTGTTCTGTCCTCTCTGACATTGTATGATATCGTTCTCCAGACGGTCAGACTGTACGACATTGCTGCTAATGAGGAAAAGACAAAGTTCGACCATCGGGCTGCCGTCCTCTCTACCGTTTTCTCAGACGCGTCCCACGCGTATAGTGGAGGACTCGACGCATCTTTGAGAGAGTAATACGCGTCCCTACATTTTAATTACCCTGCCTTGTGCTGACATCGAGTAGATTAGAACTTGAGTCGGAGAAGATTCATGCGCTTGGCCAACACGACGATGCAATATCGAGCGTCCGGTATTCCAATGAAGCTAGTTTGTCCTGGCCTTTTGATTTCTCCCCCTTCATCATCCCTGATGTCCCTCTTTTTCTCCTTCAGACTCTATCATCACCGGTTCCTGGGATCGCACAGTCCGCTTCTGGGACCCTCGTGCGTCTAACCCCCAACAATCCTCTCATCAGGTCCCCGACAGAGTTTATTTCATGGACACCGTCGGCCACCGCCTCGTCGTTGCCCTCGCAAGCCGCCTCTTCTACATCTTTGACGTCCGCAAGATGGGCTCTCCCGAGCAGACGCGCGAGAGCTCTCTCAAATTCCTCACCCGTGCGCTAGCCTGCATGTCCGACGGCCAAGGTAAGCCCACACCAAAACCCCCTTTTCGCTCCCTCGTCCGTCCCCGTGCTCTGTTCGAATCGCCAACCCCCTTCCAGGATACGCGACCGCCTCCGTCGAGGGCCGCATCGCGGTAGAGTACTTCGACCCCTCGCCAGCCGTGCAAGAAAAGAAGTACGCGTTCAAGTGCCATCGCCAGACGATCGAGGACGTCGACCACGTCTGGCCCGTCAACGCCCTCGCCTTCCACCCGACGTACAACACGTTCGCGTCCGGCGGCTCGGACGCCACCGTCTCCATCTGGGACCACAAGGTCAAAAAGCGGCTTCGGCAATACACGCGCTACAGTGCGCCCGTCGCCGCGCTCGCGTTCTCGGCGGACGGCGCGCGGCTCGCGGTGGGGGCGTCCTACACGTGGGATGCGGGTGAGGAGGGCGCGCGGACGGCTGAGCGCCCTGTGCTCTTTGTTCGCGAGCTCGGAGATGAAGTTAAGGTGCGTCTGCTTTCGGTTGATTGGCTTTGTCTCGCGTCGTCTACTGTCCTGGGTCTGAAGTCTGAACATCGTTCTTTTCCCCCCTTGTAGCCGAAGGGATGGGGTACTAGCTGAGCCCGAGGAATGTCGCGTCGTGAACGATGGTGTGTCCACGGGTTTTGTCTATGCGCTGATATTTACTTGGTTGTCGGGGTTCTGTGCAGAGGTGGTGGTCTTGTGCCATGCTACCCACACTCTTACCTGGGGCCGTAGCTGGAGAGAAAGTACGTAGAGCCCCCATGAGATTGGCACGTTATAGTGGAGATTTTCGCCGTTAATTTTCAAAAGAATAGCTACACAAACACGGCACAAAGACTGCACCGATAGAGGTTGTCCCAATGGTAGTGTGTGGTGTTATTTTATGAGATGCATGAAACCCGGACGATGGTGACCATGACGCACTGGCAAGTTGACCGAGTGAACTACAGGGTTTGTGCTCAGTTGTTTCACGGGGTTGTCCAAGCTTTCTCTCGATCGAGCATCATCTTCAGAGCCGTTGGGTCATTGAGATGGACTCCCTCTATCAGCTACCACAAATGTCGTTGATAATGGAAGGCTGCAGGAGGAAGCGATCTAAGACACAGGAAGGAAGTACGAGGAACGTAAGTCGACTAAGTATATAGAGTAATAATAGGGATAGGGCAAGAACTACATCGGGGTTGTCTCTATCTATATGGAGAAACCTGTTAATTGGATGTACAAGTAGAGCGAGTACGAAAATTGCGATTGGGGTAGCCATTATAGAGAGCGAAGCAACAAGCCAAAGCGGTTTCTCTGTGCTAGAGGGAAAAGTGAATAGCCATCCAATGCAGTGAATGCCACTGAAGGCCATTGTGATGGTGACCACAAGGAAGAATGGGGCAACCCAGACTCCGCAATCCAATTGGCAGGATAAGACGTGTTGACCCTCTTCCCCTCCAAGTTATGGTATTCATCAGCATTATCATAACGAAGCAAAGTGCGTAAAGGCCTCAAGAGTGGCCACGCGAGGGCTCGGACCCACGGCGGGTCTGTGTCGACAAAATGGTCCACGAATCAATGCCAGTTGGAAGGTCAGAAAGTGCATCTCGAAGTGCAATCCAAAATCCAACTGGATCTTCGATATCCCTATCATCCGCAAACTGTCCAGTCTGTCGTTTCTTGCATACCCGCACCCCACGCTGCACATTGACAGGTTTGTGCCACCACAAAGAGGTATATCACAAAATTCAGAGCTGCGAACGCAACAGTGACCAGCTCCGATTCGGTGAGCAATGCATTGTGTCACAAACCACTGGTTTGTGACACAATGCATTGTCCGAGGTATCCAGGGCCAGCTGGTTTGCAGGATGACGAGACGTTTTGGAAATGGCGTCTCCCTCTTGTCCTTGGAAAGTCACCATTGCCCGTCAGAGAATACGATTCTAGCTGTTTGGACAACAGCACTCGGATGGGCTGGTCCATAAAACCGCCCTATGAATCGCGAAGAAACCGTGAGTGATCGTCCAGCCTTCCCCTCAATCTAATGGTCACTATTGATTTTCGACCTTGATTTTTGGGACCCACTTTTATATTCCTCTACTAGCGGCAGCCTGACGTTGCCTCAACGCCTACGCAATGACAGCTTCTGGCACAAGAAGTGCAAGGTGCATAAGAAAATGGTGGCGATGGGACTTGTTATGATGTCTTCGAGCGATCTGCACCCATGAGGGTCGTCACAAGAAGACCCAGGTGGCTGGGGTTGGTTGAGAGAGACAACCGGTGGTTGCTGCAAGAATGAGGATCACATAGTGAGAAGGGATAGGAGAATGGCGTCCCTGTTGATGCAATGAAATGGGCGCCTATCTCGAGAAGTGGTTTCCTTTTTCCAATGCTACGACTGAGTCCTGTCGTCTTCAAACATCTGATGCTAAACTAGCTTTTGCCCCTGCTTCACCCTGGTAAAAGGTTATACAGACCCAAAGGGGGCACAATCGGCGTCCGGTAACACTAGCTTTGAAAAAATGGAGGATCCAAATGATGCGGCCGAGGCATCTGCGCCTACCGATTCGCAGAAATGTGCGCCAGCTCATGCGCTCCCGACCACCCACTTCTACTCGATAGAGTATCCCGGATACGTTCGCCCCGAGTCTGTCGGCAAAGTGGTCCACTCGCTCGGCGGACAGTCGTCCATCGATAGGGCGTTCAGGAGAAGCGCACCGAAGGAAGATTCCCTACTCGAGCTGAACCTCAGGCCCGACAACCCGTTTTCACATCCCCTGCCGGGCGATCTCGTCCCGACGAACAACATCCTGCTCAAGGTGGTGAAGAGGAAGCTCAAGCGTCCACCCACCGACGACGATGAGGATGGTGACGCGGACGATTCGCAACAGAATACTATCGGGGAGTACACGGCCGTTGCTGTCGGCGTGATCCCAAAGACGGCCAGATTTCGCAGTGAGCAACAGTTGTTATCTCCCTCGAGTGACGCCGTGCGCTAAAGGCCATTGCTATTGAGGCATGGCCGACTTTCAGTACCAACCCACTCAAGACGATCCCCTTTCCAATCTTCGCCAGGCAATGACCGCCCTAGATGGTCAGTCTCCCATCAAGTTTCTCCCTCCTTTCCGCACGCATGTTCATTTTTATCCTGGGGGTTCTCGGGCGGTGTGACAGTGGAGGGCATCCGAGGTTACCGTTTCCCTGCAGAGAAGGAGGAATATACCGCCGACGACCCATCCGCTATGGACGTCGATATCGACCCGCAGCTCGTCGGGCGGACGCACCCCGAGGCCCAGCACTCGACCCAACGAAGTAATCTTCGCCTCTTTCCGCCTCCTATTTTCAGCCGACAGGGCATATCTCAGAATTACAAGTGCGTACACCCCCCCCCCCCGTCGATCGAAAGTGATAATTCCCATTCAACCCACGTTCTGTGGACGTTGCTCCCCTTTTCTCAGCTTCAAAGCGAACCCGATGTCCACCCCTACCACTGTCGTGGACGAGAAAACGGGCGAGGAAAGGACGAGACTTATCAACAAGGCGCGCTGGAAGGGCTTCGGGCCAACGTCGGTCTCGTTTGCCGAGAAAGGGGTGCGTAAGCGTGAATTCTCCTTTGTCGTATGTCTCCGGGGTTGTGTGATCAGAACGCATCGCGCGCGCAGGTTCCGACCAAACCCCCTTCGAACGTCGAGGAAAGGCGCAACCAATACGATCAGGCCCTTGTTCAGCGCCTGGGAGAGGTGAAAAGCATCGCCGCCTCGCTCGCGCCATCCAAACTGACTGACCCTGGGACTGGGATCGCAAGCTCTTTAACACTCGGCCGGTGTGGACGCGCGCGGCACTGCTCAACCAATTCACCCCAGCCCAAGCTCGAGAGATCCACAAGTACGTCGCAGTCCTCTCTGTGATCCTGAATTCCGGTCGTGTCTCACGCTCGTGAACATTAGTTCGAAAGTCCTTTTGCCATTAACGTGCTATGTCTTTGGAGATGGCCCGTGGAGGGATACAATGGTTCGATTTGGCTTCGACCCGCGGCAAGATCCTGAGGCGAGATTGTCAGCATGTGTCATCCTGACTATTCACGATGTTGACTGAGAATACCAAGCTATCAAAAATTATATTTTCGAAACCTCAAT
Source organism: Russula dissimulans (assembly GCA_022376545.1). Lineage (NCBI taxonomy): Eukaryota > Fungi > Basidiomycota > Agaricomycetes > Russulales > Russulaceae > Russula > Russula dissimulans. The sequence goes on along the minus strand of WTXJ01000025.1, from coordinate 275,790 downwards.
CACCCCATCGGTCGCGCCTCGGTGGTGTCAAGGCGGCAGGACAGCCGCACTTCTGTTGCCTCCATGAACCGCTCGTTGGCAGAGCAGAGTCGCGATGATAGAAGGTCATAACGGTCATCTCTAGTTAATACGTTGCTGAACTCTGGCATGACAGATCGCATATCTTTGACGGAGTCGCCCTCTCTTCGGAGACAGCTGCATTCCAATTATGTGACATCACTGACCCCATGCTCAAACGAACGATAGAGGAGGAAGACGATATCCGCGAAAGTTGCAACGTAAGCGTAGGCTGGCTGATCTTTACAGCGGATTTAATTGTCGATTTCTAGGAGCGTGACGGATGGTTTACCAGTCGTGCCCTAGAACGTATCAAGGCTGTACTGCGACACAAGTTCTTTGCGCTACTGGAAGGATACGTTGCGACTGACGAGGAATGCCTCAAACTTCTTGACCAGCAAGAAGGTACAAAGGCGATCCGACCATTCACAAGAAGATCGCGGCCAGGTAAACACAATATGGCGAAGGGTGCTATGCCAGTGGAAGATGCAGCAGTATGTCTATCGCTGCCAACTCCTACTCCCCTGCTGACCGCTGTCCCAGGCATTGCGGCTGCGTGCAACGCTGGAACGGAATGCTGCAATGAATAGAAGTGTCCGGGAATTGACGACAGAGGGTGGATGAGAGGGGCACATGGGACACGTCACTCTGCTTGTACCAAGTTCGTAAGAAACCAATTTATGACATGGATGTGCAGCAGACATGAAGCATAATGTTTTATGAGTGTTTTTGGGTGCTTTACTGTGTGCATGGTTGTCTGGGCATAGACACGTGCGCACGGTGGGGGTTCTGTTACAAATAAAAGAAACAATCTTGGGCTGGACACCAATGCATACGGTATGGCCCTGTCTCTATCATGATGCAGTCTTCTGTTCTGCTCGTGCTTTGCGCTACGGTCAAATGAGAGACAAGATGCTGCGATAGTATACATGGTACTCACCGATCCCACGAGAGCGTACAAGGCGTTGCGTCGGAACTGTGCGTCGCGGTAAACAACGTGGTCAAGAAGGAAAACCAGTACGAGAGCGATACCTTAGCATCAACCTAACACGAGAAAAGGCACTGAGCATCATCCAGCGGGCAAGAGATAGAAGCTGGGACGTACACCCTTTAACGAGTATGTGCGACCAGCAGACTTTGGCTTCTTGATACCATTGCGGTGAGCCTTTTTGCTCTGATTGTGATTGGTATGACTGAAGATTATTGTAGGTCATTCTGTGTGAAAAAACGGAATTCACGACGCGCACGCACTTCTTGGATTTGGCCATCGCTGCTCTGTTGTGTGCTGTCCTCCCTGTCCCTTGCAACACCCTCGTGGTGGCTGAACAACTGTATAGCTTTATTCTCACGGCCGAAATCGGGATCGGTCCCGATCGGGCTAACGGAAATGATTGGTCGGCCGAGGCTGAGATGGTGGCAGATTAAATCCCTCAGCGCGTGTCCGACTCCGATGCGATGCCCTTAAAATGCGGGACTTTTCGAATTCGCCAGCACTTGAGATAAACCCCTCTCGTGAACATGTCAGATTCCGTCTCTAAACCGCGTACTTTGTACGACAAAATATGGGACGACCATCTCGTGTAGGTCACTCTCGGTTTTCATGTGTGGATTGAATGCTCACTTCCTCTTCTGCAAGTGACGTACAGGAGGATGGGCTCGCCCTGATTTATATCGACCGGTGGGTATACTTGCCCCGAACCGTCCGTGTCGGACGCGTCATCATCATACTCGTTCTAGGCATCTCGTGCATGAAGTTACGAGTCCCCAGGCGTTTGAGGGATTGTGAGTGTATTTCGAGTGCCTTCCGTATCGTACCGTGGCCGACGATCGGGGTTTAGGAGGAACGCTAGTCGGCCTGTCCGCCGTCCTGATTGCACTCTGGCAACTGTAGATCACAACGTGCCGTACGTTTTCCGCTCCGACGGGCTCGCCCATCGACGATGACCGGAAAATTTCCAGCACCGACTCGAGGAAAACCTTCTCTTCCGTTCAATCGTTCATCAGCGAGCCCGACTCCCGTGCTCAGTGCATGGCTCTGGAGGAGAACGTCAAGGAATTCGGCGTTACTTATTTTGGTATGACAGATAGACGTCAAGGTATGCATGATTCATTTACGCCTATTGTCACCGCATGCTCAGAACCTTCCAGGGATCGTTCATATAATTGGACCCGAACAAGGCTTTACGGTATGTGCGATGTCGGATTCCTTGTTTTCTAATTGTGCTTATCATTGATCAGCTTCCTGGCATCACTTGTGTGTGCGGTGATTCGCACACGTCAAGTAAGCGACCAACGAGGTAGTTAACGAAGCTCACATTCTAATTATCATTTCCCACAGCCCATGGTGCATTTGGCTCCCTCGCGTTCGGAATAGGGACATCAGAGGTCGAGCATGTCCTGGCCACCCAGACTCTACTGCAGAAAAAGGCGAAGAACATGCGCATCACCGTTGATGGCAAGCTCCACGAGGGTGTCACTTCAAAGGACGTAATCCTCCATATCATTGGTCACATCGGCACTGCGGGGGGCACGGGCAGTGTCATCGAGTACGCTGGCTCGGTCTTTCGCGGGTTCAGCATGGAAGCGCGCATGAGTGTCTGTAACATGAGTATCGAGGCTGGTGCTCGTGCAGGCATGGTCGCTCCCGACGACGTCACATTCAATTACCTCCGGAACCGGCCTTTGGCTCCCAAAGGCGAGGCTTGGGACCGCGCCCTTGCCTATTGGAAATCCTTGAAATCCGACGACGGGGCACACTTTGACGTGGAGATTAACATCCGCGCCGAAGATATCATCCCCACAGTCACCTGGGGAACTTCTCCACAAGACGTAGCCCCGATCACAGGAATCGTTCCGGACCCCGCATCGATTACTGATCCCGCCAGACGCTCCGCCGTTGAGCGTTCGCTGAAGTACATGGGACTCACCCCAAATACGCGATTGGAGGACATCGTGCTAGACAAGGTCTTCATCGGCTCGTGCACAAACAGCCGCATCGAGGACTTGCGGTCCGCGGCTAAAATTGTACTAGCCGCAGGACCTGATGTCAAAGTCGCGCGGAACGTTCACGCGATGATCGTCCCGGGATCTGGCCTCGTAAAGCAGCATGCAGAAGCCGAGGGTCTCGACGTCATCTTCAAGCGTGCTGGCTTTGACTGGCGTGAGGCGGGCTGTTCCATGTGTCTGGGAATGAATCCCGACCAACTTTCTCCTGGAGAGCGGTGTGCTAGCACCAGCAACCGTAACTTTGAAGGTCGGCAAGGTGCCGGTGGCCGCACACACCTTGTCAGCCCCGCTATGGCTGCTGCCGCGGCAATAACGGGTAAGCTGACGGACGTGCGCAAGTTCCTCGGTCTGGATCTCAGTTCAAGCGCCAACCTAAAGGTAGCGAGCGCGTTTGACTTTTTGACTGACCCCGTTTTGCCGCCTCCGGAGCCAGAGAAGCCAACGCCGTCCGATGCATCGTCAGTTCCAAAGAGCTTACCCCCAACAGAGACGCCATCTGGTGTTTTGAAGTTTACCGTTGTGTCCGGTATCACCGCGCCACTGCACATCGAGAATGTCGACACAGACATGATTATCCCCAAACAATTCCTCAAGACGCTTAAGCGCTCAGGTCTTGCCAATGCGCTCTTCTATACATTGCGAAAGGACCCACATACAGGCAAGGACACCGACTTTGTGTTGAATCGTGCGCCGTACAACCAGGCAAAGATCTTGGTCAGCACGGGGAAGAACTTTGGGTGCGGCAGTTCCCGAGAGCATGCGCCATGGAGCCTGTGAGTGAGGGAATGTTCTCTGACTGACGTACTGACTGGACATGGGAATGCAGGAACGACTTTGGGATTCGTTGTATTATCGCGCCGAGTTTTGCCGACATTTTCCGTAACAATACGATGCAGAACGGCATGTTACCGGTGGCGCTGTCCGTTGAGGAATGTAAGACCCTGGCCGAGGATGCGGAAGCCGGTTTAGAGTTGGAGGTTGACCTGGATAAGCAAGAAGTGCGGCGAGCGAACGGGAAACCTGCGATTTCGTTCAAGACTGATCCATTCCGGAGGCATTGTTTGCTAAATGGGCTGGACGACATAGCGCTCACTCTGCAAAAGGTGGGCTCGGTGGAGAAGTTTGAGCAGAAGCGTAGCGAACTGTGGCCATGGCTGGATGGGTTTGGATACAAGGGAAAGAAGATACCGTTGCGTGGAACAGGGATAATGGACTGGTAACTTGGAAGGCGTGTGAAGGAAGGGGTAGAAGATTATGCTTTGTATGAACATCAATCAATTGTTGTTGTACGTCCGAGGGAGGGGCAGTGTCCCCAATTGCAATTGACATTTTGCTCTGTAATGTTGATCCTGGCGTCTCCATAACTCTTTCCCATCTTCTCGTCACAAGCTAAAGGCCAATGGCTACCGACACAGTTCTCGCAGGTACGTAGTGTAGCGGTCAATTAACAGGAATGTCCTCATCACAGCCTACAGTGCCGAGGCCCGACAACCGAGCGATATTGTCTCATTACCAGTCTGATCTAGCCCGACAACGCCGTATTGGTATTGGTGTTGATGATCAGGAGAGCAGCTTGCAATTTAGTACCTCGGGGCCCGAGGCCAGCACGGGACATGACCCTTCACCTTCGTCACCAGACCCCGCGAGGGTGAAGAATGACTCTTTTAGTGTTGGTGCCGTACACAGACACAAGCAGAGTCAGAGCGGGACAGACAATCGAACGGTTCCAATTGTTCCGCTCAAAGCCTCCGACACGGTTCCAAAGGAAGATGAAACAAGCCAATATTTACCCTCTGCGCAAGCCACGTTGCCGTCACTATCCCCGTCAGCCGGACGCCGAGCATTAGTCGTCGACGCACAATTGGCCGTCGCTTCTGGCCCAGCGCTTGTCACCGTCGCGCCGGAGGACAGAACAAACCTGTACTCCAGCCCACAGGATCCTTCTCTTACTCCCTCCTCTCACTCCCCCACCACTCCCAAGTCCTCACATCCGCCCTCCTCCGCCTCCTCCGCCAAGTACGGAAGGTCGCGAAACGCGTGCGGCTCTATCCACGCCAGATCCTCGTCGCGCGACATCGGCATCGTTGGTACCGTTACGGTTACGGGTCTGCCACAGGACTTCTCAACACTCCCGGACCAGGGCACACCATCCAAGTATCGGCCACCTATCTTCCAGACACCCTCCACGCGTTCGTCCTCCCCTGATATCGCCACCCCCGTCGGTACTCCCGTTGAGCTAGATCCTGCAGTGCAGACGCCATCCTCTGGCACTGCACATGTACGTCCTAGCACCATGTCCACATCTGTAGAACCCATCCACAGTGCCTCACCGGCATCTCCGGCGATGAATATGAATGGCCACGAAGTTCGTGCCCAGCCACACTCGGTTCATGTGCTTACCACCTCATCTCCCCGGCATCAACTTGTAAATTCTCATGAGCAACGCACCGCCACTTCGCCCGTTTCATCACCAACTCTTTCTTCACCACCGTCCTCGTATCTCTATTACCAACCCGGTGTCCACTCCAAGGCCGGTCCACTCCCACCTCCCCCAAGGGCCATGTTTGACATCGATTTCAATGCACCGCCTCCTCCGCGACCGCCTCGTCTACGTTCGCCGTCACCTCTAACTTCCCTCAAAAGCCCGGGGCCTGCGACGCCCACCTCGGTCACGGTTAGGCTAGCCTCCAAGGCGTCGACGGCCTCGATCCATCAAATACACATCAGCGCAACACCTCCCTTGAGCATTACCAAATCGAAATCATCTTCTGAAGTTTCGGACTACTCTCCCGAGTGAGTATTTCCTTTTCTGAGTTTTCATTTCACGTTTTCCTGATCGTCGTTCCCTTTTTTGTAGACCGGAAGCTGTGCCCACCGACCCCGACCAGACGGTCCATCACACCAGGGAGGGTGCATTCCCACCATCAACAATCACCACGCCGGCGGAGAGGCCGAATTCCCAGACTGGCCAGTCAACACGGCTCGTCCCGGACTTGCCATCTAAGGGCCAATTACCCAGCCTTCCGACCGATATTCTGGACTCTGCACCAGTAATCAGTGTACACCCTGCCGATGACGCGCTTAGCCCAGATACTGCTAGTTCTCTGGAGCTACACCGAAAGACTAACTGGGTTAGCAACTCGAACGATTCCAGTCATGTTTCATCAGAAGGTAGTCAGCAGGTCTTTGAGGATGCAAGACCTGCTCTTAAAGAGATGAATGGCTCATACCCAAGCATAAGAGAGTTCGCCCCAGAAGGTAGCCCTTTGGAGCCCACAGGGAAAGGGGGGGTATTAATTGACTCGAAAAGAAATTCATCTTTACCCCGAACACCGTCCTCAAAATCCCCAAGAGTAAGCATCTATACACGGTCGCCATCACCTGCATCTCTGCCCAAGCCTCGCATCCGAGCTAGGTCGCCAGACGCAATGCGATTTAAAGATGTTCTCAACAAGAGGACCGCCTTGGAGAGGGCAATTGGGTATGCCAACAAGATCAATGAGCTGTCTATGTACGATTGTGGACTTGGTGATTGGGTCACTTTGTTGAAGGAAAGAGGTGTGCTATGAAATTCTTTCTACCTTTTCACCGGCTTTGTATCAATTCTGTTCTTTCTTGTACCTCAAATTTCCAGGTAGTTCGAAAACCCGCTTAGTTCCCGCCTCCCCATCGCGGCAGAATTCGGACAGGTCTCCCGCTCCTCGAGCGCGTCACACGTCAAAAGCGTCCATATCATCTGAAATGACGTTTCCCTTGCGAGCCGATGCCTACATCGCCACGGACCTCTCCCAACGCGACATTGACACCGTTCCATCCCCGAATGTCCCACCACCTGCCTTACCCTATCCTGCGCTCGCCGGGATCACATCTACCGCCAACGCTCGCCACTCTACCACCACGATAGGATCACAGCTGTCGCACGCGGCGCCCCTCTCGGCGGCCGCGTCAAAGGCAACCGGTGGCTTCTTTTCCTCCCTCGGGAGGAGCTCGAGCACGCGAAGAGACAGCCTGATCAGACCGACGACAACCCAACCCACCGCGGCCCGTCTCACCAAGCAACCCTCGACGACGACGGCGCCGAACCCGCGCCCGGTGCAGCTCACCAGCGCGCCCTCTGTCCCTGGCGGTCCACGCGCGCTCCCGAATCGCGTGCAGCGCTCGCGTACGCTCATGCTCGCCCCGTCCTCGTCCTCGTCGTCGCCCGCAAGCTCAGAGAGAGACGCCGCGGCCGGCGCGTCGTCCTCGTCGTTCTCGTCATCGCGGCCCGTCATGCGCCGCAGGAGCAACACCCTCAGGCGACCGTCCTTCTTTGGACGCTCGACGGCGGGCCCGTCGCCGCCCGAGATCGGGATCTCCACGAGCCCCGAGTTTTCGCGGCAGGTCGAGCGATTGGCCGATCTGCTCCCGCATGCGAATAAGGACGTCCTCGCCGGTTACTTGCGGCGCGCGGGACAGGATATTCTCGCTATCGGACAATACCTCGAAGACCAGAAGAACGGGTCCATCCGTGCGCCGTGATTGGTGCACACACCCTGCACCCCCCAATTCATTCGCCTTTCGCGAAGTTTTTTTCTTTATTCGTTTTTTACCGTTCGCACTTGCTTCGCTTTCTCGATTTTTTTTAGCAACTCGGACTGATTTGATATGATGCGCATTCCCTGTGTTTGTATCGCTGCTCTTTTCGACCAAGACACGCGTATCGTAAAACACCAGCAATAATGATACCTGTATACTCATGATTCCTACCCGCCTCTCACTGTATTGGGCAGTTCGTCTCTGACTCCGAAAATACAAAACCACCATCTAGAGCACGTTTCACTTGCTCTTGCCCCCAGGCCTAAACACTCCAGACGGACGCCGCGCCGACGACGCGGTAAATGCTGTGCATAGTACGTTTGTGTACGGAAACGTCCTGAGGATGTAGTACAAAGGCGAAATGGTTAAATGGATGGCTTACCGCGCTGCTGGTGGGCCTGGGCCGCGTTGTTTACCCATCCGCCCTGATAGCTGAACTTGCGCTGCAAGCGGCCTTGGCTCCCGAGCAGCTCTTCGACTTCCTGCGTGCTATTCGAGCGTTCCGAAGTGCCGAGGGACCGCTCGCTCGCGACAAACGGCTGTCGCACGGGGGGCGCGTTCTGAGAGGAACCGTGCTGCTGCTGCTGCAGCGGGTGGCTGCTCCACAACGGCGGTCCTCCTGCCAGCGGTGTGCCGCCGAACTGTCCCGGGCCTGCGGTGCGGTTCAAGTTCACGCTTGCGACTCCTACTGGTCTCTGGACGTGATCGAACATAATGAATTTATGGGATGTCTTTGGGGGGAACAGAGGACAGGGTGCGTACCCCGTTCATGTCTATACCACCGACACCTGCGGGGAGATCGGGTGCGCCTGCAAGGTTGATGCCAGGTTGGTTCGCTCCAACGGCGGGCGCCAGGAGCGCCCTGCGCTTGAGCTTATCGTACTGGGCCTACGATTAGGTAGAAGGGACACTTTGTTACCACAGCAGTACACTCGCAGACAGACCCCACACCTTCAGCTTCTGGTACTCCTTGTCTCTCTCTCTTGATGTCTCCTGAAGATCCCGGTTTTTACGCCTTTCTAGATCCAGGTCGCGTTCGACGTCTGTATAACAAGGACGACAAGGTTACAGAGCTGTCTCCAGAGCGAGCTTAGGTTGATCTCAAATCACCGGATAATTTGCTGGTCAAAAGGTTGATCTCGCTATCGGCTAGAGACCACACGTCACAGAAAGGAGTTTCGTTTTTTTGTTTTGTTTCGTCAGTAACATGAATACAGTACCCTCTCTCACGAGATTTTCGAGCTGTTTCTGCAATTGCGCATTCTTGTCGCTGATGCTCCGCACGACGGCATGCTGGAAGGAGCTGCGTACGCGGGCTGTCCAATAGCGTGTTCAGAAATCCAGGGATCAGGGCTTACTTTTCCTGATGGATCTGGTACTGCCAGAAAGATATCGCGCGGCTGCAGATCTCGAGTATCGTCGCCGGATTCAAGCCAGATAGCACGGACTAAGAGGTCAAGAAGAAGAAAAAGAAAGCGGATTGAGCACAACCCGGAAGGCCGCGCTCGACGCGCGCATAACACGCGCACCGTCTTGTAGTCGTTCGAGGGGTGCAACGAGGAAACCTAGCAAAAACGCCACAAAATGTTTTCTTCTTCGACGAGTTCAGAGCATATTTTCACTGGCACCGCTCACCACAACGTCGTCACTTTTGGGCCCAGACACGCGCGGCGTACGGCGTATATTTTTAACATGTTCCCGCTCTCAGGGGCAGGGCACAAAAGAAAGCTCGGGGCCGACGTACGCTTCTGTAAGGGACGTCTCGCAGGCTGTCGATATCGATTCACAAAGACGGTTCAATATTCGTCAGTAGGAGTCATCGAGCTAGAGTTCGGAGCGAATTGTATTATACCGCACCGGGGCAAAGCCGAGCTGGGCCAAACAGCTCGTTCGCGCAGTCCACTAGTGAAACGCGGACCCGACGCGTCAGTCAGCTAGGACTCGGATGATTTTGTAGCTGGTACTCCATACAGCAGAATATATGCGAGCCTGTACGTGGTGGACGTCAGCACGTACTTGGCGAGAGCATCCTCAGTGATCATCTCACAGGTTGTCTAGGAAAGATGAGAGTGTAAATCATGTGAACAGTAGGCGCGTAGGTTAAAGCGAGGACGCATGGAGGCTGCTTACGACAACTGCTTTGTCAGTCAGTGATTTCCGACATGAGAGCCGATTACATCGAAAATCAAACTCCATGGATGTGGGACAGTGACGCTCAGGTGCAGGAATCGACTCGGACGAAGGTCGAGGATTCGTCACGTGGGCGCGTAGATAAAATAATTAAGTGGTCCATGATATCGTACATGTCTGCAAAAATGTGTCTGAAATAAAGCACAGGTTAATCTAGGTATATGCGATCCCGAACGTGATTTGCGATGTACGAAAGAGATGAGTGACGATGATAAGTACTCGGTCGAAAGCAAGGTCAAATCCAAAAAAAAAGAATTAAAAGAAAGAAAAGAGAAATGTGGTCGTATTGACCTCCGCGCTATGGTTTCCACACCGGTGCCCTGTTGGGGGACTTCATTGGCCCGAGCGGGAGAGGAGAGCGACCCTGATTACGAAGTGTTGAACTCTTGAGAGGAGTACCAGGCCTGAAGAAGCTGTCTTCCCCGTCGACACGTCTAAGAAACTGGAGGGCTGTCAAGGGCGAGCCTGGTGATGAATGCGTTCTGATAGATTGGGGGCTTTTCCCGCCAGGCGTTGACAGAGCGAACGAGGGGAGTAGCATTCCGGCGCTGCCTGGCTCCGGTGTTTTTGGGACACGAGGTGGGGATGGGGTCAACTCCGGAGCTTCTAAAAGCGTTGAAGAGCTAATCCACTTCTCCTCTCTAGAGCCCAAATAGGGCATGGGCTCGGGAAGAAGTCGGAACATGTCAGCGAAATGAGTTTGTATAAATCTGCCGTGCTCAGTAATAAGCGGAAGGACGGGAACAACAGATAAAAACCCACTTGGATAGCTCCATCCATCCACCTCCGACACGTACCATGACCGTCTGAGAGCGGAGAATGCGACAGAAGCAGAGCTTCGGTTCCTCGCATCCTATCCAATACTTTCCGCTTCGGTCCTGCCACGTATCATGGGCAACTTCAACCTTAATATCTACATCTTCAGGAAGATTATTGACAACGTCGCCAACTGCCACGTCCAGCTTGCTCTTCGGGTTGGCAACGTACGGTTTCCTCGGTGGCGGTGGTAGCTTACTCTTCGCAGGCAACTTATGATGGCTTAATGATGAGGCGGGCCGTGGAGGTGGCGGTCCCCACGTTGGATATGATGGCCGCCGAGCGCCCGAAACAGAACGCGAAACTACTGATGCGTCCGAAGGCGTGGGAGATACTGCACGCCTCAAATGACTGGCGCGCGAAGGAGGCTTGGCGGGCAACTCTGGCGGTTTTTTATTGGCGTTGGAACTCGAACCTGTAGAAGACAAGCTGATAGTACGCTGCCGCGAAGCGAACGTGGAGCTGAAGAGCCTAGAAGACGATGCCATTGGCCCGGAGACAGATCTATGAGTGGACACGACAGAAAGCCGGCTCGAGGACCGATTGGGAGTTGGCACGAGATCCGCCTTGTTAGAAACTCTTCTGCTTGACGTCGAGGGATGAGCTGGGGCCAAGACGTGTCCCCGTTCGCGAGTCGAGGCATTCGCCGACAAGGTTGAATACTGACTAGATTTCCTCTGGTGTGTTGGACGATGATTAGCCACGGAGGCTCGGCTATTGCGACCCGAACTCAAAGTACTGGCTGGCCGCGATCTCCGTCCGTTAATTCGATCCAAAGCCATAGATTCAAGCTCGGCCCACGTCTGAACAATACGTTGTCGCTCGGACGAGGCCTTCGGTTCATTCGCGACGTGGGCGAAACCCTCCTCCAACTTGTCAATCAGGTTCTTCGTGAAGGCGAGGCGGCCTTGTAGCTGCTCTTCAGGTGGCAGCATGCTTGAACTGACATAACTTGCAGCTAGTGATCCCGATGGCGGCGCAGGGTAACTATCGATATGTTCGAGCAAGTCACTGAGCGCGTTATCGCAATCCTGCACGAGGTTCCCGAACCGCGCAAGGCCAAACGCCTGAGGTAAAAGCTTGCGAGAGGCATCCAACTCGTTATGCAAAGATTTCAACTCAGCATCAATAGCGATATCTGACGTATAGGCCGGCAACCTCATTGCCTTGTTCGAGACTTCGGTTAGTTGGGAAGCCATTGCTGCGTGTTTTCGAACTGTCAAGAGTGGTGAGACAGACGAAGGCGATGGTCTGGCCGCAGTGTTGATGCCCAACGTTCGGAGCCGCCTACGCAACTCCGCGACTTGTGACTGAACTTCAATTAGGTCTTCAGAGGAGAGCTCGGGTGAACCAATGGCGCCTAGGAAAGCTTTCAGATGCATTAAAGGATGAAATCCAGCTCGACACACCATCATTGTCTTCGGTAGCGAAGGTATCGTCAGCAACACTCGGGAAGGCAAGGCTCGAGACCAAGTCAGTCTCCTCCTGTGCGTGTTCTCGGGTTGCCTCTTTAGCGCATTCCAAACGGATTCGCTCTTCAGCCTCGACTAGTTCTCTGCGCATGAGCTCCACAGCTTCCGCTTCCTTCCGTTCTCGTTCCCTATTCGCTCGCTCTTCCTCAGCTTTGAGCTTGGCTTCGTGTTCAGCTTCGAGCCTTGCTTCGTGTTCAGCTTTGAGCCTGGCTTCGTGTTCAGCTTTGAGCCTGGCTTCGTGTTCAGCTTGCTCCTTGCGCTGTTTCTCAGCTGCCTCAGCCTCCAGTCGTTCCCGCTTGACCTGTTCCCGCTGCGCAGCTCTGAGCCGTTCCTCTCTGTGCCGAATGTCAGAAAAGAGCGCTTTAATGTTGTCGCTCCATGCGTGGAACTTCGCCTCCAAGTCGTCCAGACCCTGGCTTCTTGACAGATACAGATGTCTGGTGGCAGGGGACGCGTTACACATAACGTCCATTTTGTGGAGTAATTGTCGAATGGGGGAAAAAGATCGCGATATTTCGGAACGGAGCGCATCGAATGCGGAGCCAGCTTCGCCCGCTGCGCAGGCCAGACGCTCCATAGAGTCAATGGCGTCTGGGATTGCAAAGACCGTGTCACGGAGTGCTCCATGACGTTCTTCGGCCCGAAGAATGGACACCCTCAAAGCTGCCAACTTGAGGTCAACAGCGCGGACGTCTAGCATCACGTCAAGATCGACCATCCTTTGTTGGAGTGAAGCGACGCCAGTTGAAAGATGTAGCGCGAACGCGTTACAGTCGGTGCGGACAACATGATCGAGTTGAGCAAGGTCTATGGGTGCTTCGAGGAGTGGTAGAGACTCTAAAGCTTCCAGAGTCAAATCTAGAGAACCAAAGCGACGTCGTGAACTCGTGGTCGACGTGTTCGGAAGCCCCCTACTGGAGGTATTGGAGGATACGAAGGAAACACGATGGGGCAAATTATCCACGAATGTCTGACAGGCAGCTTTGACGGACATTGCACCAGACACTAGATCTCGGCGCGAATGATTGAGAACATCCTCAGACGACGACCCGTCCAATATTTGTTCGGCCAACCCGTCGAACTGGGTCTTGGTGTCCTCCAAACGCACTTCAAAGTCGTGCGATTCGTCGCGGATGGCCGTCATGGCAAGGGCCTGCTTGTTGATACTGTCTGCAAGCCGAATCATCTGCTGTGTGTGCTCAAGGATTGCCAATAGCCCGTCACGGCGGTTGATGAGGTATATGCGCAAACCCGGATCCATGGACAAAGGGAGGGAATAGATGCCTCCTTGTACGTCCCCAACAAACTTCTCTCGCAGAAGCGCGAGCTGTTCTGTGGAATGCTCCAGCGTCTTGTTAGACAAAGGTAATGAAGCGTTGACGCTTTCGGGGGTGGGCGGTAGATGACTTGCAGTACTTGATTTCCACTTTTGTTGGTCCATGAAATCTTCCGTCTCTCCACGGATGGTGCCGAGATTTGTAAGAATGGAACCTGCGGAGACCCAGATCTTCCGAGCATCCCGAAGAAGACTGACGCGTCCATTCATCATCGCACGAGTGCGTTCCGACTCCGCCTTCACAGCGTCTAAGCGCCGGATTGCCGATATTAGTCGAACCTTGAAGTCGGGTTCGACATTGATATCACTTATGCCAAGGAGGGAAGCCCGAGCGGTGGGAAGGACGTTACGGGCCTCTTCGTCAGACTTGTCCAGCCGTTGCAAGAAGGAAGGAAGAAGGGCGAGAAAAGCAGCGTGTTTGGTTTCGCGCAAGCACGATTCTGATGTAAGGTTTGGAGGGCTACCATCCCCATCGGAAGATTCGACACCATTGAGCATGCTTTGTAGAACGGAGTCATAGGCGTTGGAGAGTTCGTTCGTGGAAGCGACACTATGCTCGGCCTTTCTTATGGCCTCACAAGCGGCATGATATTCGAGAGCGCTCCTCTCCAACCTTCGAGCCAGAGAAAGACCATCTTCTAATTCTTCGGCAAGGACTTTTGTGATGGAGTCGTTCGCGCTCTGTTGGTCTGGAAAGAGGGGGTGAGTAGGGCGGAGGAAGCTCGACGAAGAAGGATTCTCGCGACAGGAGAGCCTCTTGATGATAGAAGAAGTGCGTGCAGAAAAGATAGAATCTTGTCGAGAGGAAGGGTGATTGAGTTGTGCGGCTTCTAGGTCATCGAGTAAGCTTTGTGCTGATGTCTGGTCTCTCTTTGTTTCCACGTAAAGTTCATCAGCCCTATGCGATAATCAGAAGATTAATGATGGTCCAGATATATAAGGAAAGAAACCACTTTACTTTCTCCATTGAGTAACGACGCTCATGATAAATCTTCCCACATTCTCCATCTCGCTGATACCCTGATCCTCTAATTTGTCCTGTTCGTCCAGGAACTCATCCGGAACACGCTTCGGAGAGTTTTCAATGAACTTATCCAAGACTTTTCCAGCGGCCGTGATCTTTCCGTGACGCAAGCTCGAGATGCGGCCGGCAAACTGGGCCGCCTCCCGGGAAAGAGCCTCGGCCTGCTTGAAACGTGCGCCGCGTGAAAAGCCGGGAGGGAATGAACTGGAAGTTTCCGATGCTAGAGAAGTGGAGGAGCTGCGGCGAGAGAGGGCAGTAGGAGCAGGAGCAGGACGTTCTGGTTGATTGAGGGAGTCATAGACGGATGGAGACCATCTCGCGCGCTGGGATAGGAAGGCTTTCAGATCAAGCAACAGCTGGCGACGGTCTGCCCATGCTGCACAGCGTTGTTCTTCCCAGGTCAAACGGACGCCGAGCAGATCTAGGTTCTCGGACCGGTCCCTCAGGAGGAGCAGGAGTTTGTCGAATTCGTATATCGTCGTCAACGTGAGCTCTATGACATCCGTATCTTGTGGGGATAAATTGCGCTTAGAGGCAGCTGCATTGACCGTTTAACATCAGCGGAGGAAGGGAGGGAGAAGAATGCTGCTCGGGACTAACCCATAGTAAAGTTCTTGAACTTTTTGAGTTCACCCGAATCGAATATTTCCGTTTCCTTCTCGGTTTTGTCGTGCTCGATGAGCCACTGTTCGAGTTTCCCCCGGGTAGGAAGCCCCGACATTGCGACAGTCGAGGCACGCACGGCATCCAGGTCGGCGAAAAGTTCGATGGGAGGCATGCCCTCTAAGAGCTATTTCATGGCAAGCCATCAAGCGGCAAGACAACGAGGCAGGAGGAAGCGAGGCGCAATACGCACCTTTATCTTTTCCATAATCCATTCTTTTCGTTCACTGAACGCCTGCAGTTCCATGACCTCGTGAGACTCCAATGCTTGTTCGCCGTTCTGCTCGGGGGTTTCCTGCGTGCCCGGGTATTGCGGATGAGAACGTTGGGGGGCAAGTAGGGTTTCCAGAGAGTCATAATCCATATGGCTGGGAGGACCCGCCTCCGCAACCTGGGGTGGAATGGGATCCTTCGTGGTCGCTTCCATGGTTCGAGAGGGTTCCGAGTCGTTCGACATGTACGGGATGCGAATTTTGGTGCTTCTCTTATAGAAATCAGGCTTTAGGAAGTGGCACGGAAGGGAGAAAGCATGTCTTAACAAGAAAAGGAAAGTGAAATGTTGACAGGAGCGCCAACTTGATGTTGCATGATCATGGCTGTGACCCGCTCAGCGTCCATAACCGCCGTTCCGCATCGCTGACTAAGCACTCTCGATAATATTACACTGGCTACTGAGCAGACACCATTCGAATTAGCTGCTTCCAAGCACCTCATTTATTCCCTTGTACCGTACCTATACCTGACCCTGAATCATGTCGGTGGCTGTCAGTGGCGCTGCTCTTCGGCTGTCATACGGAATGAGCCGACCGTGACGTGGCTTTCATTGATGGCAGTCGGGAGGACTCACAGTAGTCTTGACCTTGCCCATCCCCTCAAATTGCATGGCAAGATACCGAAGACGTTCAATGCCTCTTCCATCAACTTTAGGCGTGAAGAAGCCCTGCTGGAGTTCAATCTCTTGCATGAACGCGGCAACGTCAGCAAGGGATGTCCCCAACTCCCGCAGACGCGAGGTCTGGGTCCTGCATCGCAAACCCGGATGAGAAAGATGTGCGTCCAATCTTTTGCCGAGGAGGCGGGGGGGAACTGGCGTGTGAGTAACTTAACAATGCACGTACCGGTCGGATGCTACAAGCTCCCTAACCTGATCCCGCGTCCGCTTGTCCTCACTCGCGCGCTCCTTCCGACTCCGCTGCGTCTCCTCGCGCAGCCGTGCCAGGCCCTCCCTCGTCTCCGCGATCATAGCCTGCAATTGCTCATGCTCTTCTCGCCTAACGGACAGCTCCAGCATGACAGATTTGAACTCGTGGTGGAGATCGCGCGTCGCTCCGCTGAGTTGATCAACCTTTCGATGTAGATTATTGACACTCCGTCGTAGGACAAAAAGTGGTATCAGGGCTGAGGGTAGGACCAGTGCCGAAAAGATGATTAAGCGCGTCCCCAGCGTCGGCCCAGAGAGTTTGGCCGTGGGGATCGCTAAGGATGTGGGCGCAGGTAGACCCGAGATGCCTGCGGGAGAATGACTTTCGTGATCAGGCTGTTGTGGGGTCATCTCGAACTTCAAGACTTTCGTAAATTGAGAGACAAATGAACTAACCAGCCTGAGCCAGGCAAGTTGCAGATGCACGCGACTCACATGCGGACTGAATTACGTCAGTCACATTGCGGTTGCTCACTGGCATATCTGAATTATCTACGTGAAAAAAAAGAGTCGATATTCATGTGAAGAGATCATCGTAAGTGTACTGTACATCGTCATTATTTATCGAGAATGGATTCTGGGCAGCATGTGGAAAATGGCAATACAAAGCTTGGCACAAAGCAATACACTCAAAGCAGAACTAGAGGATATAATGATAAACGGGATGTCGCAAGAGGTGTCGCAGGCAAGTCTGGTTAAATGAGGAGAAGACGGGAGTGTCCTGGTCATCAACATGACGAAGGTTATTTTTGTCGTCACCATACGATTTTGAATATTCGGAATAGTCTGCGGAAGAAGCCTTTCTTCTTTTTCTTCGTCGAGGGAGGCGCGCTGTGGGTCTGTAAAGAGGACAGTCGATAAGGAGGCGACCTTGAACGTGGTTGTGATTAGACAAGTCACCAGGAAGGAAAGATAAAAGCGACGCTCACCGCATCTCGTCAATAAACACAGGGTAGTCTTTTCTTAATGCCGCTGTTGCGAGTTCAATCTCGCGGAGATGCGCCAGGCGTACATTATTGGGCACAGCAACTTTGCGCCTCCACATAGCGAGGCTATTGCCACTTTTTGATGGAAGAAATACGAACACGACGACCTGCATCGCCGGGTCATAGAATCCAACAGACTCTTGGAGGAGTCGATCATGTGTTCCCACGACGTCTTCGTAGGCGAGCCAGTCGAGAGCTGGACCGCCACCTGACGGATCGTCGTACGATGCGTTGATGAACAAAGCACCGCGCTCCCGCGTTTGTAGGAACTTGTTCAACTGAGGTCGTTGAGAGCAAAGGAAAAACACATGGATGAGGAAATGCTTACTCCAAAGGCCCCAACACCGTGAGCATTGTCATGCAGCCACTCCAACGTATGACGCACTCGCTCGTCCTTGTTATGAGGGAACTGCCAGTGTATGCGTTCCCGAGCCTTACGGTCTCGCCCAAAGAAGGCATTCTCGACGGGCTTGAGGGCTTCTCCGTAAGATTCCGGGAATGATATATTTGCATACTCATGCATCGTGTTGCGCTTCCGAGAATAACCGGGATAATAGGCGTCAAGTGGTTCTTGTGCCGTGTCATTTGCGTAGGCCATGGTTCTTGAAGGCATAGGATAAGGAGAATCCCCAGTAGGCGCTGGGACGAACGCGTTCGACACCGTTCGCCGGAAGTTTCTGCGTCCGGTCACGTCATTCCAGCCTTCACTGTCTGTGTAACCTTGACTATCCAAGTCGTCTCGCCCTGGTGCGCCAGAGGCCCACGGACCAGTATCTTGCTTCTCTTTCCATTCACCACCTCCCTGGTCCCGGTCCCATCCATAGCCTTCTTGGTCCCACTGTTGGTTATCTTGTTTCCATCCAGAATTGTCTTGCTCCCATCCGGAAATATTCTGAACCCATCCGGGGTTCTCCTGCTGCCCGTCCCAGCCATTAGGCGCATTCTGCTCCTGTAGTCGCTTTTCCCTCTTGCTCTTCCTCGGTTGTTTGGTCGTATGCGTCGAATCAGGGCCTCGAGCAGAGCGCTGCTGCGGTTGTTTAGGGGGGCCGCCTCGAGAATTCATGATCGAGTCGAACATCATGCGCTGCTCCTGGGGCGTATCTTGAGCTCGATCACCGAATGAGACGTAAGAGTTTTGGCTAGCAAAGGCGACGCGATTTGGTTGGCCGTATGCTGGGCCAGGGCCTTGCGGCGGAGGTGGGGGATAATGTTTGCTATATGCCATGGCTTCTGCTTCCCAATTTTTCCAGCTAGGTACACCAGCAGCCGCACCAGGGCGGTATGGCTGTGTCGCCGGAGGCGGTGCACCAGACAGTTGCTGTGGGGGTGGTGCATGAGGTGGTGGAGGGGCATTGGGGGGGTCTTGAGGACGACCCCATTCAGCAAAGGCGGCAGGCCCAGAAGGAGGTGGTGCATTAACAAGAGAAGTGGGTGGCGGTCCCCATCCTTGCTGTGGATATTGTCCCTGCTGTGGATATTGTCCCGTGTCCCAAGCTTCCGTCTCAGGACCTGGTTGTTGGCCCCACTGGTCTTCTCCTTGGGCGTACCCATTGCCATAAGCTCCATCATCGACCCATGCTGTCCCGTCGTTTTGCCATGTTTCTCCAGCTTGACCGTAGTTGCCATGTCCTTCATAACCGGTTGGATCCTCGGGAATAGGCGCTGGGACCGAGATGTAAAGTCAAGCGGGGAGACGAGAAGGACCAATCACACGGCCTGCTACACACCTAACTCTCCTCCCTCTTCCGGAGCTGCAGCTTGCACTCTCGCTTTCCCTTTCTTTGGTCGCGGCATAGGGGATGACTGGTTTCCACCACGTTAAGCGGCAGCGTGACCAAGCAAAGACGTTGAGACGGCTGTGAATGCCGACCTTGTGGTGAAATTCACGGATAAGAAGAAAGGGTGCGATGCCCTGCTGGGCGCAATGGATGAAGAGGGAGCCTAAACCGAGGACTGCCGAGTTGCAGAATTAACATGAACGTGAGAACTCATATCCGTAAATGGACATGCTGCTAATCGATCTCCCAGTCTAGATCCTTTCCCGCCCAAAATGCCACGACCTCCTGTTCCCTCAGCGAGTACTTTCCCATCACAGCTGCCTGGCGTTTTCGAACTCGGACGATGCTCTTTCCATTGTCGGTTGAGCTGATCTCTTTCTTGTAAAATGCTCTTCCATTCCTGCTCACAAATACCTCCAGCTTGTCCAGCGCTCCGAACGACTCCAGAAGGTGTGCTGTCAGGGGAAGCAAGATAGGGGATGTATAGATACCTGCTGCGCAACCATGGTCCGGTGAGCTTGTAGACTTCTTGATAGAAGGATGTGGCGCAGAATCGGACCCAAGGAAAAACCGTGGGTGACCTAAGCCTGCTCAAGCCTCAGGTTCTCACTCATAGATGGGCTGGCCCTTACCCTCTCGAATCACGTCACGCAATGCCTCCCGGTCATCTGGAAACTTTGCTACTGGCTTGCAATAGTTCCAAGATTGCCCGGCCCAGTCATCGACAGTGAGCGCAAGATGATGGGCCGTGATAGTGCAGGCAACAGTTGCACCCAGAGATTTCACAGCTTCCACTGCTGCTCGCGTCGTGGCATGCTCGAGGACCATGCGAAGACGCGGGAAGTGAAAATGGAGTTTCCTTAGGTGAGGTAGAAAGGTCGGCTCCGCGTTTATAACATGGATATTCTATCTCGAGTTTAGCGTTGGGACGCAGGGGAGCACTTGAGACGTACTGCTGATGGGTCTGATGGGACTTCCCCATGAAGATTTAGTACCATGTCTACATCTTGCATGGCTTCGAACACAGGATAATATGTTTCGTAAGACTCTATTCCGCCATCTGAATTGGTCGTGACGCCTCTTGGATATGATTTTACCCCTAAGTGGACATGAGTGCTGGACGGGAACAGGTTGGCGAGGACGAACCGACAATCCCGGCGGCTTTGGCCTTGCGAACTTCATCTGGAGTAAGATCGGGCGAGAGATACAAAGTCATCAGAAACTCTGTCTCTGGATCAATTCTCTCGAGCGTAGACTTGTATTCTAACGCTTGATCTGTGGTGGTGATGGGCGGGGTGAGATTTGGCTATTCAAGCCCCTCAGATCCAGGAACAGGTGACGTTCACAGGCGACTTTTACCATTACATATGCGAGACGGAACCCGCCTTGTCTGACATGGGGTGTGACAAGCTCTGATAAATCACCTTGACGAAGGTGTACATGAAAATCGGCAGGAGAAGAAACGGAGATGGTGGTCATGATGGGATGATAAGATGGGATCATCTGGACGAATGGCGCGACCACGTGACCCGTGGTTGGAACGCGAGTTCACCTTCTCTACACTCCTCCCTTCGTCCATTCTCTCTCATTATCATGATCCGCTCTGGATCGATCACTGTCGCGGGTACGTCATCTCTTGTATCCTTTACCAGAATTTCTCCTCATCGTTCTGCTTAGTTCGCGTGCGGCCACCGTCAGCTTGGGAGGCCGCCAGACTACCAGATCTTGTCTACGACACTACCATTCGAGGGGATGGCGCACTTTCCATGCCAGAGCGTCCATCAACATCCTACTCCTCTGTTCGCCAAGTCGTACAAATTGTCGATGATCGAATCCTTACCTTCGATCCCGCTGAACCAGATCAGGCCAAGGCCTTTGTTGAGCGTGGCTTCTTGCCACCGGGCACCAAAAGATACAAGGACAGGCGCTTCATGTTTGATAGAGTGTTTCGTCCCGACTCGTCTCAACAAGAAGTCTATGATGCAACCTCTCGTCCTCTGATACAGAGGTTATTAGACGGATTCAATACGACCGTGTTCGCATACGGGGTAGGCTTGTTATTTTGTGCTGCGGGGCCAGTGAATGCATGCTGAACTCTGCTCCAAAGGCAACGGGCTGCGGCAAGACACATACTATCAGTGGAACAGACTCCGACCCAGGAATCATCTATCTAACAATGGCTGATCTCTTCCAACAAATCGAGGATCGCAAGGACGAGTACACCGCCGAAGTCGTCGTGACGTTCCTTGAAATATACAACGAGGAGATTCGGGACCTCCTTGCTGACTCGGGCGCTCCAACACAGCGAGGCGGTTTGCAAATTCGCGAGGACAAGTCCGTCAAGGTTGTGGGCCTAACGGAACTCCGACCAAGTACCGCGGAGGAAGTCAAAAACATAGTCCTCATGGGCAACTCGCGAAGAACCCAGTCCCCGACACACGCGAATGAGACTTCATCCCGCTCACATGCCGTCCTGCAAGTTCATGTCACCCAGTCACCCAGGACTGCCTCATTGACGGAAGAACGATTCATGGGCACGCTTTCTATCATTGATTTGGCTGGCAGCGAGCGGGCTGCTGCGACCACTAATATGGGCCAGCGAATGGTCGAAGGTGCGAACATCAACAAGTCCCTGCTGGCTCTTGGCAACTGCATCAACGCACTCTGCGAAAGCGGCGGCGCCATCCGGCATATACCCTATCGCAATAGCAAGCTCACTCGCTTGTTGAAGTTCTCTCTCGGTGGGAACTGCAAGACCGTCATGATTGTCTGCGTCGCCCCGACATCCTTGCACTTCGATGACACTCACAACACGCTCATTTATGCTGAGCGCGCCACCAAGATAAAGACGCGTGTAGTGACACGAAACGTGGTCAACGTCGATCGGCATGTCGGTCAATATGTCGAAGCTATCAACAGGCTCAATAACGAGGTTGCTGAACTCAAAGCCAAGCTTGCTGGCAAGATTGACTCTGAGGGCGAAATATTGCGGCGGAAGAAGGCAGAGGCGCAAGCGGAGGTCGAGCGTGTAAAGAACGACATGCAAGCCCGTGCAGAACGATTGCAGGAGTCGATCAAAGACGGTGCGATTTGTATCGGAAAACTCTCCGCCGCGCAGTGCAGGATCCGTACTATCTGCTCTCGACTCGAGGAGCTTGACAAACAGGCTGGTTCACCAGACGGCCTCACTGCTGACCTCGATAGGGAAAGAGGACTCCTTCGAGCCTTGGCATCTCCCGAAGAGGACATCTTGAAGCCGGATAGTGTACTGAATGCGCGTCTCCAACGCTCTCTTAATGCGAGCAATATGTTCGAGGGGATGCTACGCGCCGTTACCGAAAGGCGCTCGGACCGACTTGATGAGATCAGCACAGAAAACATCAAGCTCGATGCGCAGTGGCGAAAGGCGACCATGGAGAGGGCAAGAGCCGAGGCGGAGCGAGAAGCCATGGAGGACGCCGTGGCGGAACAAGCCAAGATGGTAGTCGACCTTATCGGCATGGTGGGAAGGTATACGATAGTTCTTGGCGATGCCAGCCGCTCACTTCGGACGGCGCTGGAAGAAGGGCGCGACGGCCTGGACGGCACCGTGCGGGCTGTTTCTGCGTCCCTACGGAGCCTTTCGGAACGAAATGACGAAGATTTCCAATCGCTAGTTGGTCATACTGTTGCGTCGTATGCAGCCATCGCATTCCCCTCGACTCTCGAAGGCTTCAAAGGCTTTGCGAGGCCGAAGAGACTCTCTCCCGCGCCCACAGAGTTGCAGCCGAAGGCCAAAGCATCCAGACGCTCGTCGACGTATGGAACACTGGGAGTTGCAGCGTCACCGCTACGAAAAAGCCATTTGAAGTCGCCCCGAAAGTCACTGCGGAACAGCCTTGCTAGTGCCAGCATTCCATACCGACGTCCGTCCGATAAGGGCAAAGAAAAGAAAGTCGTCCAGTGGCGCGATGAAGCGGGTCAAGGCAACCTGGATGAAGTCCGCGAGTCGTCAATATTCTTATGCACAGAGGGCAGCAATCCTTCCATCTCCATTACTCCCGCCTCGGACGATAGCTCAGTTTTCTCCGTGGTGGCGCGCAACAACTCCGCAGCTGATAGCGAATGGGAGGACGAAAAGACGGACGAGAGCGTCCAGCTCAGCTTCTCACTCCCGCCCCATAACCCGCAGACACGCACGCAGGGCGCGACACGCGTGCGGCGCGGCAACCGCCTCGATCCCGGCTTCCTCAAGGCACGCGGAGCATCCACGCTCGGCAGTCTCAACGAAGAAGACGACGAGAACAGCGAGAGCGCGACGACTTCTGAGAGGCGGGCACTCTCCGATCGCAGCCTAAATTCATTCGCGCTTGATCCCCCATTCACCACCAGTATAATTAGCAGCACTGGCGGCAGCAGCAGCAGCAGCAGCAGCAGTAGCGGTAGCGGGGGCTTGCAGCGGCCCCCCGTACGCCCCAAGCCCACCGTCGAGCGGCGCAAGCTGAGCAGCCCAGCCCAGCGCCCGCCCCCGGCGACGCCGCGCTCGGCCGCGGCAGCGCTGAAAGTCTCCCGGCGGCGCTCGAACATCGGGCCGCTGCGCATGGAGAAGGCGCGCCGGCGTTCGAGCCTCCGCCCGCACCCACATGCAGATGAGGACGCGTATTTGGGCGTGGGCGAGAGTGCGTCGGCACCCGTCGCTGGTATACGGGACCCGGTGCTGGGGATGCGAAATTTGAAGTCGCCAGCGAAGAAGAAGCGCATGTCCCTGCTGAACCTTGCGTCGAAGGGGATGGGATATTCGAGTAGGATGCGCCCGAGCATGAGGGCCTCGCTGGCGAACGTCACGGCCGCGGATATCAACTCGTCTGTAGACATGAGCTCCCGGATGGCCAAGCCGACTTGGAGATGATCTGGTTTTTCAAGCTGTTTCCAAGATGTTGATGAGGCCCTCTTCACATTTTCGATGATGTCTGCACGCATTTATGCTCACACATTTCTATCACAAAGTCACTCTACGATATGCATGCCCTTCCTATCATCTAGCTGTCCATCACGTTTGCAATGATTTTGCCTTGTCACGTTGTTTGTATGATTGTTATGTTAGACCGCTTTAGTGATTGTAAATGAAGCACGCTCGAGTTTTCAGTGTATGTGTGCAGCATGTTCGGAATACTACAATGATTTTATATGACCCTCTTAACCTCGAAGAAGGACTAATAAACGTGTCAATTCCGAGGTATCGTTGATGAGATGGAATAGTTACCTTAAGGTAGTAGACCTGCCACGCAACCACAGAGAACAGTACCACGGCCTGCAATATCGACCACCACTTCACTCGAGAATTCGTAGATTCTGCCGTGTTACGATGTGTCTTTTCACGAATTACGATATACTCCTGTTCATCCTTCACGGACGTCAGGCCATGTGCAAGTGTCCGAATCTCGCGTTCGATGGGCGCGACGACCTCTAAATAAATTATAAATAAGCCATGCGAGACACGCAAAAGAATGGATGGACGCACCAGTTGCCTCATCTCCGACGTAAATGACGCCATGTACATTGAAGCTAACGGGCAGGGGTTGAGCATCTAGAAGTGGATTGGTGTTGCAAGTGTGACAAATACGCACCTCACGATCTTATCGGCTATTGTGCTCATTTGATTGGAGAAACAATATTCATGCAGGCCGTCGTTTGTCGCGGTGATGGACACAGTCCCGGTTGAGTACCGTATGTGCTTCTTGATGGCGTGGCCAGAGGGATCGTTGATCTGCGACCTAGGTATGAAGGCCAGGACAAAGCGAGGGGAGACACTATCTTACCCAGAAATCGATGTCCAAGTGGCCACCTCCGCCAACCTGGTACGTAACAGTCATCTGGAACGATTGGTGAGTATGGTGAGAGAAACGTGGAAGGCGGCGTGGCGGCATACTTGATCATTGACGTGTAAATCCTCAAAGAAGCATTCTTTTCTGGAAGCGGGGATTTCTATGAGGTGAGAAGAAGCGAAATGAAAGAAGAGGAAGAGGGAGGAAAGCCAGAGCAAGAAGTGGGCCATTGTCAGGCAGCCGTGGTGTGGAAGTGCGAGGACCCGGGAAGGACGCGCAGGCAGATGAATTGTGGTTGGCGGTGTCCGGTGTCCCGCCACTGATCCACCAAGGCGAGGTCCCTCTGCCCACTTCTTCATCCTCAGACAACCCTCATCCATCGCCATCGTCCATCATGGCCGACTCTAGCACGAATCCCTTGGCACCAAAGGTCTGCATTTTTCCTATTTTCATGCAGTGGTCTGCCCTCTGTGGTACCCTGTGTGAGTCATTGACTTTGATCTTTGTCTCAGACGGACGAGGAGCATGATCCCCATTTTGAACCCATCATCAAGCTCACAGAAGAGGTAGCCACGAAGACTAATGAAGAGGACGAGACGGTAATCTTCAAGTTGTACGTGACATGTCCCCTCTCCGCCGATTCGAGTGGCATCGATTTTTCGTGGGACATCTCTTTGATCATCTTTTGTTTTCTCGCTCTCGCCCAGACGTTCAAAGCTCTTCCGATTCGATTCTGCAGGGAACGAATGGAAAGAACGCGGGACGGGTGAGGCGCGATTACTGCAGCACAAGGAAACGCATAAGATTCGTCTGGTAATGCGGCGCGAAAAGACGCTCAAGGTGTGCGCCAACCACCTGAGTTCGTCACCCCTACCCCTGCCCCATTTGAGCGTGAAACTGAGATTAATGAAATCCGATTTGTGGATCTAGTCTCCGCAGACATGAGGCTTCAGCCGAATATCGGCTCGGACAGAAGTTGGGTCTGGAAGGTCGTCGCCGACTATTCAGAGGAACCTCCTACTTCCGAGACGCTGGCCATCCGATTCGCCAACAGCGATAGTCTGTATAGCACCTCCTGTCCGATATCCATGTCTTAATGACCCATGTCTTTCCAGACGCCGCGCTGTTCAAGAACGCATTCGAAGATGCCCGGGAAAACAACTCCAAGTTGGCTGGCACTGCGGCCGCAGCTTCGTCCCCTCCTGCCGAGGAGAAGGCTGAAGAGACTGCCAAGGGTGTGGCAGAGGGGAATGCACCGGAGCCCACCGAGACGAACCCGCCTGCTGCGGATACACGGGACGCAGAGAAGGCAGGAGAGTAAACTTGAAGAAATGGCAAACAATGAGAGCAGTCTTTTGCATACCATTATGTGATGTTATAGGGGGCGGCTGCACAAGGAATTGTATCGCACGTACAACGTAGCCCTGGTCAGGTCAAATTTGCAGAGGACAAAAGACTTGGTAATACAATACTGTAGGCTATCGCGCTCTATGTTGCTTGTTCCTCGAGTGCTTCGGTTTCTGTCCATGCTGTCCAAAACGCGGCGCCCTCTCCTTTCGACCAGTACAAAGCAGGCTTCTCCCCTCTAACCACGTTCTTATCAATAAGTACATGCCGAATATTCTGAGTGGCGTCAGGCACATGAACCAGTGCGAACAGGCTTCAAGTTCTTACCGATCCACTACGAAAGATGAAAGCATAGGTCAGTCCCGCTAATTAAGAGGGATAGGAAAAGAGGACATACGGTACTTCATACATCGGCTCCAGTAGCAAATTTTCCTGCACGAGTGATACGTTAGTTTTCAATGCGGAGGTACTTGGGTAAAATCGACCGAGACACGTGCCATGATGCCTCTCAATCCTCGTGCACCACCTCCCCGCTGCGCCGCCTTGTGGCAAATTTCATCCAGAGCTCCGTTTGTAAACCGAATCTCAACGCCAGAATAACCGAACAGTGCCGTGTACTGCGATATCAAACATCCGCGAACCTCGGTGAGGATCCGTCGTAGGTCTGTCGGCGTGAGTGGAGCCAGGGTCGCGATCGATGGTAGACGTGAGATGAACTCTGGGATGAACCCATACTTCACCAGATCTTATTACCAAGGTGGTCAAGAAACGACAGCGCTCCATGTGTGCGACGCAGCCTCACCTGCGGGTTCAACATGTTCCAGCATGTTAGGGAGAGGTCGGCGGTTCGGTGTGAAAAAGGGCATAAAGTCAGAGGCCGCAGTATCGTCATTGGAACCTAGCTCCGCAGTGAATCCAATGGACTGGGGCGACATCGATCAACAGTATCCCTCTACGTCTTAATTGCAGAGGACTTACACCTTTGGCTACCCTCCGTCTGATGATGTTATCCAGGCCGACAAAAGCACCGCTCAGTATGAACAACACGTTTGATGTATCGATCTGATACATGTCCGGTTTTGCTGGGCAGAGGTCAGAAGAGGCTAAAAGATTCGAGGAAAAACGTGCGTGGCCCGAGATTTGCATTCCGTTGACTGGGTCGTGACCGTCCCTCCGCGGGAGGGGAACCTGGCCCCTCGACAGCGGATCCTTTTGCGGGTACGGTCACGATAGATCCTTCCATCATTCGAAGAAGGGCTTGCTGTACACCTTCACCTCCA
Source organism: Russula dissimulans (assembly GCA_022376545.1). NCBI lineage: Eukaryota > Fungi > Basidiomycota > Agaricomycetes > Russulales > Russulaceae > Russula > Russula dissimulans. Next base: position 248,255 of record WTXJ01000025.1, on the reverse strand, counting down.
ACATCTCGTGACCCTTCGATGCCACCTCCGCTCGATTTCCTCGCTATCTTATCTACCTCATCGATGTAGACTATGCCTGTACTGAACAATCACGAGGTAAGAATCCGAACGCATGTGGGCTAAGGGCTAATTTGCAGACCTGGCGCGGAATGGATCCCAGTTCGCGGCTTGTAGCTGCATGGAGTTGAGGTTGAGTGCAAAATTAGTCAGAGGGAAACGTATATCTTTACCAGTCTATGGATACACATGTCGACGTCCTCTCCTACGTCTAATCGAAAAATCAGATGCTCGGCAATTCAGAATCAAATATATTCCTCACATCCGGCCTGGCCGGAACATTTCAGCGTAAGCTGACATGACAATGAGAACGCCCCTACTTACCTGGGTGAAAGATGTCGCGTCACTGACGGAAAATGGCACATCTAGCACTTTGGCTAAAGTCCGCGCGAGTAGCGTCTTCCCTGCGGTCTGGTTGCTTAACGGTGCAACCGAGGCTGATAAGAGTCTTTACCTGAACCAGTCGGCCCTCTGCAAAGATATTTGTCGTATTAAAACATGCGAGATAGAGCAGTATCACGCACAGCACAAGGACGTTACTCTTCTCGAATGTCGGGGCTGAATACCGGAGCTGGAAAGGTAGCGAGCCCCCCTGTAAGTGATGGGACCTCCGCGGATGGGGATTAAGGTGCACAGGAACGACCCCGGTCCGACCTGCTTCGAATCGTAGTCGAGATACTACCACCAACGAAGGGAAGGGAGATAGGTGCTTACCATCAGGCTGTGAATCTTCCGACCACCCCGACTCGTCCTCCTCGACCTCCGAGGCCTGTACATTGGCTCGGACTCGATTGTAGTGGTTGAACACACTAACGCCATTCAGCCAAGAGCCCCGCAACCGCCACTGAGACTCACGCGACCGAAAGAACCTTCTTCGCATCCTGTTGTCCGACGACATATTCGTCAAGATACTGTGCTAACTGCGGGACAATGAACACTATGAGACTGAAAACGGGAGATTGAATCACTTGACGGGGCGTGGCCAATCCCGCAGGCCGCGAAAATTCGGACAAGTCGTAATCTTCTCGTGGGATGTATTCATACTGTGCTTGTGTCCGAATGAAACGCAGCAGTCGCGGAGAGCGGCTGCCGCCAGCCAGCACCGGTGGCAGAGAAAACGACTTTGTCAAGGCGCGCATGGTCCGCAAGCTTTGGAGGAAAGGAGGAGGAAGCGAATCACTCGGAGCTAATCTGACCCTCTCCGACCGACAGGTGTCACGACGATCCACAGTGTGCGCCGGGCCGTAGTTTTCGATGTGAAATTCAAATAGTTTTTCTCTGGTGCGTAACGTTACGTTGATTGTTGCGTTGCGGTGCTTCCTTGGTAGGTCCGCTGTGTCTGCTGTTGGTAGAAACAGATCCCGGAACACGGAAGGCATGTGTCTGATTCAAGTCCATGCACAATGACCGAATCTTTGTCATGAAACCCCACTGCTCGACACCACAATGACGACCCAAGGACATCATCCAAGGAACAGCGCGCCCAGAATCATCTCCCGAGCATTCACATCAACAGAAATCGTACACCTGTTTCCGACATCGTAGGATGTCCTTTCCTAGGCTGTGTAAGAAATGTTTTGCAATGTATGCCCTCACCCGTACGGGTCTCGGACCTATATTTCCTCAGATAAATTCCATTAATAATGCGAAATTCAACTTGTTCCTACTGCTTCGTCGCTGTCAGAGTTAGGGGATAAATTTCCCCGCCGACAACAAATAAAATATTTATTTGTGAATGTGGGAAAGTTGTGACTTAACGAGTGATGGAGGTTGGCTCGCTTCCTTGGCTTCCCTGCAGCTCCCGAACCACTTCGTTCTCTTATGGGCGGTGACAGAACGCGCAGCCCTTCACCGCGAGGAAGGCGCCACGATGGTGAAAGCGAGCGTCATTCTGGTCGGTCCAAGGATCCCCGATCGTCTGCGCGTCGTGATGAGAGACGTGAAGATGAGTACGGGACAACGCATCGCCGAGATAGAAGCAGGGGCCGGAGTAGTGAAGAGGAGGATACACATGAAAAAAGAAAAAAGTTCGTCACAGTGCACCCTACGCCGTCACTCCACTTACCATCCCTTTCCAGGCGGAAGAGAGACAAATCTGAGGAGCGCAAAGCTCGGAAGGCGGAGAAGAGGAGGCTCAAGGATGAGGAGGAAATACGGCAGGTCGCTGAACTGAGTATCTACAGCGCGACCGACAACCCATTCCATGATGTCAATCTCGGACAGCAGTTCAGATGGCACAAGAAAAACGAGAAAGACAAAAAGATGGGTCTGTCTCCGGCCGAATCACAGCATAGGGATGCCGTGAGGAGACAGGAAGCTAAGGAGGAACTCGAGAGGCTCAACCGTCGCCGTGCCGAAAGGGAGGCAGAACAACATTTGCGTGAAGAGGAGGAGGTGAGGATGCAGAGGCTGGCAGAGTCCGCTCAAATGGCTGAGTGGATTGCAAAAGACGGGGACTTTCAACTCGACCAAGAACGCAGCCGCGCTGCTATCCGTGTTAAAGAAAAACGAGCTAAAGCTATCGATTTCTTGGCCCTCAATCTTCGCTACGTCAATCCCATCGACGACGACGACAAAGATGACGACTCTGAAGAAGCTGGCTTAGAAATTGACCTTGATGAGCCTTACAATATCCTCGATGTGAGTTCTCCTTTTCATCGCCATTATGCTCTTCCTCAAAGCCGCGAAGAATCTCTCTCCGGACCAGGTGCATGAACTACACGATGATATCGAGCATTACCTCTCCCTTGAGAAGAACGAGGTGAACATCGAATTCTGGACCGTAAGTAATGTCAACCTACAATCCTATTCCTACTTATTTCCCCCCTCAGAACATGATGGTGGTCACCAAGGACAGATTGGATAGAATTAAATCCGATCAACATCTTGGGCGAGAGGCTGCTGCTGCAGTCGAGGCAGACATTACCTCTCTTTTGCAGGGCAAATCGTATGACCACTTACTTGCCTTGCAAAGACAAATACAGGCGAAGCTGACAAGTGGGGAGCCCGTTGATACCGACTATTGGGAAGGGTTGTTGAAGAAGCTTCTGGTCTGGAAGTCGAAGGCACGTCATTCCATGGTGTTTGCTGGAGACATACTTCTCACAATTCCTCAGGCAAAGTTGAAATCTTTACATGAAGTTGTCGTCCGAAATCGTCTCGAGCAGTTGCGCAAGCGACAACGCGACGAGGCTCTCCAGGCCCAGGAGGAGCTCCTTGAGGGTGTCGCCAATGTGGCCTCGAAAGGGAAGTTCCGTCCCCCGGTAATTGAGGCGGGTGTTAGCCAGCAGTCGGTCGAGAAAATCGTTGAGCCTTACGAACGAGGAATGAGCCCTGGCCTTGTTGACATTACAAAGTTGCCTCATGAAGAACGCCATATGGACATCGTGCTGGAGTCGGACGACAAGGCCAACTTGGTGAGTAGTATTTGACACGACTCGTTGGACTGGGCTCATTTATCATTACAGATGAAATTGCGCCGTTCCGTCGCCGACTCTCGCTTCATCACTAAAGCGCCACAGCCAACAGCCGAGATCCCGGACGTTGAGGCAGCAAGTGGCGCTGACCTCGCCTCTGAGGCCCTGTACCGAGCTGAAGCCGAGCGTGATATGGATGAAGAAGAGGAGCTTTTCAACCTCGAGGAGAACATTGCACGTCCGACTGCCTATAATTGGGAGGATAAATACCGACCTCGCAAACCTCGATATTTCAATCGCGTGCATACCGGGTATGAATGGAACAAGTACAACCAGACACATTATGAGTGCGTCATACACGTTGCCTCCTACTTAGGGGTTCTCATGGCTGTTTAGCACGGACAACCCTCCCCCCAAGGTCGTGCAAGGCTATAAGGTTTGCGAAGCGTCTTGGATATGATGGAGTGTTAGAATTGACTAATTACTATGCAGTTCAACATTTTCTACCCCGATCTCATCGATAAATCCAAAGCACCGACGTACAAGATTGTGAAAGAACCAGGGAATGAAGACACGGTACTCCTTCATTTCACCGCCGGTCCACCATACGAAGACATCGCCTTCCGAGTTGTGAATCGGGAATGGGAGTATTCTCATAAACGGTTGGTCACTTACATTATACCCGAACTGGATTTCGACATCTCACAGAAGATTTACAGGGGCTTCCGGAGCAGTTTTGACCGAGGGTGTCTATCACTTTGGTTTAATTTCCGTCGAAACGTAAGTCTTTGCAGTTTTACAGCACGCCTGGACAATGTTTTGATGGCGTGACAGTTCTACCGCAAATAGCCATTCATATTATTTACAAGTGCGGCCCGTATTTCGTGTTGGCCCCACTTTCGGAGATGTTTGTATCAGCCGTCCTTCTGGAAATGTGATTTTGAAACGCGCCTGGCTAGTTCCTCGCAGAGATTTCTATCGGATCGCAGTGTTGCTGCGTGTACTGCAGCCAGCCATATTTTTGGCTGCACGTGTGATCTTTCAGGCGCGTCCGTGGCATCCTCGTGGCTTGTTGCCAATGCCAAGGGCTCGCAGTTAAGGCGTCTATTTTCATATAACCTCCACTTACCCTCTTTCTTCCCCTCCTTTCTCATACCTGCCCAGAACCTCGCAACCCTAGGGCCGTGGGTGATTCTCTTGCCATAGGGACTATAAGTTCTCATCGCATCGTATTAAATTTAATTACTTCACCACAAGATCTAGGCAAGGCTAACCAACCTAACAAAGGGAGGCGCTGCAACTGTATTAACCAGCCACATTTTACCGTCAGTGGCGTTCCAGGCCCCTTCCACAACCCTTACTTGACCTATGGCCTCCACGCTATCCATCCACACTACGATGCCGGAGGCAGAGCAAAGCTGGGATGGGTGCAAATCCATTTATACCCTTCACGATTCCTCCTGCGACCTTCCCCCTTCCGAACATCCCCTCACTTCCCTCCCCAAAGAGTCCATGGATGCTCCAGCGAACTTTTCTGATTCTCGCTTCGTGCGGCTGCATACTAATGTGAAAGGCTTGTGGGATTCTGCACCGCGAAGTGCCCATCCGGCCGGGGCATACGAGCGCGGTGCCACTTACCCCCGCCTGTTCCAGTTGGCCTCCTCCTACGGCTTCAACGATAAGGAATTGCCTGGCCGACAAATCTTCAAGCCGGCACCGGACTTCCGACTGGCTACGATCGTCGCTAACAAGGTGCCGGCAAAGGCGTTCTCCGACCGCCAAAGCAGCACCTCCATGTCCAACCAGGTTGAACCAGCTCGTCAGGTGGGTTTGCACGCGGTTGTTCTTTCGAGTCAGCTCTGGAGGAGAGCTCACGTGACTACGTAACCTCCAGAGAGCGCGGGATACCTCGGACGCCAAGCCCAGGGATTTATCGATAGCGTCCACCTCCCATCGCCCCTATGGTGATAGAATGGCATCGGCCGATAGGAAGGTGGTCACGAGAGAGCTCGAGCTTGCTCGTGGTTGTCGTGTGAACGGAGCCATCCCGCATGTCCCCACTCGTCCCCACTTTCGCAAATGGCCGGCTGAGGCTGATCGTCCCACCAGAGGCCGGAGTATATCTGAGGCATCTGACAACGGAAGGAGGGCCTTTCGTGCCATGGCAGACTGGATTACTATCTATCTGTTTGCGCTCGTGGAAAGCGGCCGCTTGCCGCAAGACGGAGCGATCGAGTACGTTCCATCCGAACGTCGTGAATTTACGTGTCACCAAATATTTCTTTATTTAGGCGACTACCCCTCTGGAGGTCAATGACCGCTTTCCAGTCCACACGACAGCTCATCCACCGCATCCTGGTCGCGACTGCTATTCCCCACTCTGCTGTGTTCCTCGCGTTATGGTACATCTTTCGGCTCCCCATCTCGCCTCAAACTGTCGTATACGCTCAAGATACCGCAAGGACACGTTTCCGGGATTCTCTGAAGAATGGAAGCGCCTATCTGATCGAAGATTATATGATGCGCGTATTCACAACAGGGATCATGCTGGCGGACAAATGGATAAACGATCAGACGTTCCAACTCAGAACCTGGTACGCGATTCTTTGCACCCCTGTTTGGTACTCTAAACATTCCTTTAAGGCATGAGATTACCGGCATTCCCAAGCCAGTCTTGCGCAACCTTGAAGTTGCTGCTATGGGCGTTCTAGAATATAATTTGCGAATTTCTGGGAACGAATGGCAGATGTGGTTGGGACACCTCACATCTTGGCACGCTTCTTTGGGAAATGATCCAATCATGGCCATCGATGCCTCACCTTTATCCCATGCGATCATCACAACGTCGTTGAAAGATGTCGTCAGAGCGTCCTCTCGTTCGCAGCTCCGTGGAACACCGGAGCCGAGTTTTCTAGAGCTACAGCTTTCTCGGATTACAGATGAGGGGGGGTGGACGACTCCACACTCGACAATTTCCGACAATTCTACAAACCCTTCGTTGCCCATGCCTTCGCACCCGCCTACCCAGGCCCTTTCTTCGTCCCAGAACAGGACCGTGTTCGCAGCCCCAACGCACTTAAAGCCCTGGCCTGGCATGAGACCGGCAATCACCACGTTTTGAGTGGCTTTCGTCCACTCGTCGTCCCGTCTCGGTATTGACCTTGCGTCAATAATGTGTCCCGCATTTTCTCTGTATGCCTGTCATTGGCTCGCTCAATTATGCCTCCACTTTGGATTTACGTGGCGTCCTCCCGTGCATCAATTTTCTTCAATTACTTCTCCCCACCCTTCTATATCACTTCCCCTTCCATATCACTTCCGTAACCGGTTGTCATGTTTGTTCAGAGGACGCTTATGGGTCACCATGGCAAGACGAATGCGCTCCCTCGCTACTGCACCCTCCCGCGCCAGCGCTGGGGTGTATGATTTGCTGTGTTGGTGACCCCCAAATGGAGTTTTTGCCAACGCAACCGTGCGCAGCTCTTAAGCGCATTGTTGCTCAGTGAGTACGCTTCGTATATTATTCGTTCAATTATTCATCTAGTTTCTCTGTCATCAGTGCATGTTAGCTGATGCTGGAAATAGACCGCCAATCAGACGCCCGTGTCCACGACACAGGCGTCACCACGGGCGTCACGGTGAAGCGTCGCCGACTTGTGCCACGCGGGATACGCTGGCGAGTCCTGTCATGTCAGAGGGTAGATACTACGCCTTGTTCCCCTGTTTTTTTCTTAGCAGTCTACGCTTGTGAATGGAGTCGTGTGTTAGCTTAGCCGTGTGTTGGGTGTGATTATGTACTACGTGAGGATCGGCCCGGTGGCGTTGACTCACTTTGAGTTCCCCACACGCAATCACTAATACTCGTTTCTTCACCTACTATCGCTGTATCAATAGACCCTTTGTTGCATAAACTTAGAGGATGTCTGCACCGAATCAGGGTGCTCTTATGGATGTCGACGAGGCCCAGATCGACGAGGGACTGTACTCCCGCCAATTGTAAGCCTCATCTTTCCTGTCGTGCGATATCGTTTACTATCTTCTTTCTTCGTTACTAGATATGTCTTGGGCCATGAAGGTTTGTATTTTGATACTATAAGAGCCTTGCTAATCAGAAGCCATCAGCCATGAAACGTATGGCCGCTTCCAACGTTCTTATCGTAGGGTTGGATGGCCTGGGCGTCGAGATAGGTGTGTGTACGCATACACGCTGTCTAACGCGACACTCATAGAGCGAATCCAGCTAAGAACATAATCCTGGCGGGAGTGAAATCGGTGACCGTGTACGACCCAGAACCGGTCCAGATCAAGGATTTGAGCTCACAGGCGAGCATACTGCCTCTTGAAAGTTCATTTCGATCTTACGCGCATTTTCCTTTTAGTTCTTCCTGCGCGTGGATGATATCGGAAAGTCGAGAGCAGAAGCTGCGATCTCACGTCTTTCCGAGCTGAACACATATGTTTTCGTCCGGAACCTTGGGGGCGACCCTGGACAACCTATTACCGTTGACCTCGTAAAGGGCTTTCAGGTAGGCGATCCATCGCCGAGATAATCAATTATCTTGATACCTTCCATCTTTCTCTCAGGTTGTCGTCTTGGTCAATGCGCCCTTGCAGAAACAGCTGGAGATTGATGACTGGACACACCAAAATGGGGTCCACTTTATTGCCGCAGGGACTCACGGGCTTTTCGGGTACATGACAGCTATCTTCACCCTTGACGTTACTGATGCGTTGTCAAGTTATGCGTTCAACGATTTCGGTTCCAAATTCACTTGTATTGACCCCACTGGCGAACAGCCTTTATCTGGAATGATCGTTTCTGTGGAGAACGTGTGTGTCCTTCTCGAATTCGCTACTCTCGACACCTGATAAGTAGGGCGTAGGGCAAAGATGCCGTTGTCACTTGCCTCGACGAGACAAGACACGGTCTTGAGGATGGTGACTTTGTCACCTTCTCAGAAGTCCAAGGAGCAGTGGAGCTGAACGGTTGTGAACCGCGCAAGGTGTCCGTAAAGGGGCCATACACGTTCTCAATCGGTGACACAACCGCGTTTGGGGAGTACAAGACTGGTGGCATATTCACGCAAGTAAAGATGCCCAAGATTCTGGAGTTTGTGCGTATCTTCACCACCCATCACGAACCCAACTTACGTCCAACGATAGAAATCTCTTCGGGAATCTCTGAAAACTCCTGATTTCTGGATTACCGACTTTTCGAAGTTCGACCGTCCAGCTACTCTACACGCTGGGTTCCAGGCACTCTGGCAGTTCAACTCTGAACAACAGCGCTTCCCTCGTCCTCGTAATGCTGAAGATGCAGGGATATTGGTTTCCCTTGCAAAGAAATTAGATGCCGATGCCGACGAGAAAGTCTTGACCGAGTTGTCGTATCAAGCTAGCGGTAACCTTGCTCCTGTTAATGCTGTCATTGGTGGCTTGGTTGCACAAGAGGTTTTGAAAGCGTGCTCCGCAAAGTTCCACCCTGTTATCCAATTCACATACTTCGATTCCCTTGAATCCCTGCCATCAAATCTTCCAAACGAGGCAGATTGTCAACCTACAGGCTCGCGGTATGACGGCCAGATAGCCGTCTTTGGCAAGGCTTTCCAGGAAAAGATTTTCAACTACCGACAGTTTTTGGTCGGAGCTGGGGCTATCGGCTGTGAGATGCTGAAGAACTGGAGTTTGCTTGGCCTTGGCTCAGGGCCAAATGGTGCCATTTATGTCACTGATCTTGACACTATCGAGAAGAGCAATCTCAATCGCCAATTCTTGTTCCGGGCAAAGGACTTGGGTAACTTCAAGTCTGTTGTTGCTGCAGCTGCCGTGACAGAGATGAACCCCGACCTCACTGGTCACATCGAAAGCAGACAGGATGCCGTCGGCCCTGATTCAGAGAGTACGTCATCTCCCACAGCACAGCTACTGACGACGCTGACTTCGGAATCAGACGTGTACGGAGAAAGTTTCTTTGCCAGTATTGATGGGATCACCAATGCTCTTGACAATATTAAGACCCGTATGCTCCTTCTTTTACGTGGTTACATGTATCAATCATTCACTCCGTGCTGCAGGTCTGTACATGGATCAGCGTTGTGTATTCTTCGAGAAACCTCTGTTGGAGTCAGGAACTCTCGGCACGAAAGGAAATACGCAAGTTGTGATTCCGCACTTGACAGAATCATATGCAACATCACAAGACCCACCGGAGAAGGAGACCCCTTCATGCACTGTCAAGAACTTCCCCAACGCAATCCAACATTGCATTGAAGTGGGCAATACAATCTTGAGCGTCTAACGTGCAAACTGATGTTTGTCTTAGTGGAGTCGAACGGAGTTCGACAACTTGTTTGTCAAGCCTCTGCAGGCCGTCAATTCTTACCTCTCTGAACCGGGCTATATCGAGAACGCTCTCAAATATTCCGGTCAACAGAAGGAGCAGATTGAACAGATTTCTTCATACCTGGTTAAAGATAGGCCCATCACCTTCGAGGAATGCATCGTTTGGGCTCGGTTACAGTTCGAGGAGAGGTACAATAACGCCATTCGTCAATTGTTATTTAGTCTCCCGAAAGATGCCGTGACAAATACCGGCCAACCGTTTTGGAGTAGCCCAAAGCGTGCCCCAGACCCATTAACATTCGATCCGAGCAACGTGAGAGTCTTGTTATGCTTGGTCTGCGCTCTATACTGACAGTTTGCAAGCCCACTCATCTCCTATTCATCATCGCTGCGGCTAATCTCCGCGCGTTCAACTATGGGTTGCGCGGAGAGACCGACCCCGCCATTTTCAAAAAGGTTGCGGACTCTGTAGTGGTCCCCGAGTTCACGCCCAAAAGTGGCATCAAGGTCCAAGTGAACGACAGCGAACCGGTAGATAACTCAGGAGCTGGTACAACGCATGTTTATGTTGTATCGCCGAGTGCTGACCTGTTTCTATAGATTCTACGGACCCTAACGAACTTGCCAAGTCCTTGCCGCCGCCATCATCGTTTGCTGGATTCCGTCTTAATCCCGTAGAGTTCGAGAAGGACGATGATACCAATTACCACATCGACTTCATAACCGCTGCTTCCAACCTTCGAGCGATGAATTACAGCATTACCCCTGCTGATCGCCACAGGACAAAGCAAATTGCCGGGAAGATCATCCCTGCGATCGCCACCACGACGTCACTCATTGTAGGACTGGTGTGTTTAGAACTATACAAGGTACAACGCTTCCCTATTGTTACCTTGGAAATTCCTCATTTAGTGTCTCATCCTTCTCCCATTAGGTCATCGACGGCAAGAACAAGCTCGAGCACTACAGAAATGGGTTCGTGAACCTCGCTCTGCCGTTCTTCGGTTTTTCGGAGCCGATAGCAGCCAAAAAGGATAAGTACGGCTCGACCGAGTGGACGTTGTGGGATCGCTTCGAGTTCAAGAACGACCCGCCGCTCAAGGAGATCATCACGTGGTTCAAGAAGGAGCATAAGCTCGACATCTCCATGGTCAGCCAGGGCGTCAGCATGCTCTGGAGCTCATTCGTCGGAAAGAAAAAGGTACGCGTGGGTTATTCTTTGGTTTATTTGTTGTTGCGCTCGCTCGCTCGCATGCGCGGATGTCTTTCTGACCCGTGGTGTCTCGGATCTTGGCAGAGTGAAGAGCGGCTGCCGATGAAATTTAGCGCGCTCGTCGAGTACGTTTCCAAGAAGCCCGTTCCGGCACACGTTACCCACTTCGTCGTGGAGGTCATGGCCTCGGACGAAGACGGAGAAGATGTTGAGGTTCGCATTTACTGTTCTTCCCGCCCGCGCCTCTCTGATTCCGGGCGCCTCTGCTAGGTCCCTTTCATCGTAGTACGTAAGTAATTGTCAGGTCAGGTGAAAGGTGGAATACAAATAGGACAACACCCTTTGTGATGATGTAGCATTGTCGTCTGTGTATTGTAAATTTGTCTCACGCGGCGGAAAATTTTTGTGAATGTGGAGAAGATCACAGGCGTGTTGACCATAATTGTCATCCATTTGTGATAGCGGAGCTGAAGGTCCTAATATCTACGAAAGGACAACCATACTGAACATAGGTGGCGGTAACAAGGGGAAAAGAGGAAATCACCGCCGAGGAACAAATGGGCGTATCGTGAAACCGTAACCTGAGACAATCGGGTAAGGACGGCAAGGTGATGAAAGGACCGGATGCGAGTAAGGGTGTCAAGGGTAGGGGAATGATTTGCTTTTTTGGGCGTTGATAAGGGAAAAAAAGGATGTTTTTGTGGTGTTTAAAAGGAGGGAAAGAGATGGACGAAGGGAATTAAAGAACCACAATGATAGCGAAGAGCCAAGTAACAAGTGGTAGAGAAGATACGTGGTAGATGGATCGCCATTACGCAGTACGAGAGTTCGAGCGATACAGACCGACACGCATCATGATTGTAATAAACGCGAGACGCACACGGAAACGAATCAACAACGAAACACGGTGCACAAACGCCGACAGTCGGCATGCATTGGAATCCACATACAATCGCAGCTGCGCCAGATACGGTGGCGTAAGAGGTGGTCCACCAATCCGTCTGACTGGTGCGGGAGTGGTGTTGATAAGGCGAGCAGCGGCGGACCAAAAAGATTTGGGAATGGGTCGCGCGATGAGAGAGATAAATATGACATGAAGGATGCTGAGGTGGTTCTGGATAAAAAAAGAGCCGGGCCGCAGAGGAACGGACGGATGACCTCAGGGAACCGGATAAGCTATTACGGATGAGGCGAGCAGAGTAAAAAAGTATGCCGAAACTGGACAGGAAGATGCGACATGAAGTTGATCGTCTATTGCAGCTAGCGCAGGGTAGTTTCAGCTGATCGTCTTCGAGTCTTGAAATGAAACAGAAACCTAGAGAAGTGACGATGCGAATATGTGACAAGTGACGAAACGGAGATGGAGTCGATGCTGAAAATCGTGGTATGATGTATAATGGCAGGGGGGTGGTGATGCGGGCAGAGTTAATGCCCGACCCAATTTGGTCCGTACTGCGGGACGACGAGTCTGTGTCCAAAGCCTTGACCGTACGCAGCGTCGTAGCCGTACTGTTCGGCGCCAGTCCAACACAGCGCGGGAATCTGGTATGGTAGCTTGGGGGCACTTGAATTGCACGAATATTCGACGCATGTTTGAGATTGTGACCGGCAGTGTCCCCCATCTTGTACGTGGTGATGCCTACCATCGATAACAGTGTTCGATCGTACGTGACCATAGTCATAGGTCTGACCAAATATTGGGTGCGGGGCAAGATGGAAAGTTGGGGCTCCAGCAGCCCACCCCTGCGGATAAGCCATCCCATGACCACTTGCAGGGTACTGAGGCATCATTACGAGTGGAGGTATTGGTGGTGGCTGTACTGCCATGTAGTTGGTTGACTCCCTAACCAGATCACGGCGCAGCGGCTCATCCGCAGCAGGACTCCATTTGGCTGGCGGCGGTAGAGGCCTTTGAAACTCCGGCGCGCGCTCCCATTCGATACCCCTTTCCACTCCGAAAGAGGGCGCAATGGGGTTGCCGGTGATATCACGGAGAGAGCCATGCCTACTGATGCGTCGCCTTGGCATGTACTCTTCGCGAAGGGGCCCGTCTTCATCTAGGTCAATTTCCAACGTTTCGAAACTCGATTCGGTGGCGTTTGGGTCCAATCTCTCGCGGCGCCTCTCATCAAGGCCCAAGAACACCGGCTGAGGGTGAGATCTGGGGTACACGTCGCGCGAGCGAGAGGCAGTCTCAAGGAGATCCTCAATCATCTTTCGCACAACAAAGTGAGGATTAGAAGATGGGCGCGATATTGGTTGAGGATTGGGTGCCGATGACAGAGACTTGTGGTAAGCCAAGACATGACCGAGCCACTTGTTCCAATCAGACGGTGTTATGGAGAGATCGTACAAGAATATATCAAGAGCCAGGGACTCGAGTCTGTTCAAAGATTGGATCGGAACGCCAGAGATAGTATGCCTATCGAACAGATTAGTATTGGTGGACGAAACAGTGGAGTAGAAGAGTGCGCACCAAGTCTTGTTTGAAAATGTATGATCGTCCAACCACTTGTTTGCGAGCATGCATCCAAGAAGCACGAGACGGAACGGTGCATGAGCTTCGGTGGCTTGAACGGAACTAGAGTCCCGCCATTCACCGTGACCCAGGAGTTCGAGTCTGAAGCGTGCCTCCTTCACTGCGTCGGTTCTGAGGGGGATACGCCCAAAACGGACAGGGAGGTGAACGATGTACCAGACACCCAGAAGGACAGCGGAAGGCTGGAGCAAGGTAGACATCAGGAGGGAACGGACGGAGTTGGCCAGATATGGGGGTGGAGGAGGTGAGTATTGCTGGATGGAACCCCTGTGAATTTGTAAGATTTGTGTAGGGGGTCTTAAAATCGCATGAACGTACCGGTATGGTGTGCGAAGACACATGCCAGTAGTGCAAACCTTCCAGACAAATGTAGCGACCCACTCGGCTAATGGATCCGCAACCTTCTTGTATGACAAGGTAGCAGTTGGGATTGGCACGATGTCCGACGTGGGAAGTTCATCTGGCGCTTGGCCGGCGGCTTCGTATGGAAGGGTGGTGGCAAGCGGCAGAGCACCATACTGGATGGAGTTCCGGTTAAAAGGAGTAGGGAGTATGGCAACCTTGGGACCATCAGAGAAGTCGGAGGTAGCCACGGCACGGTCGACGAAAACACCAAAAGGGGTGATCGGGCCGAGGGGACTTGAAGCCGGATCTTCATCAGCATCAGCAATCGGCTCTGAAGAGGCGTCCTCGTGAGGGTATGAGTCATCGAAGTGAGGTCCGTGTTGGCGAAGAAATACGTCGGTGGTACTGGCCCGATAAGCCCCATCTACAAAGGTGGAGACAAATTGGTGGTCGCACGTGGGATCGATTTCCATCTCGACGAGGTCCTCAGACCTGGGAGTGCCACCGCTCCACTGACTCTCTATTTCGTAGTCGAAAGTGCCAGAACCAATCTCATCAAACTCCTCCTCAAACTCCTGAAAGTGTTGAGGATGACGGGGTTGCTCTGCCTGGTAGAGAGTTAAAAGGGGCGGAATACACGCTTGCGCGCGATCTCCTTTAATGATTTGTGCGTTTCCCGCACGAATCAACCCGCTGGGAAAATCCTGCATGTCAGAGTCGGTGGCTAGGCGCGAGTCCCCCTCCTCCCAAATGCGACGCGGCTTGTTGCGGCGCCACAGAGGTAGGGAGCTGATCCACTCTTCTCTTGTACCAAAGGACGGGGGCGGACCGGGAAGTGGGAGGGGGATGGAGGCAATCAAGTTCGGGAAAGCCGACGGTTGAGGACAATTTGGGTCGCCAGTGTAACGGTCTTGCTTGAATACTGGATGTACAGGAGGTCGGGAATATTGAGGAACGGGAACGGGCATCTGCACGGTGAAGAAATGAAATGAAACGAGCCCTCGGTGCCGAAAGTTGCTGGTGGGGCTGACGGCAATGCAGGGGCCCAAGCGGCTTTAGCCAAAGCTGGCTAAGAGGGAATTGGGGTCGTGATACAAGTCGTAAGATAAAAATTTGCAGTCGAGAAGAAAAAGAGAGGGGAGAAAGGGGTGATGAAGCAGAGGCGACGAGCGGCGAACGCGCAGCAAAGGCGTGCCTTTTTGTGGACCGTCCCTGTGAGATTGGGTCGGGTTAAGAAAACGCCAGAGTCTCGAGAGGGGGTGAGCGGAGACTGGCAGTGGTGGTGGTTGGAGGTAAAGGGGAAGGGAAGAGAGAGGAGAGAAACCGAGACCAAGACAAGGTGAGAAAGGCGAGATCCGGGCCACGCCACGGGAACAGAACAGTCCCACGTGGCACAAAAAAGGACAACAATGCCTGATTAGGAAAGATCCCACCATCTGGCTCTGCCCCTCTCTCATCACTCATCATCATGGTCAGTCTCAGTCCAGCCACCTCCCGTCGAACATATCTGATCATCATCAGAGCAATGACCTTGATTCAATCACCCTCGGTCAGCTCAAGGCCATAGTCAACACCGTCCCAAGGCCAAAGGCGCGTGATTCCGACTCCCACAGCCCGATTACCTCATGACCCCTGCGTCCCGCAGCAATGCTATTATGACTTCAAATATGACGACGAAGACACTGTCCTCAACGAGATAGAAGAATTTTACTCCTATGTGGAAATGCCACAAGCCGCTGAAAACTTAAAAGCATGGGAAGGTTCCTTTCAAGGTGGTATGCATACATTTTCGTTCTTACTCCGTCCATAAATCTTAAGCGGTCCCACGTGGATGCGGAAAGAATGGACCAAGGCTCCACTACAAAAACGCAGAGCACATGTGGAGCTTCTACTCGAAAGTCTCGAACACAAGGACGTCGAGATCAGATTTACGAATGCCCGCAGATTATTGTACATACTGCAAGGTCCGTGACCGCGCGTTCGCAGCAGACACATAGCCCTCAACTACACGTGTTAGGCACCTTTGCTGAGACTACGTCACCGGAGCACCAATTACATTGGATTTTCGAAAATTGCAAGGTTGTGCGTGACGCGAATGGTCTGAGCAACATCGTCGAGGCAATGAAGATCGCCAGTTCAAAGCACGACTTTCTCTGGTCAGCTCACTTTTTGATGCAATCGCTTAACCTTTGGTTTGATATTGCATGCATTTAGGTTACTTTCTGATACCGAAGCGGCGCGCATACAACTTGGTATTGAAGAAAGGTCTGACCTCATGGAAGAGATCACAACGGAGATATCAGTTTACCTTGCCATGCTTTATCACTTGATTGAAGTTTTCAAGGGTCATGATGACTTTGCAGATGAGCTCAGTAAGCCACATTTCACAAGTAATAGTGAACTCGCTCGAATGTCCTCTAGTGAGCATGGACCCTCCACTGCCGGTTTATTTTTTCAATGTAGTGTCTGGTCTTCGAGATAAAAGTGCTAAGGGCTACCCAGTGAAGAAGGTACTTAGAACGCGTTTGGTTTTCTTTGCTATGCTTATCCTCCAATAAGCTTCTCCTGGTTCTCTGGAAGGCTATTTTGTCTTCTTGTGGTGGCTTTCGTGACCTGGAGAGAGTCAAGAAAGTATCTCGTGAATTGGCCGGCTTACCCCCCATTCCTGAGGAAGGTGCAAGTCAAACCGTGTCCCATTCTCGATTCTGTTTAACTGTCTTGATCTCTGTAGCCGTCCCTATCAAGTCATCGCCTTTAGATATGGAGGCTTTCCACGAAGAAGCCACTGTTAAATATCCGACTTTCTCTCCTCCAAACCCCCGCCCCACCGCTCCGATGGTGAACAATCTTGAGCAACCGATACCCGTCGTTGCAAACCCGCCGATCTCTAAGCTCGCTGAAGCATACAGCCCTATTCCCGTCCGACATCACTATCATCATGATGAACACGATGCTCAACCTGCACCGCTCAACCTCTCTCACGGTATGCACGGCTCATCACAGCTTCCGTCCGGCTATCGTCCAATTCCTCAACCCGCCACCCCCGCACCATCTCCTCCGGCTCCAAAACCTAAAAAACAGCAATATCAAACAGATCCCTCTCGTCCGTTCCTATTTCCTTTCTCGAGGACGAGGGGCAGGGACGGCGACATGATGCTCGTCCCATTTGCTATCAAGGAGGCCGAGAATCTTTACAAAAAACATATGTATGTCAGCATGGCATTATGGCAAATGTGGCGCACGCGTGAAGATTACATTCACTCGGAAAGTGGACTGGAGCACCTCTCGGGGACGGATGATTTCACGGAAGCTCTGAACAAGATGAAGCTGAGCGTAGGTTTACACCCGCTTCGCATCACGCTCCATCTTACGCTCGCCATTCGCCATTTAGAGTGAGATCCTTGTTGAGACTGAGACTGACGTCCTGCCTGATATAGCGCTTTTGGACGCGAAGATTACTGAGATAGACGCCGCCATGAAAGCAGCCGACGCTCCCGCAGAAAAACGCCGACTCAAAGTCAAGAGGGAAGATTTGATGCGCTTGCGGCGCGTCGAGCAGATTTACGTATGCTCCTGTCTCATCTCGCACCTAGCCCTCATCTGACCAGGTCAAAAGAGCGCTGTCCTCCCATTCCTCTCTAATTGGGTGCTTGTCCTGTTGAAACTTCTTCTGGCCATTGTATCCGCGTCTTCTCCAGGTCAACCGCCAACATCTGCAAACTCAGCAAGCTTTCCGCCTGGGGTATCTTCGCGTTAGTATTATCTTGTATCTTGTTGCAACGCTGAGGGTAATTGTATCGTTAGCTCAGGATCCGCAACAACCACCATTACATCCCCCCACTCTCGACGAGATCGACGTCACCCGCCATCGAGAAATCACAACTAAGGCTGTCTCTGCGATTTTGTTGCTCACATTAAAGTGGTTCAAAGTGTCGCGTAGGCTTGTGCACTTGATTGAAGGTGTCCATCGGCTCAAGTTAACGTCTCAGATGTCATGAAGTTTCATCACCTTGGCCAACTGTTGCTCGACACGAACTGTCTCCTACTCGTGATGAAGATGTTTGGCATGCAAGATGTATCAATGACAGTTGTCTCTAAGGCTGATTCGCCTGATAATAAGCATGCTTGTTATCAACTTTGTTCATCGCAGATACTAATGTTTTTATTGATAAGCTTCTTTCGATACTGCCTCCTCCACTTCTCAAAGAACCCCCAACTTAGCCGGGCAGAGGACAACATGATCAGCCCCCCACGACGCGCTGTGACGCGGACCATGGTACTGCCCAATGGGACAATGACCCACGAAGAAATCGATATGCTTACTGATTTCTCTTGGCGAAACTTCTTCTTCACAATCAACTTTGCCAAAGTCATGCAGAAGCTCTCGAAACATCGATCGCATCGTATCCGAATGCTCGTTCAGTACAAGAGCACGGTACCGCCCTCTTACCGTAGGCAATGCGTCCTTCTGAATACCCAGTTTATTTGGTAGGCCGTTCTCAAGCGGGTGTTGAAAGTGCAACACCCATTACTACAACTGCACATTCTGAAATTAATAAAGAGTCAAGTGCCATACAGCGGGCGTAGATGGCGGCAAAGTACGTGATTGCGGTCAACTCGTCTACGTCACTGTTAATTCTACCTCTTAGCGAACATGCAAGTTATTACGTCGATCTACCTTAACTGTCGACCCGACTTGCGCGACGAATGGCTCACCGGCAACGAGGTCGATGACCTTGGCGAGGGACAGGTGCGTATTTGTTTTGATTGGACGCCATGATCGGAATGATGAGCGTCATTTCAGGCACAGGAGCAGGCGCTCCGACAACTTGTCAAGTTTTGTTGCGTCGATATACTCACGTCCGTATATAGTGGCTGACACGATCGGGAGACAGATAACACCAAGCGCTATGGCCAGCAAGCCGCGCATGCGCACGGTCAAGCACATAGAAGATCAGTAAGCTTATCGCACCACCTGGAAGGGCTACATCCTGGCCCCGAGTTGTCCGGCCTTTTGCGTCCCGTGGGCACCCCGAACGTGGTAGAGGCTGACGTATTCCCACCCCTCCGTGCACACGCGCCCGACACGAACATGTTCCTGCCATACATTACCGAGGATATCGCATTCGAGGAGGAGTATGAGGAGTACTTATCTGATCTTGGATGGTCAGACGGCCCGTCACATGCACACGGCGCAGAGGGCCAGAGTGGTGGCACATCTCGGTGGCACCGGCTCCCTGACCTCGCATCAGAGATTGCAGATGGCATCAGCGATAGCGAAAGTATCGTATCGATCGGCGAGCTGGGTGACGAAAGCCGGGACATTGGCCGCGAGGGTGGAGAAATCGCTGATGAGAACTTGAATAACTGGGAGGTAAGGGACGAATGCCGCTGTCACGCCCTACAGCACGCTGAACGGAGGACATTAGCACATGAGCCCGAAGACCATGGCCGCTCTGACAAAGTCGCCAGCGGGGCCTGGTGCGCGGCGTTCATCAGGATCAGATAAGCTGCGCCCCGTGTTGCCATTTGGGCTCGATGACGTAGATTATAATGGCGTTGACGAAGAAGGGGAAGAAGAGTTAGGTCCCGTACCCAGAGAAGGGCCTGGCAATTTCCCATCGGGAGGTGGTGTAGATGAGGTCGAGTTCGTTTACGGGTTAGTTTCGCTTCCCTCTCGCTCTCGCTCTTGCTGACCGCTCTGTAAATATAGCATGTGAATTCTTGGCGCTTTGGGAGTCATGCAGCATGGTCTGGGGGATTGGGTATGATGGGATTGAGTCATGAGTCATCCAATTATTATTAAGCAGTGTATGGCCGCTCTCTAGTACTGTCGTGCCTCCCAACCCATTCGGCGTTGCATCGGGAATGCGTGAACCGTCTGATTCGGCTACTTCTCCAGAGAGTGCATCGCCTGTAACCGAGCCGACCAACAGACCCAAGTTGAGACGAAATAGAGTCATTTTGTAAGCCCCTCTTCGGCGTAAATTCCCACAAATCTAATTTCACTGTAGAAGCTGCCAACGTGAGCGCATCCACTTTCACAATCCTTGTACACCTCTCAGCATCTAGTATACTCTTATAGAATGTCACAAAAGAAAACAGCAGGCTAGTTTGGTCATTTGAAATTAATATTCTCTTCACGCCTCATACTCTCTCTTCTTGTAGTGTGATCGTGGCCATCCCTGTTCTAGATGGTACGCATGCCCGATATCTTGTTTCCTTTGTGCTAAAACTTTTATCATTTTACCCCCACTATTCAGCGTGAGTCGTGGCTGTCCCGATGCGTGCATTTATGAGGAGCCGAAGGAGGTCAAAAGGCGCAAGTGAGCTTTCGCATCGGTTCCTTTCCTTCACCTCGCTTCGATACCTTACGTACACAATTCCTCTATCAGATTGACAGAGACCGAATCCGGGTCAGGACAAGGCCGTGACACCTCTGAGTCGACCAGCGTTTCCGTCCCAGACCCCGACCTGGGGCAGTCCGAGCTAAATGGCTCAAACGGCGCAAATAATGATTCCGATTCCGATACAAATGCCCTCGCGGGCCTCGACGCCCTCCTACAGGTGCTGCAGAATGCCAATGCGAATGCGCCGATCAACGTTATGTCTACCCAGTCACCGGGCAGTTTTGACTTTGCGAGGTCCCCCACTCAAGTCGCTGGCGAGAATGCGGTTCGGGTCGCTGCGACGGCCCTCAACCAACTATCGCAGGTGGAAGCAGCGGATACCAATTATCTATTGATGTACAGCGGTATTATGCCTTCCGTATGTCCCTTTCCGCCCCCCGCCGTCATGATTCGTTTCATCACAAACTCCTGCACCTTGCGACAGTTCGGCTGCTTCGGGACTCCGACGCCCCTCTCGGAACTCCAACGGCACTTGCCCAACCAGAAGATCACGACGTTCCTGCTTTCGTACTATTTTGATAAATCCTCGGCTCACTGGATGTTTCCCGTCGTCCATCGGCCATATTTCGAGAATTTCTATCGCACGTTCTCCTCGGGCGCGTTGACGCCGACTGTCGAGTTCATCGCCTTGTTGGCCATCACTTGCGCGACGGCGTTGCAGTTTTTACCAGAAACGGAGGAAGATGTACGTTTTTCTCGCTCATCTTCGCATGTGAGGGCCCCTGTATTCAGGCAAAGATAGGCTACCCTGTTCGCTGAATATGGGCCGGGGAGAAAAGTTATGGAGCAACGCTTGGTGGATTTGACGCGTTCCGTGCTATTCGCATGCACCGACTACCCGATCTCGTCACTTCAACGGGTTCAGGCCCTTACCTTGTTTGCCATGTATCAATGGGTGGGTTCGATGTCTTGCGCGAACTCTAGCTCCTGGGACCAATGTCTTGCGTAGAACGAAGCGAATGCGGGCGAAACTTGGTATATCATCTCCCTCGCAATTCGGATGGCACAGACCCGTATGATACTCCAACTTATTGCGGCTCTTCATGCTGAAGTCCTCTCCTCAGTGTCTTTGAACCGCGACGGTACCACATGGCGGATACGACCACAAGAAACGGAAGTTCGCAGGCGCTTATGGTGTAAGAATCGAGAATCTTTCTCTCGCATTTTAAACATCTATTTAATTATTTCCGTCCAGGGACGCTATTCAGGATTGATAGGTGACAATGGCCTTCAATCCGCCCTAGCATGTTATAGCTGACCCTCAACCAAGGTTCCTTTGTATGGAGTATCGACGCCCGTATATAATCTCTGAACAGGTTAGCTTCTTCCACGCCAATTCATAACACTGTCTTATTGTTCCCCGTCACCTAGCATGCCGATGTTGCTCTCCCTTTGAACTTGGACGAAGCCGACGTTATTGATATACCAGAATTGACGGGCAAGCCGGTGGAGGAGCCTACCGAATACTGTGAGCATTACCATGTCCTTATGATTCTGTAATTTTGATCATCCCATTAGTATTTCACCTGTATAGTTGTCAAATAAAAAAGTTTAGTGGCGATATGTGGGACCAGTGTTTCAGCATCACCTTGCCTACCTATCGGGTAGTTATAGATTTGGAGGAGCGACTCAGGAAGTTCGAGCTCGAGCTTCCAGCTCCACTCCGCTATCAAACAACGCAGATGGCTGTTGCTCGGCCTTACCTATCTTTCCAAGTACGTATACCTTTTGCCGTCAGGTTCGTATTTTACGGAGCAACTTCTAGTATAATTCAGTTACCTTGGAGATAGCTTACCATCGGATGCAGCTTCTGGTATGTGAGCTTTAACTTTGAGCAAGCCGATGTTGACAACACCTTAGCGGCCATTCCTGTTCGTCCATCCGACAAAGGAGAAACAGTTTGAAGGCTTGTGTGTTCAGGACAAGAAACTCTCCAATTTTCATAAGCACGCAAGATCGATTTGCGTCACGTTCTGGTACGCCGATGGATCCGCTTCTCAGGGAGCTCTAAGCTCAGGCATTCCTTCACAGTAAACGGCAGTTAGCATCGCTGCAACTACTACAAAGCTCGTCCAAGTCCGGACACCTGACGTGGTCAGGGTTTACCTTACTGGCTTTCAAAGCTGCCCGTAGGTCAATAGATACATTCCTTTCTTCTGTGTTGACGGGAGCTCAGTGACCATCGCGATTGCCATCATCATGGACGCCCAGAATCCTGAGAACGAGGAGCTCGAGGAATGGATAGCGATGGCGCAGGGCATCCTCATGGCCATCAAGCCCCGCAACGCGCTCGCGCAGAGAGCGTTGGACCATCTCCACGTGATCCGGAGGCGAACGCTGTTCGTCGTGAGCCTCCTCATCGGCCGGTGCGCCGCGGGCGACCCGGTCATACACTCGACGACGGGTCTGGCCACTGCGATGGGTCTCCCGCAGCGTATGGATCGGACGACTCGGACGTTGTCCCAGCCGCAACCATGTTTGATCGATCTCCTTGGCCGCGAGGAAGCGTCGGATCCGTTTTGGTCCACCCTGCACCCGGGCGTCTTTGCTGGACACTTCCCGGGCATCGAGTCTCTCCTCGGCCCTGTGAGTCCAGAGACCCTGGAGCAGTTTTTGGATAGCTGCCTCTCCATGCATTCGCGCCTGCCCCACATGTTCGCTTTCTGATGGTGTTTGTTTATGGTTGATTACATCTCCCTAGCATGCTAGCATGTATTCGTACAGTACTTGTGTATGTATCGTTACAATTCGAAGGATCCTGTTGTCCTGGACACGGCCCAGGGAGTCCCGGCGGCGTAGAAATCATGGGATAAACACCGTCTTCTCGATCGATCCATCCTTCTGTTTTCCCCGTTGCCACGGCCGTCTCGTAGGGGCTCAGAAGCGGTCGATCGAATGCGTAGCCCCAATCTATGGAGAGGCGAGGGCAAGAGGTCTGCACGAATATTGAGATGTGCGGATTGAAGAGGGACAGCTTGGCCGGTGATAGCTCTGATAGAGGATAGGAACGTAAGGTATAGGTGTGCGAGAATGTGACATTGTCTCGTGATGGCCTGTCGTGGAGAAGGGGGTAAGGGTTGTGGTTCAGGGTCGTGAAGGTAAAGTCACACACCTGTAACTGTTTCAAGTTACCTGCCGACCGAGGGTACCCAGCACAACTCCCCAGGCGAGGCCTTCACCAGAGTCCACAGCCGAAGCCCTCTGAGCGATGTCGTCGATACTCTTGCGGGCTGTCATCACGGCATCGCTCCGCGCCGTTCGCATCTCATGATGGTTGTATCTTTCCCGAGTGAGTTTCTTGGAGTACGGATCGTATCGGAAAGCTGGCACTGATGGATTGGCAATCATGATGGCTTCCAGGTGGAAGCGACCGTCGCCAAGGTATCTGTGTTTGGGATAAGTAACACTCGGATCAGTGGCGAGATCGACGACGGCCGTGGGAGATGGAGGTGAAGGTGAAGGTCTCACATGAGCGCATCGACATCGCCGAGAGGGGGTGCAGTGCAACCCAAGATCTCCCCGGGAGACAGGGGCTTTGACCGGGGAATCGTGGCTTCGTATCGTCCGGTCCAAAGCTTGGGCATCCGGGGATCGGCAACTGCTTGCTCTGATCCGTCTTCCTGCGTCGTCCCGCCTTCGAGGAGGCCTAGCGGCGGCGCACCGGAGTACTCTGCGTTCAATTCGTCCTTGAGCCGCTGAAGCGCGGCAACGAATTGGATGGTGGAGACGAGTGCTAGGCGCGTTGGTTCAGTTGGCTGCTGTTCATGTGGAGGTCTGTCGTCTGATTCGCCTTGCGTCTCTGAAACCGATGCGGCAGGTGGCCCTTCGATTCGTAGGTGTCGCAGACGACCTATGTTCGCACCAGGGGGAACTTGTCGATCCGTCTCTTCAGAGTCCAACAGCGCTTCATGGAACGTGCGTCGGTCGTTGGGGAAATTCAGTCTCACGGTCTGCGCAAGATGTACGGTGTCGATAGCGATTTCTACAAAAACATATAGAGTTTTGATGTTCGTCTGGTCCATGGGAACTGGGAAAAGATTAACGGTACGTTGGCAACTGGGTCATTGGGGCAAGAGAGCCGGCGGACCAAGACAACTGTGTCCATAGTGCACTAGCATGTCGCACCCTAACGCCAATGCAGTGTAGTCATCGACGCAGCATGCGCCATATGTGACGTCTCCCATGATTACTGTGAGAGCCTCGGTGAATCTGGGGAGACTTTGAGCCGTTGACTGTGAGCAGTCGACAACAGCTGGCTCACCTTTCGATGATATCTGCTATGGTACAAGCAAACATCTGGAGGCCTTCAGGCATTTGCAAAGAAACCACCTTTGAGTTATTCTTCCTGATATGGTGAATAGTTTTGTGTATCTCGAATGAGTAATTCGAGGGCAACTGCTTGATGGCATTGTTGAGCTGCACGTCCGAAAGAATATCTTGCGGGATCTGGTTGACGACAGCGATGGGTACGCCTGGTTTAGACGGTCGGGCGCTCTTGATACCGACAAAACGCTTCTTAGAGGGACGAGTTGTGGATGACATTTGGCTCAAGTCAAAGATCCAAGGGCCGAGTCACGTGGCCCTGCGCCACAACTTGACGCGTCCGCGACTCGGCCACACCTGCCAGCCAGGCGCTTCGCAATGACCTCCAGATATCGACATCGTCCCGACCATGTCAGTGGTCAATGCGCTATGCGAGGCTCATGTGGCTCCAAAAATATCTTTGGGAAGCCTCTACCATGCCCATATGATGGACCCGCCTATGAGGTACAACGCCTTTCCGCTCTTCAGCCGCACGCTCGTTGCTGACGACGCCCTAAGCCAGACGATGCGACGACATCACTATTACGGTCTGTATGTGGGGAAGAACTCGCCAGCGGTCCCATTTGTTGCAATTCGGATCAACTAGAACTATTGCGAGACAACTTAAACGACGCAGAGCCTCTAATCACATCATGCCCGGCCTGCCGCAACAACTTTCGTTCTTTGTTCTGCCATTTCACATGTTCTCCAGACCAAGCATCGTTCGTAAACATTACCTCCACCCAAACCTCTTCCACTGGCCAAACGGCCGTCAAATCCTTAGATTTCTTCATTTCGGCGCGCCATGGCCAGGGATTATACGACAGTTGCAAAGACGTCAAAGTCGGCGCGACGAATGGCTATGTCATGGATCTGATTGGTGAAGGGGCGAAGAACTACTCAGCGCTTCTCAAGTCCCTAGGGCAGGAGAGGCCCCTCGGAAGCCCGTTTCAAATCGACTTCCCCTCATCCGTCCCGCCTGATATGGTTGCCTTTGACAAGCCTCCGCGAAACTGCGCAGACAGCGACCTGTCCAGCCGGTGCGCGTGCATCGACTGCCCACAAATTTGTCCAGTCCTGCCCGACCTTCCCGCTTCCAACGACTCGTGTCATGTCGGGAACCTCTCATGCCTGTCCTTTATCGTCATATTATCATATGCTCTATGCCTCATCGCATTTACGACTGGCTTCAGCGTTAAGGCTGCTTTTCGCCGTAAACAAGAGAGGAAATATGGTCGCCTGGCCCTCGCTCCAGAAACGAATTCGGATACCCCTCTTTCCCCACGGTCCCATTCTCGTGACTTAGTGGGTGCATCTTCCCTGGCTAGATACCTTGATGGCGAACAATCTTCGCCTAGTATAACTGGAGTCCGGAATGCCGGCCGCGGCGTCACACTCCTGGACCCTCTCGACAGCGTCCAGCCTCGGCAACACCGTTTAAATGTAAAACTCCGCCGGATGTTCTATAAACTTGGCCTCTTCACCGCATCATCCCCATGGGCGACATTCGCCATCATGTTTACTTTCATGGGTCTCCTCAACATCGGTTGGAGCAAGTTCGGCGTAGAGACGGATCCCGTCCGGTTATGGGTTGCGCCTTACTCGGAGAGCAAGGTCCAGAAAGATTTCTTTGACCAGAACTTTGGTCCTTTTTACAGACCACAACAGATTTTCGTAACGTCAACCGCAGCCGGAGAACCTGGATCTCTCTCTCAGACAAAGAAGCCTGTACTTTCGTGGGATCACCTCAAATTCTGGTTCTCTGTCGAGGCGGATATCCGCTCCCTTCGTTCTTCGCCGAGCTCGTACAGCTTCTCCGATGTATGCTTCCGACCTGCCGGTCCCACTGGCGCATGTGTTTTTCAATCTATCGCAGGCTGGTTTGACAACGACATTGACAGCACCTCACCCGACTCATGGGCTGAGCGCATCGAGTATTGCGCTAATGCTCCTGTCGACTGCCTTCCCGACTTCCAGCAGCCGCTCTTGCCGAAGTACATCTTGGGTGGTGTACCAGGGGACAAATTCTTGGAAGCAGAGGCATTAGTCATAAATATCGTTGTGTCCGACTCTCTTGACCCGGAAGTCCGAGAGCGAGCAATGGAGTGGGAGGCGCACTTGCTGAATACTTGGCACGACTCAAGGAACGATCCCCATCAGAGGCGGGTTTGGAAATCTCATATTCAACTGGGATCTCCTTGGAAGAAGAAATCAACAAGAGTACGAATATGGACGTCAGAATCGTAGTCTTGTCGTACCTTGCAATGTTCCTCTACGTAGCCCTGACCTTGGGCAGTGGCTATTCAGGGAGAGCCGAGGAAGGCGTTTTCGTGTCTCTTTACCGTTGGGCAGTCAACTTCCCCCGCCTTTTCTCTCCGTCATCTTCGTCTTCACTGTCTACCGACCCTCGCAATGTTCCACACATATTTCCTCAATTGCCACGCAAGGTTTTCGTCGGCTCCAAGTCTACGTTGGGATTGTTCGGCATTGCTTTAGTTATTCTATCAGTCACGTCATCCGTGGGGTTATTTTCGTCCCTTGGCGTGAAGGTGACCTTGATTATCGCTGAAGTGATACCCTTCCTTGTATTGGCGGTCGGCGTCGACAACGTATACATCCTTGTCCACGAACTCGATCGCCAGAATCTCCAGCATGGACCGAATGCTGTCTCGCCCGAGCAAGCCTTCCCCTATCCCACACCAATATCGCCCACGTCCCGCCGTTCTCAGTTTGACTCGTCACATACGGAGTCAGTTGAAGCCGTCTCTCTTCCCATTTACTTGCAGCCGGAAGAGCGCGTCGCCCGAACCTTGGCAAAGATGGGGCCGTCCATCATGCTTAGCTCTGTAACGGAGACTGTAGCTTTCGCTCTCGGTGCGCTTGTGCCTATGCCGGCTGTTAGAAACTTTGCCCTCTACGCTGCTGGCAGCGTATTGCTGAACGCCTTGCTGCAAGTGACGGTGTTTGTGAGTGCTATGGTCCTCGACCTCCGTCGCGTTGAGGTAAGCTAGATCTGTACTTGGTCGATGACGCGCCCTGATCCCACCTGAACATCAGGCTGGCAGAATGGATTGTTTTCCGTGCATTCAGGTTCCGGCTGGCATCCAGTTATCTGAATCGACTCCAAATGGTAGTAGCCATGGCACCCTTTCTCGCTTCATTCGAAAGTACTACGCACCTTTCATCCTTCGACCTATGATCAAGGGCGTTATCATGTTGATCTTTGGTGGATTCTTCGTCATCTCGATAATCTCAATACAACACATCGAACTTGGGCTCGGTAGGTCTTGGCTTATCTGAAGGTTGATATTCGGCTAAATTGGGGCTAGATCAAAGGCTTGCTTTGCCATCGGACTCCTACCTTATCCAATACTTTAACGATATGGACGCCTACCTGAATATTGGGCCTCCCGTATACTTCGTCTCGCATGGCATTAACGTCACTCATCGCTCGGGACAGCAAGCATCATGTGCCCGCTTTACGACCTGTAATGATTTCTCCGTGGCAAACACCCTTGAAGCTGAACGCAAGCGCCCAGAGGTGTCGAATTTCTCTGATCCTGCTGCCTCTTGGATCGACGATTTCCTAACATGGCTCAATCCCAATGCGGACTGCTGCCGTGTTCGAAAGCGGAACCCAGATGTGTTTTGCTCTCCAAGGGACAGTCCGCGCCTTTGCCAACCGTGCTGGGCTGGCAAAAACCCTGCGTATAACATTACCATGGAAGGGTTTCCCGAAGGCGAAGAGTTCATCCGCTATCTCCGGCAGTGGCTTATTTCACCTACCAATGAAGACTGCCCTCTCGGTGGTCAGGCGTCATTTGGAACTGCTATTTCATTCAACGATGCGCAAGACGATGTTGTAGCATCCCATTTCCGGACTTTCCTCGATCCATTGAAGACTCAGGCCGACTTTATCAATGCATTTGACGCCACCCACAGGATAGCGGATGACATCTCAAGGAGGACCGGCGCGTCCATTTTCCCTTATTCGATCTTCTTCGTGTTTTTCGATCAGTATGCCCATATCATATCCATCACTCAACAAGTCTTGGGGCTGGGACTGGCATCTGTCCTCGTTGTGACCGCGCTATTTCTTGGTTCCTGGCGGACTGGCGTGATCGTCACAGCCGTAGTGGCGCTCACAGTAGTCAACGTCATGGGCGTGATGGGCCTGTGGGACGTCAGTCTGAACGCTCTCAGCCTTGTCAATCTCGTCATATCTCTAGGTATCGCAGTCGAGTTCTGTGCGCACGTCGCTCGTGCCTTTATGAACTCGGGACCTGGCCTTACCGTGGAGCACTCCGCGTGGCAGGAACGAGATGAGAGGATGTCTGCGGCCCTGGTTGATGTCGGGCCATCGGTGCGCCACGCTGCCGACAGCGTCTGAATTCCGTGCCCATGACACATTACTGATATCATGCTTCCCATCAGGTCCTGTCCGGTATCACCTTTACGAAACTCATCGGGATATCTGTGTTAGCCCTGACCCGCTCAAAGCTCCTCGAGGTGAGATAAACACCCCAGACCACATGTCACACGAGCTCACCCCGCACCGGCCAGACATATTACTTCCGGATGTGGTTCTCCCTCATCATATTTGGGGCCTTGCACGGCCTCGTCCTGTTACCGGTCATTCTCAGCCTTGCAGGCGGGCCAGGATTCCCGATGCAGGAGGCAGACGAAGAGTGGATGTCGACCGCCATCCGGAGTGGGTACGAGTATATGTCAGTGTATCTATTTCGCTTTGATCATCGCTTGCTCGCAACTTACCGACGCACTGCCTTGTCTCTCGCAGGCCTTTCCTTGCGGACGACGCCTCGGTCCACAGCGACTAGGTCGTGGCGCCTTTCTTGTATTCTGTAAGACTTGACTTAGATATCAACGCATTCGTATTCGTGCTTTCCTTACAGTTACAACGTGGCACTGTGCCTGCCGCACGCGCGCACCAAACTTTTGTAATTGCAATGAAATGTCGATACCACGGTTTTTTTTATGCAATTTTTCCTGAATGGGAAGTAAAAAGTGTGGTCGAGACGTTCGTCCCGATGAACCGAACGGCACCAAGTCGAACGAAAATTTAAGATTTACGTTCGATCGCTGCGGACAAGGCCAAGTTATTATCCGTTTTGTTACTAGTGAGACCGGCCAAGGTACAAGGTACAGATGTTGTTCCCCGTGGGCAGGGCTGGTCTCGACTGCGGGGGATAATGTCATTTGGATCAAAACACAAGTTCTCTCCTCCTTACTACGCGGCCGATGCACTGATTGTCTCAAAATGGGGAACAATCAATCTTGATTGAATCTCGCTGACCCTGAATTACCGGTTCATATCCCAAGATAAAGATCCCAAAAGACCTTCCACTTTCTCATGCAATTATCATGTTTCAGTACTAATTTTATGAAGAGATAGCACACGAGGGTGAAAGGTTATGCGGTTGAACTGAGCTAGTAAATTGTAACAACAATAATATGAACCAAACGGAGCTGGATGACATTGACGACATTGGAAGCGAAGATAGTGTTAGAGTGAGATAGCAGAATCATGACACTGATTAAGTGGATGGCTAGGCCGAAGCGGGACGGCGTGGACCGAGAGTAAGTAAAAGGGGTAGTTTGCGAAAAGGGACAAATCCAAGAAGAGAGGCATGCCTAGATGGATCGAGGTGGAAAAGGAAAAGATCGAAGAGAAAAAAGGGGAGGAAGTGATCGAAGAGCTGTGCGGTATTATATGTTCATTCCAAAGCAAGGCGAATTTCACTGCGAGACGAAACAAATCGAGAGACTGAGGCGAGTAACATGTAAACATGAGAGCTCGGGCGTACTTTACGCCGGCGTTGGGCTGTTGCTGCCAGTCGCCTTCCATGCTGCTAGTGTGGGTGCGGATGCAGACGTAGACGAGGGAGATTGATGGTGGTTGACGCTGTCTAGGTCAAGACTCGCCAACGTACCATTGAGGTCCGTGATCATATCGTGTTCGTGCTCTGGCATCAGATATCCCTGCCGCTCGGGCTGTGACGTGTTGAGCGAACCAGAAGGGGGACGTGAAATCGTCGCCGCGACGGGCATATCGTGATACGGAACGTAGTGCGTCATCAGCTTTCCATCCGCTCCCACAGTGCTCCTTGTACCATGGGTACCATGGGGTAACACAGGTCCATCGGGGAAGGGCTCTGCAAAGCCCTCCGCAAACGCGATGGAAGAGTTTTGGTGATGCAGGAATGTCTCAGCCTTCTTACGAGGTCCAGATGGGAGGTCGTCCCCACGAAACTGGTTGGGATCGGGCGAGAAAGGGGAGAAGGACGTGGAGACGCCAGCGCGGGGTGTACGAATGTCACTACCAAATCCCCCGGATGAGTGTACGAAGGGCATCGTGCCGTTCGCGTCGCGCGTCGAGAAAACTACGTTCCGCAGGTGGTCGTTGTTCGGCGGCGCTTGGTGTTGTTGGAATTGTGCGTCACCACCAGCCGTAGGAGTGAACAAACCTGCAAGTTGCATTTGCTGTAGAAGCTGAACAGTTTGTTCCATAGTGATGGGCGTCCCGCGCGGAGAGATCATTTGACTTTGTAAGTGTGCCTGGAGCGCGGCTGCCTGAGCTGCCTGGGCGGCGGCTTGGGCGGCTTTATCTATGTTTGGATCGTTAGGCCAGGTGCTAGCAGAGAAATGAAAGATAGATCGACCTACATTGGCTGCGACCCCAACTAAGACGAATCCGGCTACCTCCAATTGAGAACCCTTGCATCTTTTCTATGGCATGTTCGGCATCGGCTTTGCGCACAAACTGTACAAATCCGCAGTGCTTTCCGACAGGCACTTTCACCTGCAATCCATACGCGGAAGCGGAACATCAGATCAGCAAAGAGATCGGGAGCAGAGTGGGAGAAAACCTACATAGTGAATGTCACCGAAAGGTGAAAAGAACGTCCTCAAGGTATCCTCGGAGATCAGGGGTGATAGTCCACCTACAAAGACCGTCGTATTGTACGGGTCTGTAGATGTGAGTTGTTCGCCGTTTGGTCCAATAAGATTGCTCAGAATCGCGCGGGCCTGCGCCTGATGCTTCCAAGATTCTTCCACAAGTGAATAGCGAGCCTGCTCCGTGCCCGCGCCCGCGCCCTGTCTGGCAAAGGGCGCGGTGATCGACGGTTGTGCATCCGAAACTGGTTTTGATGTGGAGGACGGGTGGGTGAATTGAGCAAGCTGACTGAGTATATTCTGTTGGCGCTCAGTAGAGTCTGTGCTCGCTAACGTCGAAGTGGAACCACTGGTGCTCGAGCCCGAGCTTAGGGACGGCGCGGAGACCGAGGAGGAGGAGCTAGACGAGGATACGCCAGAACTGCTAAGAGAATTCGTAGAGCTCGTAGCCCCGGTACTGGAGCCTGCAATCGGAGACGAGACACTCTTAAGAGGCCCTGGCGGTGGCAGCGGAAGAGCACTGGTAGTCGCTGCATGACCGGGAGGCGGGATCTGAACCTGCGGGAGATCTTCGGCCGGCGGAGCCTTGTACTTGGCAGTGGCAGGAGATATGCGCACTATTCGGGCGAACAATAAGGTGATTTAATCAGGCAGACAAAAGGGCGCTGAAACTCACTTGGGCGTGAAAGGCAGTAGAGGCCATGCATCTCGATCAAGGCACGTTGCTGGTCAGCCTCATCCGTGAATCTGTAAGTTCTGTGAAGCGAAACATGGTACTATTACAGGGGATGAGGCATACCGAACAAACCCATAACCTCTTGAGACACCGGTGACAGGATCTAGCATGATCTTTGCGCTCTTACAGCTCAGGAATGGGCGGATGAACTTCGGTTCACGGTCGTTACGCAAGCCAAGCACGGGGTTACGGAAAACTGAAACAAGATCTGAATTGGAAGCCTCGGGAGCGAGATCGCCAACGAAGATGCTGTACTCCTTCGCATGTTGTTGTGACTGGGTTGCAAAGCCAGGGGGTGAGAGTGGCGATGGGATGGGAGTGGAGGACGCCCAATTGAGAAGGAATGGTTTGTTCGAGTTTGGCATAGTAAGGGGAGTCCCGCTCCCGTTGTTGTTGATCTGAGCCAGTACCGAAGCGGCGTGAGCGGGAGTGGGGAAGGTGAGGAAGCAATAACCCGGGTTGTTTGCCTGTTGACCTGTGAGGGAATCGGGAGGCGGATGCGGGACCTTGATGCTGAGTGGATCCCAACCCATAAGGTTACAGACTTGCTTGGCGTATTCTTCGTCCATCCAGGGTTCAAGCTCGCCCCACCAGAGCGTCGAGCGTGTAAGAGGGGATGGGGAAAGGGGCGGGGTAACAGCGGATGTGGCGGATGACGGATAGACAAACTGCGACTGCGATGAGGGGTTGGGGGTCGCTTGTGACGCTCGTGGGGTGTGCGAGTCTCGATCTTTGTAAGTGGACTGTGGGTAGAGGCCACTGCGGGCGCTGTCGAAATTTTGAAAGACGGCGGGACCGTTGTTGGCGGGCAAAGATGAGAGGTGAGATGAAGGAAGAAGGTTGGGTTGGTGAAGTTGGGGTGGCAGATTGGGTATGCGGCTATTTGTACCGAGTGGAGATGGCCATGTATTGGGATCGACACGCGTGATGCCATACTCTCTGTCTTGCATTCCAAAAGATCGGGGAATTCCCGGCTGCGGCTGCGTGGGCGAAAGCGTCAATGTTCTTTGAGGACCATACGTCGAGGGAGTACTGTGACGATGGTGCGCAACAAATTCATTGCCTGGAGTGAGAGAAAGTCGGTTGTACGTCCTTGTCTGCTCTGACTGCTCCTGTTCTGCACTGGGATTTGATCGTGCCGCCAGACAAGAGGAGAATTCTGAATCAGAAACGTCGCGATATGACATTGGCGGTCAATCCAAGCTATTATTAACGGCACCGGCCCGTGAAGCTAGCGAAGGCTGGAGGGTTAGAACGAGACTTAGTGATATTTGACGAGGGGCAGGCTGGTTCGGCAGGCAGGGAGGACGGTGAGCGAGATAGACGGGGAATGTGGGGAGAGGGGGGGGGACTGAAAACCGAGAAAACAATGGGAAAGTCGAGAAAGCAGATCGAACAGCGATGCGTTTCGATAGCGAGATGAAAAGAAAAAGGTTGTCTTATAGATAGTTGAAGAGATATTCAGCGAACTACTTGTGAGACGTCTCTCGAGAAGGGGCAGCTGTGAAGGTCGACAAAGCAAGACGAGAGGGGGGGACAGCCCGAGCTAAAGAAAACCGGCCGTGGACTCGATCAGCCCCATTTGCGGAGTCCGGAAGGGGCGGAGTTGGCGTGTGCGTATGTCTCGAAATCTGACTCAACCCAAGGCTCGCAGCGGAAACGACCAAATCAATCCGACCGATCCACGAGGGACTCAAAAAATGTTGTGTTGCGTTGTGAGACTGGAGGGAACCGAGTCGATCTGTGGTCTTGAATGAGGAGCATCACTCATTACCCCCGATGATGATGATTCTCCGAGGTGATGGCAGCGGGGCGCCCCTTGTAATAACCGAGAAATACGCTACCTTTGCCGGGTCTCTTGTGCCCCTCAAAGGAGAGGGAATTCAGGAGTTGTGGGTCCTTATGGATCCTGCCGGTAGAACGGCGGACGTGTTACCGTACATGGCAGAATTTCCGGCCCTGGCCATCGCGCTGCCGTAACCCGACCCGTTCACTGACTGACGCGTGTATCGAAGCGCTCCGTCGTCGGCATCGTCCCCGTCCCCGTCCCCCGCTCCCTCGCTCACTGGCAGTCGTTCTCGCCACATCACCTTCACTTAGGGTTCTCCTCTGTTTTCCCTTTGATTTCCCCCCCTCTTTCCCACTTTACGATGGCCCCGCCCCCACCGCCCCCTCGCCGTCCGTCCGCCTCAGTAAACAATCCTTCCTCCACTCCGTCAAGTTCCGTCAAGCAACATCGCAGCGCCGAATCCCATCATGCCCTCACAACAATGTCAAGTCAACCCCCCTCATTTTATTCCTCTAACCCTTCGTCGGCCGCTGCTCATCAACAAAAGATCATCCATATTCTAGTCAATCGTCTGAGGAGCAAGGTTCTTTTGTCCACCATCCCTTCTTCCCTTGTCTTGCTCATGCTTTGCAGTTACCCTCTAATTCAGGCGTGGATTTAACTCAAGTCGAAACAGACCCCGCAGTCGATGAGACCGTCCGGTGTCTCGTCGAGCTCTCTAAGGATTCACTTGACATTATTGGCCTTGCTTTGACCGAGGTGTTGGATAAGCTCGCTAAAGTTTGTTCCTTGTCTTTTCCGTCCTTCATTCGACTCAATCTTCTACAGCAAACGGATGCTCATAACTTTCGGACGATCGATGTCCTTCAGTCCCAACTTTTTGTTCTCAAGGTCCTCGCTGTCGCAATGGCTTCTCGTTGGAATCGATATCCAGACGATCAACGCACTGCTTCACAGGCAAACTCGTCTAATCCGACCCTTCCTACCTCGCCTGTGTCCGCCAGCCGTAGTAGCAGGAAAAGCCGACATCCTTCCTCAGAGCCCCTCTACAGTCCCTCTGTCCTCTTGACAGAACCGCCTCCATTGGATGAGGCCTGTGCCAAATATATTCTTAGTTTAATGGTTGTCTTCCTCAGGCAGACTGCACCTCCAGAAGGGCGGCTCATGTCCTCAGCAAATTTATCCTTCGAAGCTACTTTCCACGATTTCGAGACCATCGATAACGTGGATGCGCCGTTAAACTCTTCGCAATACATCTCAGAGGACATCAGTCTCGAAGGTGAAGGACAATCCCTTGGCCCGTCGGCTCGGCCATTCAATACTTCTTCGCCTTCTGTGAACGGTTCTCAAACGACGCAAGTGACCGTTATCCCCATGGCACAACACAATACGAAGCTCGAAAAGACGCCTAAAGTCCTTGCAAGGTCTCACTTCTCCTTAAATGCGCTGATCCTCAAGTTCGCGGGCCGGATTGTCTACCACCTTTCCGCGTCAAATTGGACTGTTGTCTTGCAGCGCATCCGCCAGAAGATTCGCTTCCTCGCTAATGCCACCGATGATAGCCCTGATACCGTTGATCTCAATCTGATGAAGCACAGCTCGCTAGACCGCACTCGTCTTGTTCAGATCCTGCAGGGTATGTTTCACGGCAATTATGTGATGCATGCTTACGTTATGACTCTGTTAGAGCTATCTTCGCTACTTGTTAGCATGAAGCCAGAGACCAAGGTTGCCGTTGCTGTACCTCTGCGGACCGCAATTTGGAATTGGATTAGCATGTTCCCAGACGAGTATAATGATGCTATTCGCACGCATCGTCGTCTAGAAGGCACGCCCGAGCGTGTGTTCGATCTACTATGGGACCCGTCAGAGGTCGCAAGTGCCCGTGCTCTCTGGCCCACCCTTGCTGTGCTTGCAGTCATCTCATCAGAACGCATGCGCACAGACTTGAAAGGCGCGAGCAAGAGCAGTCTCAAGAAGGCACGATCGTGGCTTTGGCTAATCAGCGCCGACGTTCTAACTTCTATTTGTAGTTTACTGACCATCTCGGCAAAGTCGCCCAAACACGCAATAAACTAAGGGATGTGTCTGTAGTCTGTATTCTTGACCTATGCAGAGGCGCTGCCCGCGCGCGCCCAGACTCGGGGAAGGACTTGCCGATCCACGCAAACGTATCTGATTATATTCATGAAGTCTTTGTGAGCTTTCCAAACTGTCCTCTTGAGTCCTGACCAATTGGCCTGCAGAACATACTTACTCATTGGGATAATCAACGGCCGTTCTGGGAGTCACCCGATGAGATAGATGTGACGATTTTTGCTGACGCGCTTGTCGCGTTATACCGGTTTTCGCCTTTGGATGAGGTGTTACCCCTATTCAAGACATGCTTGGAGGCTGAGCGTTCGGACGCGGTGAAGCTGGTGGCAATCAAGGCTTCGGTCACTCTGAGCGTCGAAGTGCGTGATCTTTGGCCACGTGCGTGCAGGGATGAGGGCCCACTAATGAACTATTAGGCGCGTGCAGTATCATGGCAACCTACAATAGTGCCGCTTTTTGAGCATCTGGCAGGGAGATTCCGCACCATCTTTAAGGTAAGCCCACCTTCATGTGTTCTTGTCTAAGTATCGACACACGCGCCCAGTATGGTGGTGTCCGACGTAATGAAGTCGATGAGAACGGCAAGCTCAGGCGAGCAGCGCTGCGTCCCAAGGCTAAACGCTATATTGCTGAAACCGTTTCGGACCGCGAATTGGTGCTCATTGCGATCCTCGGGCTTTGGCGCTCAAATCTCGGTTGGAGCTTTACGGGACTAACCCAGGCTGAGATGGATTCATGGATGCCAATGGCTCTCGCCGTGTGGGAGCAACAAGCAGACACGAGCGTGCAGTACTCCATCGCAGTCGCACTTGGCCAAGTCGGTTCCCAGCTCGACCAACTTGGGCCAAACGACCCGCTGTATGCGACAGCTCGTCCATGGAAACTTACCGTCACACCAGCAGCTATGCGCACGGTGGCTAATGCGCTGCTCAATGCCCGTCTTGAGCTCGAACGTCAGCGTATGTGGGCGGAGATCGGTCGTCAATTTGCGGACACCTATGTGCGAGATGGTCCTGTACGTGCAGCGAACGTCATTTTATTAAGAGTGATCCCGAATGTTAACAATACGTGTTAGCCCGAGAGTGTCGCACGCCTAATGCAACTTTCAGAGCACCGTGTCCCCGCATTTGCCCTGCTGGAGCTTGCCAGCGCAGTTTCTCTGACGTCTGCCGATACCGGCGTCTCGAATCTTGCAGCACAGACGCTGAGGCTTATTGCCATTGCCGAGCGCCAGCCTGATGTTCCCATTAATCCCGCATTGAGTGAAGAGGAACGTGTGAGCCGCCACGCTGTGTACGAGAAGATTGGCGCGCCGAGAACCGTCATCACTGGTCAGTATCCTCTTTACTCTTCCAGACGTTAGGGTTACCAACCATTTGGTCATAGGCCGAGTGGCGTGGCAGAAGCGAGTCCGACGCTTGTTCCGGTCCCTTGCGATCCCGCATGCTACCTACGTTGCAATCTGGGAGGAGTGTTACTTCCGGTGGTGTGCTCTAACTGAGCTAGTCATCAACGCGCCGTCAAACCCGATAACTGCGGAGAGCATGCAGGATTCAACTGTACCTGTTGGTGACAAATCCATGACATTCGAGGTTCGTTTGATTGTGTCCATCCTTTCTTTTACATTTACTGACACCTACATATCAGGAGCAACAACATCAATGGCATAACCTGACCCTGTTCCTTGCGGCGTGTGGTTCGGCTTGCCTCATCGACCATCATGACCCCGCTGCTCTACACTCGGTCATACCTGCAGAGCTGCTACCAGATTCGATGCGTGTTCTCAAGGACCCGAGAGCATTAATAAATAATTTCATTACCTTCCTGATGGAGAGGCTGTTGTCGGATTCGGTGATGGCGCGTGAGACAGCCAAGGAGGCTCTCGGGAGTGAGCTCAGCATCCGGTTGTACCCAAAGCTTATGAAGCACTTCGAGGAGTAAGCACGAATTAGTGGCATGTTACGCGTTGATTTACTTATGGACCCGACCAGCATCATCGATGACATTCACAGCAAGGGCGAACTTCAGTGGACGGATGATCTTCCTCGCTTCCTTGATCAGGTGCGTATTTTCATGCTCGTCTTCGCCACTGCCATTAAAAGTGTTTTTCTGCAGTGTGTCGGTGTCTTGAAGCTCATGGTAGAAAACGCGCAAGCGCAGGATGAGGTCATGACGGTGGACATGACCCCGACGCTGTACTCACTTGCCACCTTCATGAACAGCTTTGAGAACCTCCCTGTGTACCGCATTCGCCTCAAGTTCTGCGCGTTATGCGACAGCGTGTTCTCCCGGCCGGATATGTTGCGTAAGGACAGTACGAGCTCCCATCGCCAGAAGATTTTGGACATATTGCTTGGATGGATCCAGGACCCTACCTTGGTGCGCATGAGACTGCATCAAGCTGCATAGGGTACAGCCATATTGATTTTTATCTCTAGGCCGATAACGCAGACACTTCCCGCCTTCTGCTCGATCTAAACATGGCGAGCTTACGAGCTGCAGGTCACTTTTTAGAAAAGCTAGAGCTCAAGTCGCTCGATAATCCTGCTGGTGACGAAGCAAGTCATGTTGTGAACCGTGTGTTCATCCGTTATAGCAATCTCATTACACGGACCCTGTCTTTCGGTCGAGCTGTAGGCTGCGTTTCTGGTCTTTTTGCTCCTGCTCGTAATGCTGACGCGACACTACCACAGTTATTTGATGAGGAACTTGGTGAAACGTCTGCGGCTTCGCCAGTATGTAAACATTTCCTTTTGTCCGTTTGCACGCCTGACACTTGTGTGTTTCCTAGCGCCCACCATCACAACGTGCAGCTGAGATTCGTGAACTTGTCGTGGAAGCTCTCTCCCGTTTAATTAGTGCGAATCCGGAGAGTGGCGTCAAACACAGTCTTTCCATGGCATACGACCCTGATCCACAGCAGAGGCTCATCTTTTCATACGTTTTTGCGAGGGTTATGGGCCAAGGTGCCAAATTCGAGGCTCAGGAGACACCTGTTAGCTTCTCAGGGCGTAGTCGGTTGTGTGAGGTATGTGTCTAGATAACCTGAAGAGCTATTGTCCATTCTTAAATTTCGTGGACAGTTGGTTAAAGGTCCAGATGTATGCTTCAAGCCTACCTTGGGCAGTGTTTGTCTCGTCCTGATATGAATTGACTTAGATCACACTTGCTTTGGCCATTTGTGAAGTTTGTCCTGCACCAGAAGTAGACGTCATCATTCCCGTATTGCTCAACATCTTCGACACTCGAGAGGCGCTGATGAACTTGATGAAGACCCTTGTCGACCGCGAGGTGGCTCGAACAGGTGAGCGAGACGCTGTACGACTGTTGAGCCCTTTGGGACAGCGCTCACCGGTTGACAGAGAACGAGGCGCAGTTGTTTAGGGGCAATTCGACATGCACACGGTTATTATCACACTTCGCAAGGATTCATGGCTACAACTACCTCCGGGACCTCATCGACCCGCTTATCAAAATAATGGGTTCTCTTCCACCAGGATGTGGATACACCTTAGACCCGACCCTTGTGAATGAGGAAGAGCTTCGACAAAATTTAGAGAATGTAAGGACTGTAACGACAAAATTCCTAGAAATCGTTTCTTCGTCATTGCCAGGTCTTCCTTCGTGAGTTAGGCTTGCGACTTCTTTAGCTTAATTCGTAATGACTGATGAGGGTGGAAGAATGTTCCACGAGCTCTGTACTCACATCTTCAAAGCCGTGTACGTGTCTCCCACTTCTTAGGCTGATCTTTTTCATATCCTTTATATCCAGACAAAAGATCTGGCCAGATTCGCGATTCGCTGCCCTCGGCGCATTTGTGTTCCTTCGGTAAGAATATATCGAGCTCCTACAGACGTTTCTAATGAGCCTATCAAAGGTTCATCTCTCCTGTGGTGGTTTCTCCCTCTGAGATCGACGTCGAAATTCCACAAACCAATCCCGTTGTACTCCGACAGGGATTGAAGACTATCGCAAAGATCATCCAAACGCTCGCCAACAATGTCTTGTTTGGTAGAGAGGCGCACATGTCAATTCTCAATCCGTTCCTGGAAAAGAAGATCATGGACGTCTTCAAGTTCTTGAGCGAGCTGAGCGTGCGTGTAGAACTGTGCTCGTCACTTTACGACCTGCTAATAGTGCCATCCAGAGATATAACCCCTCGC
Organism: Russula dissimulans; assembly: GCA_022376545.1. Taxonomy (NCBI): domain Eukaryota; kingdom Fungi; phylum Basidiomycota; class Agaricomycetes; order Russulales; family Russulaceae; genus Russula; species Russula dissimulans. Next base: position 207,930 of record WTXJ01000025.1, on the reverse strand, counting down.
CAAATGACGAGGAGAAGGACTCACACGAATGGAAAGGCGTCACTTACGATGACACAGACACCATTGTTCTACACCGTTTCTTTTCCAAACACGCGGACAAAGTTGGGAAGGAACTTCTCAGCATTATGAAGCCATCAGCAGAAGGGGACTCCTCCGCGATCAATGGGAAGCGTGCATGGGATGCCCTCTGCAGCGCGTTGGTAGATCTTGGCCAACCAATCGAGGTTCCTCGATCGTCACCGATGTCGAGTTTGGAACACCGGGAATATCTCGACCTTATGGCTAGGTATGACCGTGCTGACGTCGCTGCGGTCCGAGACATCTTTGTGGAGGCTGGTGCAGGAAAGGTATTTTTTTGTGGCATTGTCAGTTCCCCCCCTTCAATTTACCCACCAGGATGAACCGGCGAGATTCGTTTTCTTTGTCTCGAGGCTCGACGTGGAGACGCTTGACATTGAGCTGTTATTGTACCACATCTTCAAGGTCAGTTATACGTTAGTTTTTCTAGCTGATGTTGGTTGACAACTGTTGCTCATACTCAGACCTTGACGTTATCTTCTGCTGCCGATGGGCAATCATTCGAGATCATCTTCGACTGGACATCGTTCTCTTCCTCGTCACAAGTTCCCATACAGTGGCTAAAGTACTGCATCGAAATCATTCCGCACGATTTCAGGGCAAAGTTCGAGACGGCCTATATTCTCAATCCCAATTCAGCCGCTGTCAAGTATCTTCGTAGGCTGTGGAACATCACAGCGGGTGCGTAATGAGTTCAGGGCCCTAGCTTTGTCTTGACGAGAATGTCAGGTACGCACCTGTCGAATCAGGTCAAGGCATGCTGCTCGGTCCAGGAGCTCCAAACTTTTGTACCTAACAGCGTTATCGTGCCCCTGGTTTATGCAAGTAAGGAGGTCTACTGGCCTGTTATAATATCTTTCCTGATTTGTTTTCAAATTAGCGAGTCTTGAAGGCGAACAATGCGAAGCGTTCGAAAAAGTAACGATGCGTCACTCGCCCCACGTCCGGATACCAATCGGCCTTCAAGTTGGATTGAGTCATCTTCGTATCATCTCTGTATGCTCCGTTTAGTCATCCCCAAGCTGCGTGCTAATAAACAATGCTAGGACAAGGCACAACAAATATCTCCATTGTTGGGGTGTAAATCCGTGGAGATCATTCCCTTTTCCGAAATCAGCGATGTCTACAATGTCTCGACGGGACACGACCCTTCAGAGTTTATCGTCAGAAAGTCGCGACAGTCAAACACGCTGTACTTCTCGTCCTCCGCGCGCGACCAGATTGTCAAGGTGAGTAGGGCTTTTCTGAGGGTAATGTGTGCCTATCTCCGCCACTTCTTTTCAGGCTATACGGGCGGCCAAGGGCCGGTTAAGGGCAACCCACCTGCCAGGTATGGAGCGATTCTCGAGGCTTTTCAACGTCAGCGCCGCTCTGCTTCATATCGCCATGCGCAACATGGGCATGGAAAACCCGGAGCTGAGCGGGGCATCATACGAACTCTTGGCGGCTGTCGTGGGCTCGTTCGATCTGGATGCTAGTCCGATCATGACAACCAAAGGTGAGTTCGAGATTCGGTCCCATGCTGGTGTACACTATTAATGTATCACAGGTATATGGATTGGTGGTCCATCTTCACCATCCCTGGTTTCACTAAGCGAACGAATTGCGAACCTCGTGCCTCACCTTACTCTCGACTTTGTGTCAGAAGTATGCAGCACGCTGTCCAAGTCAGATCCAACTCTGAAGCTGCACTGCCTATCGTACATGAATCCATGGCTTAAAAATCTCTCGTTCTTCGCGGAGCCGACAAATGCGAGCTTTGATCACTCGGGAGCTAAACTTCGTGACTGCATACGTCTTCTTATTGAGCTCACTATCGCGGATCCACAGGTGCCACTTTCATAGATTGTAGAGCCCACGTCTCTTCTGACATACTTCCTTGTAGCTGCTTATGACGTCGCAGAAAGCCATCTGGACGGAGATTTCGAGGCTTGACAGTGCCGTCGTAAACATCGCTCTCGATGAGCTCATGCGTGCCGCTATCGACGGCGGGGCTAGCTCTCATGCCTGTGAAGTCATCGCTCTAGTCATGACGCCGCTTTCGTCCATCAACGTCCGTGGTCAAATATTATCGAAAATGCGCAAGGCAGGCTAGAGTTTATTTGATTATTGGCATTGCCTGACGAGGATAATGCAGGCAATTGGCAAAGCGTCTGTGAAGCCTACGGGCACACTCGCGGAAAACCCCCATTGGAATGAGATCGCATCTCTGTCACGCTTAGCCCTGGTCGCGTCCCAACAATCGAAGCAACCTAATGTCGCACAATTCTACACGCCTGAGCTCATTCATATCATCACTCTCATCGCGGCCACCGGTGAAGTCGTGGTACGCGCGACAGTCTGGGGCCTGGTCATGGACCTTCTACAATCTCTGTGGCTGTCCCGCTCTTCTGATGCTATTGCGGGTCCCGAAATACGTCTTCTACACAAAGAAGGAAGTCATGTAGAGCGACTCAAGCTGTTTGGTCTTAGCCGCGCCCAATGGACCAATGAACTCATCGCCTACGATCCGGTAACAGATGGCGAGGTTCTGGATTGTCAAGAAGGACTCACTCGCTTCCTTATCCGTGTGATGGAGGCCGCAGCCCAAACAAAAGGTAAGCCTTATATTGCTGTCACCGCTGTGTGGCACACCCTCACCTTGCCTTCAGGATTACTCAACGTGTGGCGAGCCCGCTGGATGAGCTTGGTTACCGCTACGGCATTTCAGGTCTCTCCAACCATTCAATTCCGCGCGTTCGTTGTCCTCGGAGAATTGGCGACAGCAGATGTGGACGACGATTTCTTCTATCAAATGCTCGTCGCCTTCAGGAGCACTCTGATCCGAACCACAGACTCAACGATCTCGGTTGTCAGTATGCTGCGATGCATTCGTAACGTCATGCCGGCCTTACAGCAAGGGTCGCGGTACTTGGGCCCCATCTTCTGGCTTGCAGTTGCGCTTCTTCAGTTCGGACATATGGCGTTCTACGCAGAGGCATCGCAACTACTGCGTGTCACAATCCAGCAGCTGTCAGATCATGAATTACTCCAGCAGCAGGGGGTGCCAGAATCTCTGCTCGAGCACCGATATAGCTTCCGAGAGATCGCCGGTCAGCTCGACCAAAGCCTCAAGATATCGTTCGAATCGAACTTTTCTTTTTCCCTCGCATCGATACTGGTCAAAGGTTTCAAGCTTAAATCCTTCAAACCCGTCGCTTTGGACGCCCTTCGGACAATGTTACGAGTCAGTTCGCGTGCGGTACCCGATAGCGAGGATGATTCGCAAGCGGCCCCTGTTCTTAAGGTTGCGCCCGATTCGCTCGGTTATTTCCTCGCATTGCTATCCGCCGCTCCAACACGGAGGAAGTTCAGAGGGCTTCTACACGATGCCAACCTAGATGATTATTCGGCCGGAGATGATCTATCAGACAGTGTAGATGAAGACGTACCAACCGTCCCACTGGAATTGCTGAGCATCACAGACGTGAACTCGGCATTGCTTGTGATTTCCTTCATCGGCGTTATGTTGGAAATATCCCAGGGTGAGAATACCGAGACCGAAATCTACTTCAGACTACTCTCGGACGTGTCGATGGCATACCCCGAAGTCCTCGCGATATGGTCGGTATCCCATTTTCTATTGTTGTTGATGGTTCGCTCACACTTAGAACATGTAGTTATGACAGTTTGCAAGAACGTGTAAAAGATGCCTTTGCGGCATCCTCAAACTCGCATGTCCTGAGCGCTGCATCGAATGTGTTCCATATTGTTCTCCAGGACCCAAGCCGACCTGGAGGGTGGAGCAACTCCATGTCTACATTATCTACTGTGGAGGAAACTGGCAGTATCGGTCTTGCGGGGCGGACTCAAAGAGAAGCCTTGGAAGAGCTGAACATGGGCGGATTGAGCACCGCTTTCCAGTTCATATCGGCAAGCAAGGTAAACGCGACAGCGCAGGTGGCAAGTTGGGTCGCGGAGCTTGTTAGACAAATAACGGAATGAAGGAACGTAGATAACCTCTCTATGTTGTTGACCTCTTTCTTTTTATTTATGATACCCTACACGACTTAATACACTCTCCACTTGTCCTAAACACGTGAGCCAAACTAGCGCCGGGACTTGGACCTCCGTATTCAATACAGCCATGTCGCAACTATCTACTCCTCCTTCAAACTCACCACTATCGCGCAGTTTTCTGGACGCCTCTACTGCCATCGACGATCTCACCCGCTCCTTGTCAGACTATTCCCGGATTTCAACTCCAGAACCTCCATCTCACCTTCCAGTTTGCGAGTGTAATGCAGAGGACAGCGAGTATACCAAGGCATGGCTGGCAGTCAAGGCCAAGTTAGAAAGCCGCCTCGTCCTCAGTGCTGGTGCGTCGAAAACGTCTTGATAATATCCAAACCAAACCGATCACGCACAGAGGTTGGACAAGCCTTGTTGCAGAGACACGAAGCGTATGTCCGGAGGGTACAGGCGCGTCCCTTCCTACTGTTTTTCCCTCCTGCCGTCCGCTGAACTCGACCAGGCCGCAGAGAATGCTGGCAAGCAAGCGAAACCAGACGTTGTTAATCCTCCGGACCCCGAACTTAGCCCTGCTACCCGCCGACAGCTGGAGGATAGAATCGCCGAACTTTCGCGGGAAAACGCCATCCTCGAAAAGGTCACACGCCCGCTAATTGAAAAATGATCGGAGTGGGCTGATGGACCTTCCTCTTTAATTTAGCGTTTCGGCCAGGCGCTTCTTAACAACGAACTCGCTGAAGAATCCAACAAGACGCTTTCCACAGATTTGCAAGAGTTGCGCGTCGCGTTCAATCGCCTGTCGACGGAACACGCCCGCTCTGTCGGCTGGGAGGCGCGTCTCCGCGACGCATTGCAGGAAAGGGATGATTTCCACCAGGAGAGGGACAGCGAGACACAAAAGCTCCGAGCCGCGGAAACCAGGTTGGCTTCTCTTAGTGATAAATGCGGTGAGCCCTATCTTCAATCGATCAATCTTCCTTCCTCCCTCGTTCACCTTTCACGAAGCCAAGCTGGACTTGGAGATCCGCGTCCTCGAAGAACGGTTGGAGGAAGAGCGGTCGAAGCGTGGCGAAGCGTCTGAAGAGACATTGTATGAGGCGAAACAGTGGCTAGCTGGGTTACAGCATCCGGTAAGCCGTGGTATTGTCATTGGGGTGACACCAGCAGCTCATGAATACCTGGGAAGCGAATTGACTTGACTTCCATTGAACACCACAACGAAATTACGAAGCTTCTGGAATCACTCGTGGCTGATAAAGAGGCTCTCAGGAAGAGCAATACTGAGCTTCAGGAGCTTCTGTCCGAGTCTCGGGAGGCGCTACAGGCGCTACAGGAAGAGGAAGGAGAACGTCTCGCCTCTTCTCCGGAAGGTGGTATTGGTACGTGATGCACGAATCAAGTTATTCCTCGCGCCTCCTAATCACCCACAAGGTCGCATACCTTCTCCTGTCCGCTCAACGCGACCCTGCGACATTCCTAGGCCAGTTGGTGCGAGGCACGGAACGGCTCCTAGGCCTCTTTCCCCTATCTCAAATATCTCATCACATGGATCTCCAATGGCTACTAAGCACCATCTCAGCTCAGGAACACCATCTCATCGAAGTTTCGTGAGTATAGTGTAATGTTTATCCACCGCTTTACTCTGACGATCTATCAGGAACCCTTGACACCGGAAACTAGTCAACGTCCTCTCTCTCCTGGCACTCGTCAACCAAGGCGCATTAGACGCAGGAGAGACCCCAACTCTGATATTGATATTGAGCTTGAAAGAGGGAGTACTACGAACGAGTCAGATGATGATGCAACGCCCGAGAAGCCTAGAAGGGGGAAGTCTTTGCAACGTCATCGGGCAGTTCAGACTGAACCTCGAGGTTGGAACGAAATTCTATCTCCAACAGGCTACGGGGATCAACTATCTCTTCCCATATCTCCTAACGAAGGGAATTCCGAATCATCTTCATTGGCTGACAATCCTTCTACCCTCGGACTTCTCTTGGAGCGCGTCCAACAGCTATTTAATAGGATTGCACAAGCAGATGCACGAACGTTAACGACCCGTCTGAAGCGACAGAATATTCTAGGGGCTGACGTTAGCCATCTATCACATTCGACTGTTGATGGAATTATTGCGGAAGTGACCAACTTACGCACCATCTTCCGCGCTGCGCTGGAGGACGACAAATTCACGACGATTTGCACAAGGCGTGACTTGCGAAGTCTTCTCAAGTTTTTGAAGGACATTTTCAGAGAACTCGGCACCCTGCGTACCACGCTCAATGACATTGTTCTCGATCCGTCTATCGCACCAAGAGTCCGCGAAATGACGATGAACCCCAAAGATGAGTCGTCATCTAGAGAGAAAGCCCCTTCATTAGTCCCCGCCGGCGGATGGATGGCTCCATTCTCGAAGCTATTCAGTAGCGCCACCTCTAGCGATCCCAAGCGTGCGGTATCACCACATGGCGTTAATCGAGGCCGCGGACCTACGTGGCCTTCTGTTCGCCTGGCTCCTAAGTTGGGACCCGCTACATCAGCCTCCCCCACAACCGTGAACGTAGAGTTCATTGGGACGGGCGCTGCTCGTGCAGTGACGAAAGTGACCTCTCCTATGGTACAAGAATCAGCGCAGGACGTAATTGCGGCACCAGTCTCGACTCGTAGTACCTCTGGGAATCTCATGGGTATTTTCGCTGGTGCACCGCGTAACGATTCATCCTGGGTCGTCCTCCCTCCAAGCTCTTCGCGATCACAGGTAGAATGGGGTGATCAGCTGCGGCGTACAACACTCGGGCGTGCCGCAGGGCGGGTCATGGCTACGGCCGAGAACCCCACAGCGGGTTCGCTCCCGCGTAACGTAGACGCGGTCATTGACCCCGGCACATCTCCGGAGGAACGCGGTGGAATCGACCCTGCGCGTACCCTGCGCACGCGGGGACTTTCAGACTCTTCCATCCGCTCGACGTTCTTGCAGCATGGCGAAGCTGCGCCAGTCTCCCAGTCGCTTAATCCATCAGAAGTCACGGTGTTAGGGACCCATAGCCAGACGGTTCGTGATGTCCGCACGACGGCTTCCCCTCCACATGGCGTCCCACGTCGAAGTTCGGCAAAGGCGATATCGCACTCCCGAACGGCGTCGTCGCGCTTCGTAGGACTGATGCCAGACGTCTCGTCATGGGCAGCCGCATCGCGGTCGCTCGACACAGCCGACCCGGATGATTATGTGGGGAGTCTGATTTCTAACGCCCCATTGCGGCCTTTGGATAGGCGGGGAGGAGGGCTGTGACATAATGAGGATTTTAGCTTTTAAGGGAGGATTTCATAGCTGCTGTATCATGTCTTCGGAAATACAATGCCAAAAATGCAACTCAAGTAGTGGGGTATCATCATCGGCCATACCCTCCTTTGTACTGCGGGCCTCGCCGCCCCCGATCGTCCCGGCTCGCCCGAGACTCGCGCCCCTCCCGCCGATCGCCATTTTTCGACTCCTTCTGCCCGCGGCGCTCGTGCTCGTGCTCGTGAACCTCCGAGTCGGTTCTGCCAGCAGACCCGCGAATGCGTAGCCCACCTCCATCCCTATCTCGATCTCGACCTCGACTTCGCCCCCAGCCACCACGATCACGATCGCGTTCGCGTTCGCGATCTCCATCTTTATCCCTTGCCCTATCCCTATCCCTATCCCTATCGTGGTCTCGGTCGCGGTCTCGGCTATCAGGACGCATATGGCGATGATCGTCGTTGTCGTTGTCTTGCACTCGCTCGAGCAAGCTTAACTTGCGATGTGGCGGCGGATCGTCACTTTTCCATGCTCTTCCAATCCGGATCTTCGCGTCATTCTTCCTCCCAGGACCACCGCCGTCACGGTCATAGTAACGGTCATGGTCATGGTCACGCTCATGGTCACGCCTCGCACCCCGCCCCATGCCTCGATTCCGCACATTGCGCGCGTTCTCAAACCAGTCGCTCGGGTCGTCTTGCTCCCGCTCCTGGATCTCGAGCGCGCGCTGCTCCATTCGCATCCGATCCTTGTTTCGCGCACGCTTCCCGACGTTTATCGGCGCGCTCGCACCCCAGCCGTCGCCAAAGGTGTCACCGTTTTCCCAGGGCGGCGGGGCGCGTGCGCGGACAGGTCCCGCGGCAGCATCTGAGAAAGGGCCGGAGAGGGTGTTGTACCGGCCAAAGGCGGATGGCGCGGATGGCGTGTCGTGCGGGCGGGGAAGATCGGTGCAGTCCTGTGATGAGTTCAAGTGAGTAACGCGGCCGCAGGGAGCCCCGAGATATTGGCGAGGCTTACGTCGCCAAGGTGCTCGCTATTCCCGCAGTTGTAGCACCACTCGTCATTTGCAATGTAACCCTCCCCGCCTTGGCCGAGGGCGCGCAATTGTTTCGATTCTCGAAGCTGCAGTATGGTCTCGCGCTCGCGGTCGGTAACGTATTCATATAATCTCCAGATAGTGGGGCATTCCTAAATCGATGATCAGAGGCAAATCACAATTTTGTACCGGAGTTTGACCGTACGTTGGTGATGTGGTCTTCTGATCCACAACGATCACAATCATCAAAATTATTCATCATGCCCCGAGAATGTCGGTTTGGGCAGTTCTGGGCGCACAATCAGCCCTTGTTCATTCTCGAAGGGATGTCACCGTCACAAACCTTGTTGACGTGTCCTTTCATCCCACAGGTGAAACATGTTTTGCTAATTGGGCAGCTACGTGTGGAATGCTCATCACGAGCGCCACAGGTCAAGCACTACGTCAGGCAACTCGTAGATCAGCAATAACCACGGATGATCGCGGGAAACACGCACGATCAGTACAGGGCATTCGTTGGTCCTGTGTTCACTTTCTGCGCCACACCGTTTGCAAACAAAGCGCGCTTGTTTTTGCTCCTCTGCAGGAGGCTCGAAATAACGCGCCATGTCGGGTGCCTATGAGAGATGAGCGATGGATTCATGAGGGCAAAGAATAATGTGAGCGCACCAGGCGGTCATCGTAGTCAAGATATTCGATGTAAGATTCTGAATCCGAGTCCGCGGGTTGGACGATTTGTACAGGTAAATCATCCCTGTGATCAAGGACCGATACATGCGCGGGTAAGAGTAGTGGTATTGGAGTCATAGTTGGCCCGGATGGTTGGGTAGTTGGCTGTGAGGCCTTGGCGTCGCCCGCTGAATCGAACGTGATGCCCGCGGGCACCAACGCCGGTCCAGTATCGACATAGAAAAGCTTCTCGTCGTCTAAGGCGGACAGCGCGTCGTGCTGGTGCTGGGTGTCGTCGCGTGAAGAAGGCGCTGAGTCCTGGTCCTTTTCCTTATTTGACCTCTTCGAACGCCGCTTCTTCTTCTTCCTCGTAGGCTCTCTGTTGTTGGCCTGAGCCTCGTCTGCCGCTTGCAACTCTGCGCCATCCCCAGGTTGAGCATGACCGCGCTCGAGGGATTCGGCTCGCGATTCCAGTTGGCCGCTGCGCACCTTACGGATCTCGCCGTTCTTACGCTTGCGAGTCGCTCGCGTTATGTTCGTTTCTGGATCCGCATCTGTGTCGTAGTCTTCGATTTCAGGTACCGTTTCGGCCTCGTCGTTGATAGCAGGGGGGGTGTCAGTGAGGTCGATGATTTCTACAACGGCGGTGGAGGTCATGGCTCTAAACGAAACTAAACCGGCAATCGCGCGAATTTCCTCGGCCCGGCATTCCACGCTCTTCGTACTACTACATACATTCCTATCTCTCTTTTGCCTTTCTACCCGACCCCTGCCCGAAGTAATATCTCGTCCGTCCGAGGCCCGCAAACCACGCAAGTCTTGAGCAAAAGTTAGCCAGCAGCCGTTGGTTTTAATATATAATGCTCGAACCTGAAAAGTAGCAGAACAATGACGAATGAGACGTTGCCATGTGTGGCGGAATTCCAGAGCTCAGGGTGATATCTGATGGAATCCGGAAGACCTATAATAGTCGCAGCGATGCTAACAGCAGCGACGTTAATCAGAATGTACGGGGATGCGCCCAAGCAACTTACTGCGTTGCCTAAGAGGCGCGCCGCGTTCTCATGGATCAGTTATTGGGACCAGATGATCGTGGGGTGACTTACGTCTGCTATTGCCATCGCCAATAGACTTGCACCTAGTATGCGTTCCTGCGCGGCAGGGTTGTTGGGGAGTGCGTCCCTTATCGCTCGGAAGACCAGGGAAGAGAGCATTCCCAGTAGCAGGTAGCCTGTGACGCCCAAAAAGTCAGGATGGAGAGGAGACGGATATGCCGGGTACCGGACGCACAGTTTCCAAGCTGCCAAATGGCCATATAAGTGCGAGCATCTACGCTAGCAACTGGTTCGTATGGCGCTGGAATTAATTCATGATGGAACCAGGCCGCGCCAGGTTTAAGCCAGATGAGAATGACCGGTAAGATGGTGATGACTGTGACATTGAACCTAGTGAGACTTGGAGAGGATAAATGTGTGCAAGGCAAATACTCGGTTCTATGTATAAGAAGAGTGCTCTGTACACTCCAGGGAGGGCAAGGAAATCTGACATCGCGGTTGCAGACTGATGCTTGTGTGAGCGCTACAGTGAGCGTTCCGCTCGGACCACCGTTACGGTACCTTCGCTGTTTCAGCCAGTATTGTAAGCGTTCCTTAGAGTGATGGTCATCTCGTTTCCTGATGGTCACACCAGCGTTAGAAATAGAAATATCCAATCGCCCACCTCAGCGCCCACCTTGGTAAGAAGCGACGATACACTGTCCTCCTCGCTCTCTGCACAGCCGCGTTGACTCTACTCGTCTCCAACTGATCACGACCTGAAGCTCAAATGGATGGTAACAGCGAAATCCTTGTCGAGAACCTGACATACAATCATGATCCATCTGGACCTCCGTCATTGAGCAACATCAATATCAATCTGCCAAAGGGTTCGCGCACGCTTCTGATCGGGGCAAATGGGGGTGTGTTCCTCCCCCCAGCAATCAATGACAGCATTTATTTATCAACACTTGTTTCATTAGCCGGGAAGTCAACTCTACTTCAAATACTGGCAGGCAAGCGGCTAGTCACATCCGAGGGGGCCCGCATTCTATTGAAAGGTCGCGACGTCTTCCGGCAGTCCCCTCCAGGGGTTACGTACCTTGGCACAGAATGGAAAGTTTTCTTAGCGAAGCCATCATCGCGTGTGGGCATATCTGAAACTTAAGGGACTACAGGGCAATGAATCCGGTCGTACGTGGTGACATCGTGGTTGAGCACTTTCTCAACTCAGTAGGTGGGTATCGGCATAAAGAGCGCCGTGATCATCTGCTCGATATTCTCGACGTGGACCTTGATTGGCACATGCACGCCATCTCGGATGGCGAGAGACGACGCGTGCAATTGTGTATGGGACTCATGCAACCGTGGGATGTCCTTTTGCTCGACGAGGTGGGTCATGCTTTGACAAAGCGTGCCTGGACCCAATTGATGTCGGGAAATTTGGGGGGGGTTGGTATAGGTTACCGTCGATCTGGACGTGCAAGTCCGTGATGATCTCTTGTCCTTCCTAAAAGCGGACAGCGAACGTCGCACTGCGACAATTCTCTGTGGGCCCCGCCGGCTAATCCCTGGCATGTTATGCGGCGGGCTAACGTATCGCAAAATTACGTTTTATTTAGACGCCACGCATATCTTCGATGGGTTGAATGAATTTCCCACGCACGTTGCGCACATGCGCCTTGGAAGTTTTGTGATGAACGCAACTCCGTGGCCGATTGATCCTTCTTTGGACAACAAGGTAGGAGTACCAGACGGGACATTGTTCCAAATCGCCCTGCGGTGGCTACGCGAGGACAGAGAACACCGTCGAGAGCTAGAGAAGGGTGGGCGGAAGACTCGCGGCGCTAAGCGTGACCAGGTACCTCAAATGTTCCATATGGGTGATTTGGGGTCGGCTCACTGAAGTTCTAGGCCATACCATCGAGTTCCGAGGCTTTTTATAGAAAGTAAGTACGAAAACTCCCCCGAGCGGATTCAAATGGGCTTTAACTGGTAGTCCTGTAGATACGACTATAGTCATTAACTGGTGCGAGAGGTCGAAACGGAGCAATTGACAGTGAGCGGCTTTAACGGCGCTTGGCAAGCGATGCACAAGCCATTTGATCGGATAAATTACATAATTAATTTTTTTCGCCGCCGGTTGCTTTCCTTCCTTCGCTTGTCGCTTCGTTTTCGTCCCCTCTCTTTCCCTATATTCCCCCTCTTTCTTTTCCCCTCTTTCCCCCTCTCCCCCTCTCCCTCCCTCCAGAACCACGTCCGATATCGTCGTCGTCCTCTCATCAGACGTCCCAACGCCCGTTGCTATCTATATCGTTTGCTATCTGACCACATCCTGTCATTTCCCCGCGCTCCCTATGCGTATGGACCACATCTTACTTCAACGTGACTGTGTTCAATGTTCAAGTATCCCCCCGTCTGTAATTGTCCATCTTATCAGGTTTGCGTTCAAACTGCACAGTACGTAGCTCATATTTTCTGTGTCCGCACTCTCTTTACGTGTCCTTCCAGGAGCTGTTCCCAATGTAGCTCCTTCACTTGTGTCGAGCGACAATCACAATCCAACTCTGGCCATGGGATCAGCGCAGGAGTGGTTGCAGGTGCTGTCGTGGGCTCTCTCGTTTTTTTAGCTCTTTCCATCGGACTCTTCCTTTGGTGGTATCGTCGACGTGCTTTGGCCGTCTCGCCGGCGGAGCCAGAGGTTAAGGACATCCCAGCACCAGCCGACACTGTCCTCAATCGTCCCGATCCTACCGAGAAGATTCTCGTCTCTCCAGCGTCCACCGCCGCTCCTGGGCCATCTGATTCTGTCGTCAGGGTATACGGAAATTCGAATTCTTCCATCAATCTTGACCCAACCTCACAAGCTCCACCGGCTCGGCGTGATTCTGCTCAATCTAATCCTTTCGGTGATGGACATTCCATTCAGACCACCTCGACTGGTTCTCAGTCAACGAATGTTATTCCTATTGCCTTTGTTCCACCCCCTCCTTCTGTTCTTCCAGTAGGATCCCCGCCATTGCCCCACCCAACTTCGACATCCATGATGCCCCGTTCGCGCACTCCTGGAATTGATCTCAATATGGACCACATGAACCTTTCTGTTGAATCTGTGCCCTTCGGTTCTACTGCCCTCTCCGGCGTTTCTCCAATGATCGTAGCCGACGATCGGTCTTATATCACAAACGCTAGTTTCGCCAGTGATATTCTATCAGAGGCACCCATGATCGTCACTGGTCGACAGGTCGCCAGTGCCGCCAAGGCGGCCGTCGTTTCTACCTCCACCCGCCCGTCTATCCGCTCTCCGCTTACCGCGTCGTCCTTCGGCCCGCGAGATGTACCCCAAGAATCCGACGAGAACCCGATACCCATCCCTCTTGATCCTTTCGCTGACGATGGTTCCATTGTCCGCAGCTCCATGGCGACCCGAGGATCTTCGCACTCACCCCAGGTTATGAACTCGACAGCTGACCAGCAATTGGGTCCCGACATGAGTGATTTGGATCGTCCGTTGAGTACCTATACTCAAGCCGCCAGTGTTATTGGGGCAAACATTATGGATGCGACGCGTGTGCATCTTGGTTTTGCGCAGCCGGCAAGCGCGTCCGTTTACGCTGGCACGCCAATGGCCAGCTCTGTCGGGACTGGCGCGCCTACGCTAGTTCGTATGGCCAGCGGTCGTCTAGTTTCCCCTTTCAATTCCCGTAATCCAAACACTCTCGAACGTCAGCAAGAGAGCGCGCTATTGACTGTTCAGGCACAGTCGCAGCAGTCGGAAAAGGTCCAAACACAACCCCAGCGCATGTCCATGAGCACGATGGCCTCGGGCGTATCTGGTCGTGCAGACTCGATACTCGAGAGCTTTACTTTTGTACCACCCTCGCCAATTTCTAACCGCCCACTTCGTACGCCGCCCCGCTCACCGCTTGCGCAAGAGACGCATCATGGTACCGATCGTCCCACCTCCACACAGGATGATGGTGTCCTCGAGCCACCCAATCGTCAGATCCTTGGCATGTCTACAGGGTCTCAACTCTCATCCATGTCTACGGGTCTTGGGTCGTTCCCATTCCACATTGACCATGGTAGCGAGGGCAATCAAGCCGAGGAGCCACCTGCTGGAGTACTCCCTAACGGGCATGATCTCGAGAAGGGCAAGCAGCGGGCGAGTCTTGACACCCTAGCGTTGACGAAGGACTTGACGACGTATCCGTTGGGATTTGATCGTCAATCGAAAGAGAGCTTCGCGGCTTTCATGGCGAGCAAGAGCTAGGTGTGCTCTGTTTGCGACTACCTTACATACCTTTTCTTTTACGCCGATACCTTCTTGATCTATCGGCAATTGTATCGCTCTACGAATGTAAACCGAAATGCTTCCTTTCGTGATGACCTTACTCAACTTTCTTTTTCCTTGAACGTTCTGCATTTATATCACGCACCTTCTACGCCGTTTTGAGTCTTTTCTCGGCTGGCGACTACAATGTTTATTCTCACCTTTTTATTCACGCCATCGAGACACGTCTCACTTGGGTAGATTGACTGATTATCATCAATTTTATTGGCTAGTATATTGCCGTTGTTCTATTGAGCAATTGTGATGTTTTGAGATATATATTCGGTTGTTTTAGACAGCTAGGCGTAAGCGCTGCGTCGCGATATCAGATTGTGAATGAAAACTTTGACTCATATGGATGCTCTTCGTCACCCTGACTCGCACTCTCTTCTCAAAATTGTTGCCACATGTTCAGTCTAGAATTGCGATAAAAAACAACTTTGACAAGGCCATGGCACTAACTACCCAAGTTCTCAAGTGTGACCCAGAGTCGATCACGTTCTCCAGGGACGAACCGATTTATTCTGACCCAGAGACAGAGAACGCGATCAAAACTGCTGTTCAGCACCTGACAGAGCGCCAAGTCGTCGCTTTTCCAACGGAGACCGTCTATGGCCTGGGTGCTCTTGCTCTCAATGCATCCGCCGCAGCCAAAATCTTTTCCACTAAAGGCCGACCATCCGACAACCCGCTAATTGTGCATATATCCTCCCCTTCCATGCTCTCCTCCCTCCTCCCGCCATCCTATACCCTCTCTCCCGTCTACGAAACTCTAATGCGCACATTCTGGCCCGGCCCACTCACCCTTCTCTTCCCCGTGGACCCGTCCCGCGTCCCACCGATCATCACAGCTGGCCATCCAACGGTGGCGGTGCGCATGCCCGCGCACCCGGTCGCCCGAGCGCTCATCGCCGCTACAGGGGCGCCGCTCGCCGCGCCCAGCGCGAACGCCTCGGGAAAGCCGAGCCCGACACGCGCCGCGCACGTACAGCGCGATCTCGGTCGCACCGGCCGCCTCCCGCTCCTTCTTGACGGTGGCGCGTGTGCTGTCGGTCTTGAGAGCACCGTCGTCGATGGGCTTGGCGCGGACGGCGCGCTGCGCGTGTTGAGGCCTGGTGGTGTGACGGTCGAGGCGCTCGTGGAGGCGCTCGGGGATTTGATGGACGTGCGGAACGGGGGGGATGGGTGTGGGGACGGGATTGTTGCTCCGCTGCCGCGCGTGCTCGTGCACAGGCGCGATTTTGTGCTGAAGAGCTATGAGGAGGACGCGCCGACGACGCCGGGGATGAAATACCGACATTATGCGCCGCAGGTGCCCGTCACGCTGCTGTACACGGCTACGGCGCCGCTGCCGGACGAGGATGGCGGCGGTAAGGTGCAGCCTGTGGCGCTGGATGTGTTCTTTCGGGAGGTTGAGAGTGGCGCGTCTGGTCGTGTTGGTCTCATGGCGCAAGACGAGTCGCCGTTGCTGGTGCGTGCGCGGTCTGATCAGGCACGGTGGGTCACGTTCTCGCTTGGTGAGAGCGCGGAGCCCGCGCGCGCTGCGCAGCGCCTGTTTGAAGGGTTGCTCAGTCTCGAGGAGCAGGGAGTAGAGCGTATATTCGTGCAAGAGGTCGCTGAGGAGCGAGAGGGTCTGGCGTTCATGAACCGGGTCAAGAAGGCGGCGGGAGCGTCGTTGCGGATAGTAGATATGTAGGCACGTGTAAGTCGTCCCAAAGTTCTTGGCTGCTTGCGCGTAGCTCACGGATGTTCGTCTGAACAAATTTGTTTGTTAGAAACTAATCCGTTTTTAATTCCATAGACATCTAGAAAGCCTCCAACACGCCCAACCACTATGAAGCGCCGTCGCGTAACCCATGCAGATCTCGTGATAACCTCGTGGTCTAGATATTGGCTTGGGACAACTTTGTTTACCAGCTTCTCCCTGAACTGTGCTTTGGATGCCTTCAGGTGGAATTTGTTGAGGGCTTGGTACCACCGAATCCCAAGTGAGCCAAGGAGCCATGCCCACCGTCTCGAACGCTAACAAAGGCCTCCCTCCCCTCTACAAATCACTGTCACGCCCCTCGCAAGGCCGGTCGCATCGGCCTCGTGCCCCGTTTTTAACGCGCGGATGCGCTTTGACAGGTGGCGTTGGTATCTGCACGTGTATGCGGTGCTGCGTGCGCATTGCAACGGAGAAGAGAGCTATTTATCAAAGGCCAGGACAGTTTCCAGGACATTTGCGGGAGCGACCGGACTCTGGTCTTTACTAGTTAAGATTGCTCATGACTCCACCCTTGGGCCCCAGGTGTACTTGGTGGCGCGAGATCGGTTTGGTTCTCTCTTTCATGCCCACTGCACTCCATCGGTGTCACGAGGTGTCATAACTAGAATAGACGCAGCACAGATTTACGTCCTCTGCACGCTTTCCCATCGGCTATCTTGGCGTGTTTGAGGGGGAACTCTCTTAGATGGGTTTCTTCAAGCTAAGTACATTATTTCACTCCGTGTCGATGGGTTGGCATGAAAGATCGTGCTACTGCCATACCCTCTCTTACAGCGCGCCCTTCGTCGATCCAGTATAGATCGACGCATGGGCATGAGCCTTTTTCGGTACATATCTGTCTTTTGTGCGCATTCCCCGTCCTGGCGCTGAGTCAACACTAACAATATTTTGCCACCATCTTTCTCCACAGTTTGCTCATTCCCAGGGACCATTGGATTTGCATCTCAGAAAGAGCAACTGCCGTCCCCCTCTCACACTTTTCCCTGAACAGAGGGAATCGGACACGGAACGTTCCATGTCCGATTCTCTTTCATACCCGTGACCAATCTCTCAGCTCGCTCGCAATAAAAGGAATCACGACCCGTATTTCCCCCCTCTCCCTCAATAGTCTCTCCCTTTCATCTTCGGCCCTCAATAGCATGAATCCCTTCATCGCGTCGCAGTTTTGTACACCATCACTCCCGTCTGCTCCGTTCCCTGCTCCGTCTACATGTCCCCAGCCACCGTACCCCTTCCATTTCGTGTCCTTCCCATGTCCCAATCATCGGTTGCGTTCCCCGGGACTTCAAACCCCTCTGAGTCCCCCAGACTCGATTCCAAGAAGTCAGGTCCGGCGAGAGGCGCCGTCGCAAGTTTCTCATCAACGTCCCGACACGTATACTCCGTGTCTAGCTAATGACCCTTTGACCGACCATCAAACCCAAGAATACCTCATTCTAGATTCCCAGCGGCCCACACACCTCCGCAATGAACAAGGGGCTGGCGTGAAAGAGAAACGGCCCCCGCGCCCCTGCAACGCCTTTCTGCTGTTTCGCTCCGACTTTCTGAAGCGGAAGCTCATCTCCAAAGACCAGGAGACCCGCCAACAAAAGCTCAGCATCATCGCTGCGAAATGCTGGCACAAGCTTTCGCAGGAAGAGAAGAATAAATGGTACCAGGAGGCAGAACGGGAAAAGAAGGAGCACGCCAACAGATATTCTAAGCAGCTGCGACCCCGCGAGAGGACGAAGACTAGGCGTCCCTCTCAGGTCACCAAGTCGCCTAGGGAGCTGGCGCACCTTGGTCACTTGGCCGACATAGCATACCAAGGGATTATCAACGATGTCCCGTCTCAACTTGGGCAAGAGAAAAATATAGCCTCTCCGCCCACCACCACGATACCCTCTGTCGCGTCTGAGGCCCCCATGTTGTCTCTGGGGTTCGATGCGATGGAGCTCTTCACCTTAAGTGACTATCAGGAGCTGCAACAGCCTTTTCAGCAACCCCCATTCTCCTCCCCCTCTGGGGATGTAGGTCTCCTATCTTTTCCGCCGAATTTCCAGTTTCCCCAGTCTGCGGGTGACTTCACTGGATTCCAAGACGTCCACATGTTTCCTGTTGTAAGCCACTTTACGTGGCTTTCCACGCGCTGTACGTTTTCTGACGGTGTGGCGATTTGTCAGGCTGGTGTTGTCGGCGCGTATCCTGTTCCTGCCTCCGCTGGGATGTGCCCGACTGCTGGAAGCGGTTTTTCGGGAACAACATCGCAAATGTTGACTGCTTTTCCATCGCAGTTCTGGCCTCAGAGCCCCGCCGCGTTCCAAGAGCAAGATCCTAACTACTACGCGATGTTCAGCGGTTCACCTTATTAGGGAAGTATTTCTCTGGCCTGACGAATGCCTAAATCCCGACTCGCCTTCTTTTTCTGGCAGCACGAGTTCTCCTTCCTAGGACCTGTATTTAAGAGAACGTCAAACGTATTTCATGGCATTACGACACATCCTACTTCTCCAGATGTCTTGCCGTCGCGTTGTGGTCATTGTACTTCCCCTTACACTGGGTATATAAAATAGCTGTAATTTACTGGTATTCAACTTTCCGAGTATATATAGACGGTCATGACTGCACGATGTACGTAGAGACGACGCAACTCCCAATACGACTCGGTTCCCCATGACATCCAGATGAGGTAGTCAAGAAGCCACGAGACGAGTCTAATTTCTCGGAGATACGCTCAAATCCCGACGCCTTAAAGTAGCGGGTGGCAAGCACGACAAGATGTGACATGGCTCTGTCACGGGGTGACAGCTGCAACTGTAACCCACTGCTCAACCTAGTGTTGCGCGAGAGTTGAGTTAACTCGGAGTTACCAGAGCTGAGTTGTCTGAGTTACGAACTCAGCTCAACTCTGGCTGAGTGAGTCAACTCTGAGAGTAACTACGGAGTTGACGGGTGTTACTACATTTAGTTCAGAGCCAGACATAGCCAAACAATACCATCGATTATCGCGCGCTGGGGCTGCCTGTACCCGGGGCATCAACGCTTTTCACAACGCGACATTGAGCTGTATTAAGTCCTAATGATCACTGATTCTTCTCTACTTCTCTTGCATGCCTAATACTTGTAATTTTGAGTGTCCCACTGTGTGATACTTACCCTGTGACAGATATTCAGTTCTTCGACTCTACAACTCCTGGAGTCCTGAATTATTCCCATGGTTTCGATGGGTTTCTTTAAAGCCGTCGATGCTGGCTCACACTTGTCGCCTACTGACCTGCCTTCTGGTATGTTCCAGAAAGCTTTTACTTACACTCAGATAGTGTTGAAGGCTGGGAAGGAGGGAGAGTCGCGAGAGCTTTATACCAATTGGAATTAGTAGACAGTATCAGAAACGACAACGACAAATCCTCGCGCCCAAGCTCTCCACGTTCCGTGACAGGCGCGAGCACCTCGCACGGCCCAAGGCTGTTGCTCCAGCTCTGCTGCGATGCCCCGCCGCCGCCTCCTGCCGACTCGGCTCCACCAACGCTCCCATCCACGCTCCCACTCCCGCTTAGACTTCCCCCGCTGCCCGGGCGCGCCGATGATGCGGATTCAGATGTCGCATGTGTTGCTGGGGGCAGAGATCGTGACTGGCCCCGTGCCCGCAAAGAGAGTCCCGGACGAGCTCCCCGAGCTCCGATGGCGTCTGGAGCCGGTTCAGAGTGTTGCGTTGATGTCGATGTCACGGAAATGTCACATGCATGTTTCTGATTGGTGGAATAACCGGACCGCTATCCAACCAACTCGTTCCTAACTCCGGAGTCAACTCGTGCGCAACTCTTCTGACACAGAGTTGGACGTAGTTACAACTCAGCTCAGCTCAGCTCTGAGCTCAGCTCCGGAACAACACTAGCTCAACCGGGCAGTGTTGAATACACACACAACGCTGTAATTAGAAATCTAGTAGTGATTGCAGGGAAATGAACTGGTTAAGGAGAGCTCACCTGCGAGTTTTGGAGGCAAAATAATGAGATGCTGTAGAGTCCATTGTCTTGGGTTCAGGAGCATTCGTCACGCTGGAAATCTAGGCTTTGGAGCGTAGCATGAAACCAGCATTCTCGGCACATCATGTGACTGCCATGCTTACCATGCAGTTGTCGCGCCGTGCAGTCCTCAGGTCTCAGTCCTTATCGATCGTTGAATCAGATCTTACTATGTCTTCCATTCGAGCAAAACGGTCTTACAATGCTAGTGAGGAGTATGAGGAAAGGGTTTAAGCTGCCAAGTCTGGCTGGCTAGAAGGTCAGCGCCGGCGGGTGGATCCCATACCTCACACAGTGTAGTATGTTCAATTATATTCCCTCTCCCTCTTTTGCTCCATGCACTCTGTGAGACCGCGCGTTGATATCGTAAATAAAGTTTAAGTCGGGATTTGAAAAAAAGTGCTCAGTCACGGTGACAAATTGTGACTGCCCGGTTGAGCAGTGGCTGACCAAGCGAGCAGTGGGTTACAGTACTTTCGCCTGCATCATCACTATGATTACCTCAAAACGCAGGACGCCAACGACGGATGATCTCTTACGAAGACAAGAAAGGCCTCAGAAAAGGCATAATATACGATCTGTTGTGGAGGGAGACGAAGGCGAAGACAACAGTGCGAGCGAGGACGATGATTCTCACCAAGAAACGGACTCAGAGGACTCGGAGTCGGAAGTTGAGAATGACGGCGCCAAATGGGAAAGCGAGGCTGATGACCCTGAAATTAGCGAGGAGAGGTCTTCCGTGGAACCTGGTCGCCTTGCTAGTTTGAATGAGGACTCCAGTGTTTTTGGCTCTCGGGTGACCATGAAACCTCGGCTTGTCCATCAACCCACCCAATCCCCTGGCTCTGGTCCATCGAAACATGTGACATTCCCATCGCTGGGCATATCGCCTCCTCTGCTCTCTGCGCTGTCGAAGATGGCCATTCACGCGCCAACCGAGATCCAGCGGGCATGCATACCGCCTCTTCTTGCAGGTCTTATTGTTTAGCACCAAGGCACTTTGACTACTATCACTGACGGTGGTCATTTCTGAAGGTAGAGATTGCATAGGAAACGCCAAGACGGGTTCTGGCAAGACCTTCGCGTTTGCGTTGCCCATTTTGCAGAAACTTTCTGTTGACCCCTACGGCATCTTTGCGCTGGTACTCACTCCAACGAGGTATCGTCCTTTCCCATTATCGAGCCCCACCCCCTCGACGGTAATAGGGAGCTGGCGTTTCAGATTGCAGAACAGTTCGCGGTGCTCGGCGCGCCGCTCAACGTCCGAACTGTCATCGTCGTAGGCGGGATGGACATGATCGCGCAAGCCATCGAACTTGATAATCGGCCGCACGTGGTAGTTGCCACCCCGGGACGGCTTGTAGATCATCTTCGGAGTAGCAGCCCCGAGTGGGACCTGTCGAGAGTTAAATTTTTGGTATGTGCAGAGAGTTTCTGCCGAGCGTGTTGCGGTGTGTTCATAGATCCTCAGGTTCTCGATGAAGCCGATAGTCTCCTCGCTCCAAGTTTTGCAGATGACCTAGCTCATTTATTTGACGCTTTGCCCAAAGACCGCCAAACAGCATTATTCACAGCAACTTGGACCCAAGCAATAGACTCAGTAGCTGACGCGCAACCGAAACCCGGAAAGCAGAAGCCATTTATTTACAAGATCACATCGATGTACGTGACCTCGATATTTTGAATCACCTTGGAGCTCGAACAAACGCCTCCAGAGTCGAAACTGTGGAAACCCTGAAACAATATTACGTCCTAGTTCCTTCGCACGTCAGAGAAAGTTATCTCTTTTACCTTCTGTGCAATCCTCCAGAGCCAATATTACGTCTTCGAAGGCAGCCGCCCGAGCCCGTTAGACGCTCCCGAGCCACCACCCACAAAAAACCCTCGACAAAGAAAACAGGAAGTAGCGATGAGCTCCTTCAACCCCCACCGACAATCATATTTGGCGCAAGAGCACGCACTGTTGCGTATCTCACCGCATTGTTACAAACACTTGGCATACGTAGCACCGCCCTGCATTCGCGACTCACGCAACGCGATCGGCTGACTTCGCTCTCACTCTTCCGTTCCTCGGTAATTCCGGTGCTCGTATCGACGGACGTGGGTGCTCGCGGATTAGATATCGCAGACGTTGCCATGGTCGTAAATTGGGATTTACCGGATGAACCAGAGGCGTATACACACCGAGTAGGACGAACGGCGCGCGCAGGACGTGGTGGCATCGCGTTCAGCTTCGTATCGGAAAATGATGAGAACCGAGTGTTGAAAATCGAGGAGCGCATCGGTAAGTGACGCTATGGTCTTGCGGTTGTGGTGTCACGGTACTGATGTCCGTTGCACAGCAACGCAATTGGTGGAAATGGAGTTCCCCGAAGACAAAGTTCTCGAGAAACTTAATAAGGTCTCCACCGCGAAGCGACAGGCCTCTATGGTTAGTGAGCCGCGAACTGATGATTCGTGAAGATCGATCCTAACATGACCGCACAGGAGCTATACGACACGAAGTTCGGGCAGAGAGAAAGGATCAACAAGGCGAAGGGGAAGGCGGCCCAAAAGCGGATAGCTACTGCTTCTTGATACGCTCGAGAAATGAGTTGAAAGTTTCTCTCCGCCAATATGTGACGTGCCGGCGGTAAAGTTGCCGATGAGAGGAATGGATTGCGCCCTATAGTTGGAGGCATGTCAGAGTGGTGTGCAGGAACAGACGATCCACCCTTTACGCACGTGGGTGCCGACCGGGCCGGTGAGAATATGGTGTCGATCCGCGCCTGTTTGTCCCCTCGGGGGACGGGTCTCCTTTTCCTTCACTCCACTTATTTTATTTATTTAAACTCTATCATCCTACCTCCCTTATACCGTTCTTTTCACTCCTGCCATTCCTCAGGTGTCGTGTACCGTCCAGTTCAACACTCAAGATCAAGATGGAAGCAAACGAATGGGACTCTATACTGCAGTTTGTCGTCGACGGGCTTGCTCAAGATACGTCCCCTTCCGCTGATAAACCTGCGTCCAGCATCGTGCGACCTCCCCTCTCAAGGTCGATGTCCGCAACCCAAATATCGACAACTCCAGTACGTGAGTGGCTTCACAAGTCCTCCACTTCGTCTTCCCAGACTTCAGTCCACGGGACGCCAGCAGAAGATATGGATCAAACGATGATCTCTGTCTCAACCACGTTCTTTCCTGGAGCAGAACTCGACATGTTATCGACTGACTTGATCATCCTGTCCTCCGACTCAGTCTTTTTCTACATTCACTCGCACAAGATACTCGCTGCGTCTTCCAACGGTTTCAACTCGCTTCTTCCCCTGAAGGAACAAGACGAACCAGATGATGTAGCGGGCATTCTTCCGTTGCATCTCGACTCGGTGATCGTCAATATTTTGCTGCATACCATCTACAATATGTCAGCAACGCACTATGCTCCATCTCCAGAGGCGGTCATCGCCGCCGTCGATTGTTTTGAAACGTACGGTCTGTCTGTGCAGGCCCACTTGGCGCCACCCTCCCCCTTTTATGCGCTCTTTCTCGGCACAGCTCCTCGGGCGCCTATCGAATTTTATGCTGTTTCTGGAGCATACGACGTTCAACATCTCGCAATCCCGATTTCGAGCTTCTTGTTGTCCTACTCACTCGCTACGCTTACAGACGAGCTGGCCGTCAAAATGGGCCCACTTTATCTCAAGCGGCTCTTTTTCCTGCACCTAGGCCGCGTGGAGGCGCTCAAACGTCTGTTGCTTCCTCCCCCGCAGTCGCACGTACCTACTGCCAATTGCGATTTCACCGAGCAAAAGAAGCTTACCAGGGCGTGGGCGCTCGCGTCTGCCTATCTCGCATGGGACGTAAGACCGGGTGAGCCCTGATAGGTCTTTGCCCACGTGGATGCATCGGTTTGACTTTGCGCCGAACAGATTTGACGACGCACGCAATAGAAGCGGCGCTGCGTCCGTTGGGCGATTACCTCGCCTGTGACCAGTGTAATCAGCTCTTACGCGAACGAATTAACAATCTGGTCGCACAGTGGTCCATAGTAAAGGTGAGTTGCTTGTTTAATTCTATCTATAAATATCGTCATACGTATTTCGCTTCCGCTCTCGACAGAGAACGGTCTAGAACGGTTCAGACCTGAAGCCCGACCTCGAAAAGTCAACTTTTGTATTATAAGTTATCTCATAGGGTCCTCGCCAGCGACATGCATTCACTTACACGCTGTATCGATATGCTCTTCCGCCTGTATTCATGGACTTTTAGGCGTTCGTGTACGATCATGTTCGACTTGTTTTCATCCCGGCTGGCATTTACGACTTTCACGTTCCGTTCTCCGCATCACCAAACATGCATTGCATTTCGTCTCGTTTCCTTCTTACACCTTTCATTTTGTCGCATCGCAGCAGGGTTCACCCATTCATGTACATCATCTCTGCATTTCCCTTTTCTCACCATTCATCCCCTCCACTCTTTTCATTTTCCGTGGCGAGTACACCAAAAGAACAAATGGATAGTGATTACTTTTTTTGCAGCCAACAGAGTTGGATTTTCTGCCCAGAGGTGGATAAGAAAAAGATGTTGTACCTTACTGATGTCTTTCACCGTACTAACGACAAATACCTGCGGCAGGGTTTGTCAGCTCGAGATAACACACTGGCGGCTGTGGCGCGCTTTGCCCAGTAAAGACCGCAAGAGTGATATTGAAATTTGTCAGCTGTCATTCGGTAGACGGTTTGTCTATAAACCCTGAGTTGGCCATGGTGGCGTCTCCGTACTGTGGCGTTCACCCAACTGCATCCAGACTAGATGAGACGTCAGGACTCCACCTTTCTATTTTGAAGCTTAAATATGAGCAGAGATCCCGAACCCACGGACTCGAATGCTCCACAAAACAAACAGAACCTCATACATTCGGACCGCGCGCATTGTTCTAAGGGAGTTCTATTCTAGGCAAAAGAAAGCGAAATCGGGGAATCCATGTCTGGGCGCTCTAGATTGTCGGGGTGCGCCATGTGATAAGTGCCTCTGCGCTTCTCGCTCAACTCAATCGAGTTGCCCGTCGTTGCCTTACCCACGGGGACCTCCCTACCGTCCGCATTGGGGCGACCGGCTAGTCTATGTTGCCTGGGCTAGACTTTTGATGACTGGGTGCGGTGTTGCAGTGCCAGATTATATTCGAAAAGTAGTAACTGTCGTGGTATGCAGTTCTCCTGTCCGAGAGGCGGATAAACTTAAGTCAATCCACTCCTCTCAAGTTCAGATTTGAAAGTACAGGACAAGTCACGCACCATTCAAGTTGAGATTGTCGAGAAATCAAAGAATGACGAGTATAGTCGTGTGACAAGGAATGAGGTCTGGTCGCAGAGACTCGGAGATGGAGTGGGAAATCACTCGAAGTGACCGAATCTAGGCACATCGATTCGGTTCTGCATTAATGACAATATGCTGGTGGGGAAAGGCATGATCCGTAGGACGTTTCCTTGGAGAGTACATGCCTATTACAGTTGCCCGCTGGATTCAAGTTGAGCTCGTCGCCACGCTCTACCTCAGCTTCCCGCAACCCACGATGGTGCACAAGTGGCCCCCCCAGCCGACCACGCCACATGAAAGGATACGAGGACTCGGAGTCTGGGTTTGACCACCTCTGGTCGGTGGAGAATGGAGAGCAATTGAATGCGACAGTGATACAAGCGATGCGCTCCTTCAAGTTGGAGGTGCCGACCATCTTTTCGTGTGCCTGCGTCTGCGCTTGTACACCGCTCTCCGTGTGAGAACCAGGCGTAGGGACCGCTTCGCTCGTGTGGGCTTCCTCTTGTAATTTCTGATCGTGTCTCAGCTTCGCACTATCTCGGCCCTCACGAGCCGCCCAGACGGAGCGGCGTCTCGCAGAGGGATCAGTGGCATGGGCATGTGATGATTCGGTGATGTTGCGCCCAAGGACACCTCCTTGAACAGGCGAGCTACGGCTTGCGGCTCTCCGCACTGGAGCAGGTCAACCGTCTGATAGTTGCAAATGCAAAGATGAGATGAGGAGGACGAAGCGTATGGGGTTACTAGTAGTATCCGGCGGTCATGCAGAGCGCAGGACCCTCGTCGTTCTTCTGGATACGACTCTGACGTCGTGCACGGAAGAGAAACAATCAGCAAGATGACACGTTGCTGGATCGAACTCTGGAATTACTGGCGTGACTAGACCTAGTCACGCCAGTCACGCCAGACATTTTTATAGTTGCCAATGCCAGCCATTCCAGTTAACTACAATCTGGCTCTATCACTGCCAGTATTCTCTAGTTGCCAATGTAGCTATTTACAACATTAATAGTATTCTACTCTACTCGTAGTCATCAGGAAACCTGCCACAAACTTGTTTTGACTTGCCAGTGTACAAGCTTGTACAAGTGGAAAAGCCAACAAGCTCACAAGTAACCTAGAATTGGCCACAAGTGCATTTACCATCTTATGGTCACAAGTTGACAAGTACAACAAATAGGACAAAAAGCTGTACAAATGACCAAAATGTGCAAATTAGGTACTACAGCCTGAGCTTGTTCACTTTTATACTTGTCTACTTGTACAAGTTGACAAGTAAACAAGCTAATGGATGTTTTGCTGATGTATTGCTATGCTGCCGCCACCACCGCCATGCTGCTACCGCTGCTGTTGCCGTGCGGCTGCCACCGCTGCTGTCGGCATGCTTCCGCTGCTGCTGGTGTCGCCGTGCTGTTGCCACTGCTGGTGTCGCCGCTGCTGGTGACGCCCTGCTGGTGTTGCCAGTGCTGTGCTGTTGCCGCTGCCGCCGCCGCCGTGCTGCTGCTACTGCCGCTGTCGCCCAGTAAAGACTGCGAGATGAAATTGGAATGTGTCGGCTGTGGTTCGGTACTAGTTGACGGTTGGTCTATAAACCCTGACCTGGCCATGGTGGCGTCTCAGAACTTCTTGCGTACTGTGGCGTTCATCCAGATCAGATGAGATATCAGGGCTCCACCTTTGAAGCTTAAAATTTAGCAGAGATTCCGAACCCACGGACTCGAATGCTCCACAAACAGAACCTCATCATTCGGACCGCGCGCATTTCCAAGCCTTGTTCTAAGGGTGTTCTGTTTACTAGGCAAAAGAAAGCGAAGTCGGGGAATCATGTCTGGGCGCTCTAGATTGTCGGGGTGCGCCATGTGATGAGTGCTTGCGCGCTTCTCGCTCAATCGCTCAATCGAGTTGCCCGTCGTCGCTGTCGCTTTACCCAATCGCTCAATCGAGTTGCCCGTCGTCGCTGTCGCTTTACCAATCGCTCAATCGAGTTGCCCGTCGTCGCTTTACCCACGGGGACGGGTTCTCGGTCCCCACCTTCCGCATTGGGGCGACCGGTGTTGCCTGGGCTAGACTTTAGATGACGGGATGCAAGTAAAAGTGGCGCTGCAGTGCCAAGTTCTATTCAAATAGTAGTAACTCTCGTGGCATTTATGCAGTTCTCCGGTCCGAGAGGCGGACAAACTTAAGTCAATCCACCCCTGCAAATGTAGCTTCCTGCGTTCAGAATTGAAAGTACAGGAGAAGTCACATTCAAGTTGAGATTTACGAGAGAAAAGCAAGGAATGACGAGTATAGAGTCGTGTGACAAGGAATGAGGCCTGGTCGCAGAGAGATGGAGTGGGAAATCACTCGAAGTGACTGAATCGAGGCACATCGATTCGGCACCCGTACGGTTCTGCATTAAGGACAATATGCTGGTGGGGAAATGCATGATCGGTAGGACGTTTCCTCGGAGAGTACAAGCCTATTACAGTTGCCCGTCATACAGCTGCCCGTCGGATTCAAGTTGTGCTCATCGCCGCTCTCTCCACTCTCCACCTCAGCTTCCCGCAACCCACGATGGTGCACAAGTGGCCCCCCCAGCCGACCTCGCCGCATGAAAGGATACGAGGACTCGGAGTCTGGGTTTGACGACCTCTGGTCAGTGGAGAATGGAGAGCGATTGAATGCGACAGTGATACAAGCGAAGCGCTCCTTCAAGCAAGCTGGGGGCGCCATCCATTCCATCATGTGCCTGCGTCTGCGCTTGTGCACCGCTCTCCGTGTGAGATCCACGCGTAGGGACCGCTTCGCTCGCGCGGGCTTCCTTGTAATTTCTGATCACTTCTTCTATCTCGGCCGTCACGAGCGCCCAGACGGAGCGGCGTCTCGCCGAAGGATTAGTGGCATGGGCATGTTATGATTTGGTGATGTTGCGCCCAAGGGCACCTCTTCGAACAGGCGACTGGCAGCGGGTAGGAGCAGGTCATCCGTCCGATAAATGCAAAGATGAGATGATCCGTGTGGGGTTACCTGTAGTATCCGGTCATGCAGAGCGCAGGATCCTCGTCGTTCTTCTGGATACGACTCTGACGGGAAGAGAAACAATGCATAGTAAGGCAGGCGTCATCAGCACCCTTACATAAGCGATAAACCCTAGTCACGTGATGTAACAAATTTGAGCAAAAATGGAGATAGTTGGCATCCCCATCTCCCGCGTGGACGCTCGCAAGCCCATTTGCCCGTGTGGCACTCCTGCCCCCTGCTGCCTTCTCACTGCCTTACTTGACCGCCCACGCCTGCCTGCCCGCGTAGCACGCTTGCCCACATTTCCGCTTGTCTGCCCATCTCCGAGTCCTCGCGTGGCACCTGCTTGCCTGCTTACCCAGACATCCACCTGCTTGCCCGTCTGCCTGCATGGCCACCTGTTGCCTTTCCGGGACCATCTTCAAGTTGTGCAGGATCGATAACATCTTGAACCTCACCAAGTCATTCGATTCAATAGATCCTGTCCGCCCATCTGTGCACGCCCGTCCGCCTTTCCCACCTGCCTGGCACGCCTGTTCACACCCCCGCATGGCTGCGTCACACACATGAACGCATGCCCGCCTACTCACATGCCTGCTCACACACACACACACGCCTGCACGCAGGTTTGCCCACCCGCACCTGCCTGCTTGGCCACTGGTTCTGCTGTCCAGGCAAACGTGGACACCGTAGCAGCGGCGACTGCGACGCGATGGCAGCAGCGGTAACGCAACGGCACGCTTGTGCCAAGGACTATCCTTGCTCTTGCAGCATTTGTCCTCTTTGGCATTCTTGGGTTTGCCTTTTTGTGAGGCGGTAGGGTGAGGTGCAGGCAGGAGTGATCACGTGTACGGTCACGTGGTGTAACAAACTTTCCTACGAGATTATATAATGTTGCCATTTGAGTCCTACAGTCGAAAAAACAACTTCTGAATCTTTTTTTCTTTTTTTGATTCTTCTCATTCTGTGTGACATTTTTACAAAATATAGGAAGACCAAATCGTTCACAATACTCCTAACTATCATCTCCTCTAGGCAATTTTGGATTTACTTGTGATGTGGGGGAGGAGTTAGGAGAGGAAGTACTAGTGACGATGAATTTTCGCTTATGTAAGGGGTGCTGGCACCTTGATATACGAGACGCTCACGTGGCACGTGTACATCACGCACTCGCCACCGATAAATCGGTCATAGCCTGGGTGATTGCCGCCGAAGGCGGCAATCCCGCTTACCCTGGGTTTTCCGCGGTGGAACCCAAAATGGTACCCTGGGTTTTCTAATTTGATGTGGTGCTGGGTTGTCCGAGTCTCACATAACCATATATCATGTTTAACCTCTTTATTGACGATTTCATGAAGTACTTCTAATGGATTTATTGTGCATGACAAAGTGTAGAAAGGGACAGTAATAAGGCGTGCACTTTATGCGGCTGAAACAGTAGCGGTCTCACGGGCACAGGGCACACTGCAGTAACCACAGCAAGGGAATAATTGACAGGCATAATAACAAATGAGTAGTGCGTGCAGATGAAGCTGGTCACCGCAAGTGCCGCAAATGGGCCCAGTCTCCCCCGAGGGGTCAACATCGGCCATCATCTCATCCCTCACAAGACGCCTACCGCCCCCTGCACGAAGCATGGCTGGGCCGACACACTCGCAGTCCCTCTTCTCTGTATACACAGGTCTTGATGCCTGTGCGCTGGCAGTCAACGGAAGCGATGAGTTCTATCTCTTCATGGACCTTCGCGCAGAGCAGCAGTGGGTCTCATACAGTATGAACTCTTGGAAGTGGCTCGCTGCGACAAACGAGTTCAATTCTCGGCTTGAAGCACTTAACGCGTCAAAGAACGCTGTGCACATCCCAAAGCACCCCCGGGCACTCATGGAACAGCTTGGCAAGGTGGAAACGAAGGTCGCGACATGGATTGCGTGCAACGATTTCAAATGTGTGTAAATTTACCATTTGCATCTGATCATCCAGTGATTTCAAGAATTCCTGACATGTCTTGACTCCGGGCAGCGACGGCAGGTACTGAAACATTCTGGAGGCGACATTGCTTTGTTGTCTCGCTCGTGAAGCCGACTGGTAGGAGCCACTTGCATGGGGTGGATGCAAAGTCGGTACGTCCAGCCACTAGTAGACTCTTTCGCCAAATCGCCGTCCCATTTAGCTGACATGCCTTGGCCATTCCCAGCGCAAGACAGCTATTTGTAGCCGCTGCCACACCGTGATGTATCCCGGTGGCTCTCAGAATCACAAGAAGGGATACTGTGTGGATGGTGCCCGCCAAGTGAAGGGGAAGGGTGAGGACAACATCCCTGACTGGCCACAGCCGCAGGGAATCTATGTGAAAGGGACGGACTTCCGCCCTGTCGAATTCCTGAAGACGCTGCGGGACATGTACAAGAGGGTTGTTGTGCGTGGAGAGGGGCACACCGATCTCCCCGTGGAGTACAAGGCCTTCGGGAAAGTGCTGCAGAGGAGGACGACCGTCAACGAGGACGGCAGCGTGCTTTTCAAGTTGTACGACTTGATCATGCCAACGTCCACTCCCGACGGTCTTGTGGTGCTCCACAATGGACACCAGCACCTTCGCCTCGACTGCTTGCGTGACGACTGACGCTCACGCCGACCCGGAGGCTTTGTGCGCTGGCAGTTCCAGTTCCGAGTCGCACTGGCGCTTTGAAAGGTTTGGGCTTGCAGGCGTTCCCCCAGTCTACCCAGTTTTCGATAGAATCGTGTACCGAGAAAGGGCGACGAGAAATGCGACCGTTTCGATTGTTGTCCTTATCGTGTTCTCACGCTCCCCTCCCTCAACGCTGTTGCGGCTGCGTTCGCAAGTCGTGCGCCGGGGGCACGTGATGGGCACGTGCATCACGTGCCCTCAAATCGGTCGCTTCGGTGTAAATCGGTCAAAATCGGTGCAAATCGGTCTTAAGGCCTAATCGAGAAAACCCAGGGTATGACGAAGTTGCCCTCGCCACCCTTACCTCCGCCTTCCGACTTTTGCTGATGTTGGCCAACCCAAGGCCGACCCCCTGCGTCCGCATATATACCACTCAACTAATCAATAAGTCCATCAAAACGCTCACTGGCTTGCTGCCTCGCCCATGAGCTCGCGACCCCTTGCAAGTTTCCTTGGCTTTCTTTTGCCGACTCGCATCATCCCGTGGCCCTGCGCGTCTGTCTGTGTTTTAAATCTTGTTATCGTGGGACCACCTCCGTAATTATTTGGGCGATTGTCTACTCACAATGCAAGTGCGTGTCCTCCCGGCACATCCTCCCGTTTCTACCCACTGGTAACCAAGCCCTGCCACCCCCATGTCTGCAAGTAGACATGCAGCAAACGGCAACCCCTCCGCCGCTAACCTGCACTTAATACTTGAAGAAGCTTCGAAAAAGTACAAGCGGCTGACGGGACATGATCTGACCACACATCCCTTCGCTGCGAAGCTTGACAACTGGGACTCCGTCGAGTCCGTTTTGAAAGTATTTCAAGAGCAAGCCCAGGTATTCAATCAATTCCACAAAGATCATAGGAGGTTGATCGAATGGCTTACTCCTACGGTTCGGACACTGATCACGGCTTCCGCAATACTCGGGGAAGCACTCAGCGTGGTGGGCTTCAATCACCTGTTCCTTCCATATCACACTCCTCCAACACTTTTTCCACAGCCATTCCCGCCTGCCAAAGGAGTATTCGTTGGCATAGGTGTCCTCCTTTCCGTAGGTCTCTTCCCAAATACCTTGGGGTGTGATCATGTAACACTCGACCTTTCAAGGCGGCCGCGGATGTTGTCGCAAACTACGACATACTCGCTCGCCTCTTCGAGCGCATCCAATTTTTCCTTCAACGTCTCAATATCTATACCGGTATTCGACTCACGTCCGCATTGACCGAACTACTGGGAAGCATAATGGCTGAAATAATCCTCATTCTCGCGATTGCGACAAAGGAAATGACGCGACGACTAACCAGTGAGTGAACGTGTGTACGATGTCGTCCTTGGCTCACCGGGATACAGAAAAATATCTGAAGAGACTGGCGGGAAAGACGGAAATCGACGATGCTCTGCAAAAGTTGGACAGTCTCACCAGGCAGAGGCAGTGATGGTTGCGGCGAGAGGCTTGGCGCTCGTCGATGGTCTCGATAACAAGATGGATTTGCTTCAGAAACGTGCGTCAAACGTGTCCAAGTTGAACGGCACGCAAAAGAGGCTGACACTTTTCACTGATTAGAAACAAAAACGCTGACTCGTCGGTTCTATTTTATCGTTCCTATGATTGCCTGTAACCTCAACAAGCTCACAGATAATCAGTCTCAAGAGATTCTTCGAAATTGGATCGCTGCTCCCGATATCTCGACAAATCACGATACCGCGCGGCATCCTCGATTTCATGGAACAGGAACGTGGTTTATCCAGGGTGAGACTTGCAAAGGATGGAGAACAACCGGTTCACTGTTGTGGATTCGCGGAATCCGTATGTACTCTCACACTCTTTATTTTCGTGGTTGTTGATTAATTGCTTCCTGACCGCACAGCTGGCTCTGGGAAGAGCGTCCTTTGGTATGCGGATCCCTAGATATTCCCGTCCGGCAAACTGATATCATCGTTAAGCTCTGCAATTATCGAGGATATCAAGCGCGCTGGGGAGCTGGTAGCGTATTTTTATTTTTATTCCAAAGATCCCGCAAGGCGTCACGTTCACGGCCTTCTATCCTCTATCCTTGCCCAACTCTGCAACAAGTCCAACGTTTGTTGGGATCTTCTTTCTCAATTATACGCCGAGCATACCGATGGCTCTGGACCCAGTGACGATGATCTCGCAGGATGTCTGAAGCGCACGCTCAAACGCTTAGGACGAACCAAAGTTTACCTCGTCGTAGATGCCCTTGATGAGTGCCCGAATACCATTGGAACTCCGTCGCCGCGAGAAATAGTCCTGGACCTGGTGGAAGATCTTGTAAATTCACCATATTCAAACCTGCACATATGTGTAACCTCAAGTCTTGAACAAGACGTTCGCCAGGTTCTTGAGCCCTTGACGTCTCCGTCCTCCACATTGTCTCTTCACGAGGAAAGTGCACATAGGAAGGACATCATCTACTATGTCAACTCTTTTGTAAACTCGGACCGAGAAATGAGGGAGTGGGCGCCGGAAAACAAGGATCTCGTTATCAAATCACTCTTACGAAGAGCTGGAGGGATGTAAGGTTACTTCAGTTAACCCACTATACCGTTGTCGCTTATGATACGTTGCAGGTTTGGTTGGGCGGCCTGTATGCTTGACACTCTTCGTCGTCATGACCCGGAGGACATTCCAAGAGTTCTGGACGAACTGCCCCCAGCGCTGGATGAAACGTATGCGCGGGCATTGGAGAAGATTCATGGGGAAAAACAGGAACTCGCCCATTACCTCTTCCAGTACCTGGTTGCATCCGTTCGCCCTCTTCGTGTTGAAGAGGTCGTGGGGTTCTTGGCCGTATTGCCTCGCCGAGCAGCGCCTCTCAAGCCCAAGAAAGGCCGGCGAACGAAAGATTCAGAAGATGCAGCGTTCTCTGCGTGTTCCTGCTTGGTTACTATCGTCAAGGATAGAGATGACGAAACCGTGCAATTCTCACACCCTTCCGTGAAACAATTCTTGACATCCCCCGCCTCGCCAACTTGAAAGGCAGAAACCTTTCCTATTACCATGTTCCTCTAGAGCCTGCACACGCAACTGTTGTTCGCGCCTGCCTCACCGCTCTACTCCAGCTTAACAACAAATTGGACGATCCCCGGGTCGGCGGCCCTCCCTTGGCACTCTATGCGGTCGAGCACTGGGTCACTCATGCCAAGTTCGGGAATGTAGCCACGCAATCCCTAATTCAAAGTGATATGGAAGGACTATTTGATGCAAACAAGCCACACTTTCGAGCATGGATTCGCTTTCACGACATGGACTCGGACCAGGAGGGGGGACAAACCACGGGCAGTGTCACGGAACGGCCATGGCAGCCGACGGTGACTCCATTATATTATGCGGTGTTGTGCGGCCTCCCCGGCTTGGAAAACAGCCTCATCTCCAAGCGCCCACAAGATATAAACGAGAGAGGCGGTTATCACAGGACGCCGTTGCACGCGGCACTACAAAAGGAAGACCTCGCGATTGCAGAATTGCTCCTCGAAAAAGGAGCCACCGTTGACGCAAGAGACAGATTCTATTGGCGTCCGCTGGAGAGAGTACTGGACGATCGACACATCGAATCTTTGCGACTACTACTCAAATACAAAGCCAGCGCCAACGCCTTGGATCAGTACCATTGGACCCCACTACGCAAGGCATCGGACGGTGGACAACTGGAGGTTGTGCGTTTGCTTCTCCAGCACGGAGCTCAAGTCAACGCGGCGGACGCTCTCGGCTGGACGCCGCTGCACCTCGCATCTTTCAATGGACATGACAAGGTCGCGCAGCTCCTACTTGAGAACGCGGCCGACGTGAACGCGCGGACGAAGGGCGGCTTCACGCCGCTGTACGTTGCGTCGTCGAGGGTGCACGTCGACGTTGTGAAGGTGCTCCTTCGGTTCGGGGCGGACGTCCGCTTGCGGGGGACCGGGAACCAGAGTCCGCTTCGGGTCGCCCTGTCCCAATTTACTGAGAGACATTTCAAGGTCGCGCAGCTGCTGTCGGGTTACTCTGAAGGATGGTAGTGTGGTAAGGGTGAGGCCCCTCACCTCATACACGCCGAGGATACATCTTCGGTACTTTAATCTGTCCGTGTATCACGACGATTACTTGCGATTACTTGTCATTCACGATGACCTGTCGGACGTCCGAGTCCCACATGTTATTCATATCCGAGTTTGCCGGCAACAGAAAAAAAACTGGCGAATGATAATTCCTATTACCCCGCCTCCACATCCGAGTCGATGCCGGACATCGAGCGGCTACGTGCTGTCGCCGTCAGGCAGGCAAACACCGCGCCACGCCACGCAGTTCCCGCGCGGACAGCGCGTGCTTTAGCTCCATTATCAAGAGTCATCGTGCAGCTCCTTCAAGGCTCACCAAAATGATTTTTCTACCCACAACTGAACGACCAAACTCTCGTATGGCCCAGTTTCCACCGTGCCGACAGAAGAGAAACGCGACAAGTCAATAGTGGCAGCCTCTCAGGTCCGGGCTAAATTCACGCGCCGCGTCTTTTCTTGTCCAATGAACGAACTCTAGTCTATTGTTATAAGGTATAGGTGTCTGAAATAGTATCTGGAATAGCAGGTTGCCGTAAAACGATATAGTGGACCGTGCGGAAGACATGGCGGGTATGCCGGAACGTTTTGACCAAAGTAGGGTCCTTTCTGGCTGTGATGAGCGAACGCAGCTTGCATTCGCTCAGTGAATCGCGAATATGAGAAAAGTCCGTTATGACCCCCTCAATCGTGGGACGCTTTCTTGGGTCCACAGCCGTCATTACGCCCACTAGTTCTTTCATAAACCCGAAACCATGGTACCTCTGAAAGACCCATAAGCTACGCAACCAACTTGTAGCCAACTTTGAAGAGCATTACCTCCAAAAAGCGATCCTTGACGAGGTTCCCAAGATAATAGATATCTGTATGAAACGGGTTGCATCGTCGCCCCTGCTGGTGCTCAGGTGCAGACCTGTCACCACCACGGATCGGTTCGTCTAATACATCTCTGGAGTTGTATTTGCGGGACAAGCCAAAGTCGATCAGGTAGTATCGTGGGGGTCGCTGCGTCCGGTCGTAGTGTTCAAGTTTTCTTTTGAAATCCTTACTTCGATTGATCTTGATGGGGTGAAACCCTTTGGGGTACATTCCAGACGGATCCAACATGATGTTATTTTCCGTACAGTCCCTGGGGAGGACATTTTCGATAAGCGATTTTCAACGAAATAAAAGCGATCGCAGCGTACCGATGTGCAATATTCTGCTCGTGCATGAATTGAAGACCCTGGTTCAAGGGTTGTCAGGTCCGTTTGCGCCTCTGATCAGGGAAAACGCAGCAGGACTCACTTCGCAGATTTGCGTAAAGAAAGCAACAAACTCGCCATAGGTTCGGAAACGGGGCTTATCGAAGGGACGCAGGTATGGCATCACGATGAATTTCCGGTCTAGGGCGTCGGGTAGCTCGAAAGAATCTAGCAAAGGCACGCAATGGTTCCGAGGCGCGCGCCTGAGCTCCGGAGACGAGAGATGTCGCGTGATCGCCAGTTCGTGCTGTCCCCTTCTCGCAGGGACGTTCTTGAGCATGACTTGTTTCCCGTCCCCCTTGCGCGTCGCGTCCATCGCAGCGGGGAACTAAAGTCCAGTTTGGTTTGATGCAGCATGATAAAGGTGGACGACACACTCACCAGGGTAGGTTGACCATCCTCCACTCTGAAAAAGTCTTTGCCGGACTTTTTCCAAGAGGGCTCCCAATCGGGGCGATACCTGGGGCGAAGGACGTATCCTTGATGCTCAATGTCGTGATAGTGGTCCCGCCACCACAATTCAGTGTCGAAGAGCGTGCCGGATTCTCTGCTCGCTGGTCCTACGATTCTCCCAACTGGATTTGTCGTTGCATTTGGCATTAATCTCAAGGGTCGTGAGAGATATACGACAGTGAACCACGAAGAAAGAGGAAGACGATGGGTGGCTAGAGTAGAATTGCGACAAGACCTATTGGATGCTGAGCAGACTGCGATCTGAATGGATGATTTTCCTTCGATAAGCGATGCGTAGCCGCATTACGTAGGTGATACGAACCTCAAATCTGATATCTCCACTTACTGTATGTATGAGGCTCAAAGAGCCGGTCCTGGCTACGCCCGCAGGTTTCGCAGATTAAGGCTAGGTAGACCGCGAGGCCGAACCGCGCAGGAATGGGAGGATGTGCTGCCGGGTTGCTAGCTTGTGGTGAGGCGTAGGCTGTTTGTATTGTTGGGTAATGGTAGGTCTCGTAGTTATACTGTGCTGGGACCCGGAAATTAAAATGGGCCAGTGGGAAAGGTAAGGAGTCCCTGGAGTCACGGAAGTACTTGGGCATTGATGTGTTTGAGTGATAGTGCAACGAGTCGACCCTGATGTGAAGTAACGTTTGCAATGACGTACAAACATTTTGACAACTACATCTGCATCATCACATGTCCAGACACGACGGCGCTAAAATGTCATCATGTCATCCCTCGTCCTCCACACGGAGTCGTGGTATTGGCATCTCATCATATGCCGGAACGTCCTCTTTCTCGGAACCCTCCGGGGCTTCCCGGATATCTGACATCTCTGCATGATCGCTTGTTTGTGATGTCAGCAAAACGCCCAACTCTGATACAAGATACGGGACCGAGGCCTACCTTGCGTTCTTGAGAAGGTCGCTTCGTATTACTTCTAAAGGCACCCCTCCTTCTCCGCTATCACTTTCATGGAATTCGGCGAGCGCCCTGAGGTGCGAGTTGTACTCGGTTTTGAAGCGGTTCTCGTCCCATCTAGACTCCTTGCGTGTACCCTCAGCCCACTCGTCGACGCAGCATTCGATCTGATAGTAATGCAATGACGTGTCCCATCAGCACCCATATCTGTCAAACAGAGGAGTAGTAGTATGCTCCCTACCACGACAAGTACGAGGGCCATAGCTCGAACAGGAAAAGGGGAGAAGTGTTCTCGGAATGTCATGCCATCATCACCCTTATTCTTAAACCACAAGAGGTTAACCACCGTTTGGATAATGGGATGTCGATATGGCTGCTTGGAATTCCCATTAGAATTGGGTTCCTGCGAACATACAGGGACCCATCAGAGCACTACAAATGGCGACGCAAGGGGGAAGGGGTGGCGGACACTGTAAATAAAGGCCATCTTCGTCAGCAGCTCCTTTGCTCGAGTCGCATTGTAGCTTATGCTCTCAGCTTTCGCGTCAAAGCGATACGATGCTTCTACGGCGCGCCTGATGTTCGCCTTCATGTCAGCTAGAAGGTCCATGCTGTCAATCGTGAACTAGGAACAGAAAGGAACATCCACATAAGCAAGAAATAGGTTTTTTTTTAGACGGAGATGGTACTCGCCCACTCGTGCTCGAACAACGGACCAGGGTACGTCCCCGTCCTCACCGACGCTTCGCACCACACAATCGCCGCCCATTCGCGCTTCTGCGTGGGTGTCGGAAACGCCTCCTGGCAGCTAAGGTAGCACCGATAAAGAGGCTTGGCGACACTCGTCACGCTTTCGAACGTATGGTCCCATACAGGAAGATAAGATGGAGGTGCACCCGTTTGTTCGCCTTGATACGGAAAATAAGATTCAGAACTGAAACGAACTCTCCCAGACGGTAATTGCGCCCTTTCCGATACGGTCTGTGGTGATGATAGCGATAAGAGACGCGATACAAGCAGAGTAACATGCAACTTGGAGGGCGTACCTACCTGGGCGAATCTTTGCGCATGCGTAGCAGCTCTGCGATACTCTCGGGCTTGTAGGAACTTAGAAATGCCCCACTTTGCATCGAGCCCTATCTTCATCTCCCTCGCGCTACGGCACGTCAGTGATCACATATTGTCGAGACGCAAAAAAAATATCACTGAGTGATCCTGCTTTCGATGGTTTCGCGGTCCTTGGGATCAATTACGGACTCATAATCGAGACCTATCCGATGCGCGCCCTCGAGCCTCAGGTCGCCCCGGTTCTCATTGGCCGATGGCAATTGCCTGGAGATGAGGCCTAGTGGATTCGAGATAAAAGCCCCTACGCTCACGCCGTGTTCCCCACTGTTCATGACGAGATGGCAACAGGAGGATGTGGTTACGTAACGCCATGTGATGCGATCATCGATCATCTTTGATATGATACAAATCATGTCGGTACACTTTCATCGCTCCCCCAATTCAAACCAAGTTTGAGGGATAGTCAAACTGCTCCAACCCAACAAAGTTCTCCTTGATGCTGCGTGCGCTTACGAAGCGGTAAAAAATGGCAATACTGCCCGCCTTGTCGTTTGTTCCGCTCGCCCGAGCGCCGCCGAATGGTTGCTGGCCCACAACTGCGCCTGTACACTTTTCGTTATAGTACACATTGCCCGCGGCATGACGAAGCTTATTGGTTGCTTGGATCAGAGCTTGACGCTCGGAAGCAAAGCTGTAGAATACCAGGTAAGTTAGACGCAATGAAACAAAGAACTTAGCACATACATAGCACCGGTGAGGGCATACTCAGACGTCGTATCGATAAGGTCGAGCGTTTTATCAAAGTCGGCATCGTCATACACGTAAACCTGAGAAGTTCCATTAACGTGCAAATGCCACACTGGGAACTGCAGATCTCACAGTGACAACCGGACCAAAGATCTCCTCCCGCATAGTGATAGATGTAGGGTCCTTCGTAAGAATGACAGTTGGTTGTACAAAGTAACCCTTCGAGCCATCAGCTGAAGAGAGGGATTAGATTGCACCTAAAATTGCACGAGTACCACCCACCGCTTCCACCAATCAGGATCTCACCACCTGCTTCTTTTGCCTTTTGAATGTATCCGGCAATCTTGTCAAACGCAGGCTTGCCACTTGAAAGAAGTCAGCAAGGGTAAGTACAATCATAGCTGAGCCAACTCACATCACTGGGCCCATGAAGTTACCAAAGTCCTGGGGAGGCCCAACCCTGATCTTTGCAATCTCCGCGAGAAGCTGGTCCTTGAACCCACTATTCCACGCGGATGCCGACACGTACATGCGAGAGAGAGCCGAGCACTTCTGGCCCTGGTATTCGAACGCTGCACGGACAGACTGCAACGCCGCATTCCTGATTTCCGCGGACTTGTGAACCACGTGGAAGTTCTTCCCGCCTATGGGGCATGTCTTGAACAATCAGCGCCTCACCTCTTTGTGTTCCGCCATCAAAAACGCGCACCAGTCTCGCCAACAATGCGTGGATAACTCTTATAATTATCGATATTTGCGGCTATGTCCTTCCACAGCTTCTTGAAGACGAATGTGCTCCCTGTGAAGTGTAGCCCAGCAAACTCGCGATGCGCAATCGCCTGTGCTACAACTTCTGGTGGAGGGCCTGGCACAAATTGAATGACACCTGGAGGTATGCCAGCTTCGGTAAGAATTTGGTGTATGACGTAATTAGAATATGTCGCTGCAGGCGAAGGCTTCCAGACGACGACGTTGCCGACGAGGGCGGGTGCTATCAGAGTGACAGTGAGCAAGAGGAAAGGGAATCAATCAGCGATACGAACTGCCTGGGAGATTTCCACCGATAGCGGTGAAGTTGAATGGTGAAACCGCGAGCACGAAACCTTCGAGAGGGCGGTACTCGACGCGGCTAGGTTTCAGCGTGAATTAAACTTGCGCGCGCGCACCGACCACGAGAACAAAAAAAAAAAAAAAAAAAAGAAAAGAAATACGCACTTCCACGCACCCCCG
Organism: Russula dissimulans; assembly: GCA_022376545.1. NCBI lineage: Eukaryota > Fungi > Basidiomycota > Agaricomycetes > Russulales > Russulaceae > Russula > Russula dissimulans. Next base: position 167,028 of record WTXJ01000025.1, on the reverse strand, counting down.
GAATTCCGCGGAGGCTGCTGAGAGTAAAGTTCTTCAACGTACTTCACGCCAAAGCGGAAAAAGTCTGCCAGCTGGGCGCGGAGATTTCCATCAGCAGCCCACCCCGCTTTTCCGCTCGACCATTCACGCTGACCTCTGCAGCGGCATCAATCTCAGCCTGCCAAGCGTTCTTTCCCTGTCCCAGGATAGTAGCAGCCATCAACCTGTACCGGTACTTTTTGCTAATAAGGTCCGCGGCTTTGAGGAAGATGGCCGCACGGTCGCCCCACGGCATAGCTTCCCACCCAGCCTTGGCAGCAAGGGCGCCATCGATGGCCCGCGCCACGGTTGCTTCGTCTGCCTCGTGATATGCACAGATGTGACGCGCATGGTCCGAAGGAATCAGCTGCTTAGCGAGCTTGCCGGTCTTGACCTATGCAAATGCGCGATGCATCAGAGGCGATGAGTACGGTGACGCACATCCATGCAAAACCCCAGAACGTACAGGCTCCCCATTTATGATGACAGGGACCTCGAAGGGGAGCTCTTGTTCCATCTGCACAATTGCGGCTTGCAAAGCCGCACGCTCAGGTGAGCCTGGTGCGTAGGCTAGCTGCAAAAGTCAGTGAGACATGGTCGACGGCGACTAGATTGGGACAATGAGGATATACCAAAGGTTCATTTTGGACGTCAGGGACCTTGAAGGCTGCCAGCTGTGCGGACATGGTGGCAGAGACAGTTCCAGAAGATTGACTTGAAGTTCCGGCCGTAGAGGCTTTTAAATTTTGAATTGAATGAGATCTTATCTAGTCTATGATGTCATTCTTCGCTCCTCAAGTGAGTACAGAATATTGATTGCGTATCATGTACGCAGGGTACATCATAAACTATGGGCTGTATTAGCGCCGTACAATAAGGAACTACTAATATGTCGTGATATTCATCCCTCTAACCTAAGTATAGGGTGACTTAAGCAAAAATAAATAACATAAAACCATCGTGAGTGTGGGGGTATCGAATTCGAAAAGAAACAATCATATCGTCGCTGGCAAAGCATCAATCTTCGCCTTCAAAGCGTCCAGGAACAAAAACGACTCGAGTATGCTGCCCGCGCACCGCGGACATCCGGAAGCGTGCGCGGACTGCATCAGGAACCTGAGCGAAAAAATGACGTCCGTCGTCGGCCGGCACTGCAACTCCTCCCCTGCGCGCGCGACAAACTCCCCCCACCACTTTGGCGGCGCGACCGCGTGGCTGTTGTATCCGTTACACTGCATGCACCGCAGCTCCTCAGGCGCGCTCAACGCCTGACGCGCAGCCTCCCCGCGCCGCTGGTGCAACTCCAGCAGGCGGTAGTACGAGTACGCGGAGATGTGCCGCAGGTCGTCGCAAAGTGGCACGTCGAGTACGCGCACGCGCAGCGTGTGCTTCGACGCCAGCTTGGCTTCCTCCTCCAGATCGAAACGCGATGCGATCGCGAACACGCGCACGGGCGCCGTCTCGAGGAACGTTGGGGAGACGAGCAGCACGCGGAGTCGGTCCATCACGCCTGTCATGTCATACTTTGTCGCGGTACACAGTAGGGGAACCAGTGCGTCAAGGGTCGTGACCTCTGGATCTGGCACGGGATAGAGAAAGCGGAGGAGAGGATCGAGAATGACGGAGGGTTCTGCGAAATCCAGAACAGGTACGCGCTCCTCGCTGCACACTGGGGCTGTGGTAGGGAAAACACGGTTTGAAAGAATGGGGACCCGGCGAGAAGAATACACCGGTGGACCCTGAAGTCGATTGGGCGCGCATCATCTGAACGCAGGACGACATCCGCATCGGGCGCGTTGAAGATGGGTCGGGAGAGGGTGTCGAGAAAATCATAGAGGTCTGGGATGGGTGGAGAGAGTGAGTGTTGATGGTCACCTCGGCCAAGGTGCTTTAGTACGTTTCGGTCAGGCTTGATCGCCCATATCGGATGGATTAAGTATCGTGCACAGGACGGTGACTTGATAATAACAGTACGGGTAGTACAACACTGCCTTCCTACCATATCAACCGTCAAGAATAAGAGTTGCACGCAGCAGCAAACCTAAAACAGGGCAATCAGGTATCCTGAGGCGGCGTCCTGAGACATCGCAGTTCGCACCGGAATCCACGTGGACTTTAACGCCGCCTGTCACGAGTCCTGTCACGGTCACGGTCCCTATCTCTGTATGGTGTCCTCCCCAGGTCGTCTCTGCTTTGGCTTCGCCTTTCGCGAGGCGACCTTGACCTTGACCTAGAACGTCTACGAGGACCACGTTCGTCGCGGTCGCGATGCTTCCGTGGTGAGTCCCTGCCGTCCCCGAAATCGAATGCCATCCGGTACGATTCGCTCCGATCACGCGCGGGCGCGGCGTCTCTGTACCTCCGTGTGGCTTCAAGATCATCACGACCGCCGAAACCACGACCGCCACCAAGCGCACGTCCATTCCCACGCCGACCTTGGCTCTCCCTTATAGGATCGTTTGACCAGCCTTTGTTAAGACGTGCGACCGATTGTGAGCTATCAGGAGAGGAGGATCAGATCAACAACCAGGCCTTGGAAAAGTAAACTGCCGTTAGCTGCACGTACAAGTCGACCCATATACGACGATCGTCCACGAGAACGTTTTGCATTTTGAAGTAAGCCTGTTTGGTCACGTACAACACATCAACCGAGCTAGACACAATAAGACTAGGATCACGGACCTGTTCGGCGTCCTCGCGCTTATCAAACTCGATGAAGGCATACTGTAGTGAATCGCCAGTTTTCTTGTCTCTGATAACTTGACAACTCATGATGGAGCCAAAACGCGAGAAAATAAGCTCCAGATCTTCATCTCGTGTGACAGGATTGAGCTTGCATACGAAGAGAACGTTCTCCGGGGGTCGTACGTTGGCGAATGGCAGGTCGCCCACCATTTCAAGCGTCAGGGCTGAGGCAGCTGCGGCCTGCTTGCGACGCTGCTTCTCGGCTTCCTCCTCGGGTAGCTCCTCTAGGGGATCCTCATCTTCCGCGATCCGAGTCGAGTTGTCCTGGGGCCGTGTGGGCGGTGAATCTGGGATAGCAAGACCCGGGGGATCCGGAAAGGGATCCTCTATGGCAGATATCAGTCAGCAACCCCAAGAAAGGTAAGGTTTGCATGTACCAAGCACAACAACATGACGGATCCGAATATCCTTGAACGGTCTCCCATCTTGGTCTACGAATACCTCATTTATCTTGTCCAACGTATCGAGACCCTCGACCACATGGCCAAACACTGCATGCTTCCCATCGAGATACTCAATACCGTCCGCAAGCGTAATGAAGAACTGGCTTCCACAGCCGCCCAAAGATTGCTCGTCTACTGTCGGCGCGACAGCCATGGAAACAGTACCCTTCTCCGCGTGCTTTAATCGAGGTACAATTTCTGGAACGAAGTAGCGCTGTACGTCCCCTCTCCCGGTCTGCAAAGCAATGAGGGACCAGATGGATTCGCCACCTGTGCCGGTCGCGGTCGGGTCGCCAGCTTGGGCGAGAAAGTCTTTTGAGACTGTAAAATGTACATTAAGTACCACGGAAGTGAGAAAGCGCGCGACACGAACCATTGAAGAAGGCATTAAGGTTGTAATAGTATACCTTGCACAGTTTGAGAAAGTTCTCACAAGCTTTCGGACATGCTTCGACCTCGAGGTCAATGACTATGTCTCCAAGAGATGTTTCCAAGAGAAGAGACATAGGAGGAATGTGACAGGTCAAGGTCAACACCACATTATTATCTAAATAATTTTCGGAACACCACTTAAAAGTCATATAACTATAAGTAAGAGTTTCCCGAACACTTAAATTACACAATTAGAATTTCGCCCGTCGTCTTATTGGCAAATACTGGGTAAGAACCCACAACACAGTGCAGTATGCAGTCGGTAGGATAACGGGTTTCGTTCTCCAGGGAATGTTAACTCGTCGTGGTGATGCGCCAAGCAAATCGGATTTGCAATTGACTCGCACGGCGCTGAACAAGCAATTTAACAGTGACATACACAGCACAAGCTGAATGGGAGAAGAAAGGATCCCTATATACAGCATTGTGAGTCCGAGAGGGCATTAGATAAAGTCATCTGATGTTCTGGTATCAAACCAGCTAAGTTTGTGCCGTTAACGGTCCTTCTTGACCTCCTCATTCTCGCTTTTACCAGCGCCGTCAGTAAGGCGCCTCCGATACGGAAAAAGCACTCACCCTTCATCATCACTCCGTGAGTCGTCTGCTCCCTCACCCTTTAGAACACGGTATGCCACGCCAAATATCAGGTATGACCAGATGCTCTGGATGACCTAACAAGAGATAATCAGCCGCACCGTGCACCGTGAGGACAGTACTTACCTCTAAGATGACGAGGAGGGCGACGAAGACGCTGAACATTTCTTTCGTGATATAGTGTCCGCGCTCAGGCCACCAACCGAACTGAATTTGGTTTGGAAGGTCCCAATAGACGGATGCGAGGACCATGCAGAACAATACATGACGCGTCACAAACCATGAAACCATCCACCACACAAATAAGACGTCGCAGGCGGTCTGGTACATGAGGTATCGCATCATTTTGGCGAGCTATTAGATGAAGCATTAGTACACCGCAGAACGACGAAAGGGAAGGAGGCAGGTACCGGGAAGAAGACATCACACCAGTCCATGAGAACCATAATTAAGCACCCAATACGAGTAAAATTATACCCATAACTGGTAACTATCAGTGTTATGGTTATGACGTGATGAGCCATCATTTGCCAGTGGTCTTTTCGTCGGGCTTCAGCGTTGAGAAGCAGAACAAGATGAACGTAGAGGGATATCTGCATAAGATAGTAGAACTTGACGATGCCGGCGAGAGGTATATGGGGGTATCCGGCCCAGAGATTCGAGGAAAGGTAATAGTGAATGTACTGTCGTGCACGAATAAGCAGGGGAGTTGCCAAAAGAGTATGATAAGGAACACGTACGATCCCCAGCGACCACTGAAATGAGTAATATATCGCCCCCCATCCTTGCTCTGCGAATCGAATAACAGAATGACGGATACGGCGACTCTCCGGTGAAAGCTCAGCGGGACGGTCGGCCAATGGCCTCTCTACACTACCGGTAGTAATCTTTCCATTGCTGTTGATACCGACTTGACTACTCGCTTTCAAGTCTGGAGTTGCGCTACCAGATTTGAGAGCCTGGCGATGACGCCAGTCGCGTGTGAGTTTCCAATTTGCAAACGGCTCAAGGAGGAGTAGACGAGCGGCATCACGGAGGACAGCCATGATAGCTATGAGCGTGACGATAAGGCAGATATCAAGATAACCGATATCATAGTAGGAAGAGTCGGGAAACGAGTCTGGGTGCAGGGGAGGGTCGACAGAGTAGGAGAGGGAGACGAAGGGGATGAGGAAGGACGGGAGTCGGTTGCGGTCGAACAAATAGTCCATGTAATTGTCTTTGAAGGGTCCGCCGACGTGTCAATGGTCATGAACAGCCAAAAGACTGAAGGACGGGGTGGTTAAACGAGGGACACTGAAAATTTATTGGTCAATGGCAAGGAGAGGCCAGAACGGAAGACATGTGTAAAGGTCAGGACTGACACTCTGGTGCTCGAACCTGAGACCTGTCTTACTCGGAGAGGGCCCGACGAGGAGAGGTGGAAAGAGCGAACTTAAGTATCCAGGGCCGAAGCGAATAAATTGATTTAATTTTTTCGGTCTGTGGTACGATCAAGACCAACGTTCGTGGGAATCGAGTCGATCGAACGTGACTTGCCTTCCACTGGCCATGGCCGACAACGCAAGCATCCAGCCCAACACAACCCTTTATATCAACAACCTCAATGACAAGATAAACAAGGATGAAATTCGCTCTCAGCTCTATGCCCTCTTTACCACTTACGGAAAGCTTATCGATGTCGTCGCAACAAAAACCCCAAAGATGAGAGGTCAAGCCTTTCTTGCCTTTACAGACCTCGCCTCGGCCACTGCTGCTCTCCGTGCCTGTGATGGCATGATATTCTACAATAAGCCTATGGTCCGTCCGTACTATCAATCCCCCGTATCTTCGTTCTCACGCAACATCGTCCCCTAGCGTATTACATATGCCAAGAGCAAATCATATGCCACCCTGCGTCGCGAGGACCCTAACTTCATCCCACCAAACTTGGCCCACGCTTCTTCAGCCAAGCGTGTACGTGACGCAGAAGAATCTGATGTGCGTGTGAAGCGCGAGAAGATCGCAGATGAGGACGATGAGGAGATGGACATCGATGATGATGATGATGATGAGGCGGGTCCCCCCGCACCAGCTACCTCTAATAGTCCGTCCTGTATTCTCTTCTACTCCACTCGCCGGAATCTTTATATCGATTGTCCATTTAGCACAAGTGCAGCCCTCCAACAAGTTGCAATGTTCCAATCTCCCACAAGAAGTCACAAATGGTGTCCTTGCAGTATTATTCCAACAGTAAGTACTGCTGACCCTAGACCATTTCACCATGACTCATTCTCAACAAACCCTCCAGGTACCGGGGTTTTCAGACAGCACAAGTCAAACCGTCAACGAAACCGAACGCGACTGGAGAAAAAGTCAAAACGGCAGAGGTTGTCTTCGAGAATGCGCAGCTCGCCGCCGCTGCAAGACAGATGCTGGATGGGTTTCAGCTCAAGAAAGGTTGGAACATGGCTGTCACGTTTTTGCCATAGGCAGGCAGGGTCTCGTTGTCTTACTTGTCAACTTACGGATACCGATCCTACTCCCGTAATCAATCATTCCAACACTCGATGGCATTCTCATTTCGGTCTCGAGGTTTCTAATATACGGTACCCTATTTTCACGACTAACATTCCAACTGTTCTATCTAGGTTCGTTCTGGTCTACGCGCGATCTGGTAATTGATAACCAAGCTGTGATTTCCCTCTTCTTCTGCAAGCGATGTCACACACAAACCGCCCAATCTAACGGCACTTACTCGTGCCCCTCGAAATTTTTGGATCGACTGCCGAGGTTTACGGGTTTTCTGAACCTTCTCTGGCACAGTACTGGGAGCTCCGATAATAGTCTCGCACCGCTGACCTCCCTCGCTGACTTTGACCCGGATGACCGGCTTCCGATGCATCCGCGACGCCCATTTACATCGCCAAACTTACTCTCTGGGATACCACCCCGGAATACTCCGTGCCACCGATCCTCCACAGCACAGTACTAGTGAAGTCTACACGCTTCGCATGGACATGACATTCCGTAAACAAATTTGTCTCCAGTTGTGCCTTTCATCTTGCCTCTCGCTTACTCTAATCGATTACTTGCCGCTCGGGCAAAGTTGGTCAGCGAATGTCGATCACTAGGTCTCCCAAGTTGTAAGCGCTAGTGCCATTGAGAACGGCTGTGTCTAATGGAGCCATGTTTGCGATTTTTCATTGCCCAGACCCTCCGAAGCCCCAGTACATCGGCGCTGCCGCCGACAATCCGCGGAACGCGGACACACAATGCGCCCTTACATGCAATCACTATTGTATGATGTTGTTACGGGAACCCCACATACATCATTCCATTCCATCCCCATGCATCACGCAAACCACTGAAGCAGATTCTAATCTCGTCGAGGGAACCTACAGAGCTCTGTATTCCGCCGACTGGGCGCTACATCCCAATTTGTCAATCTTATGATTGCACAGCTTATCTGACGCCCATGCCTATTATTTCCATGGATCGTGGGTCGGTCTCGGTACAGTGAAACCTTGATTCATGTGAAACCCGCTTCGGATCAAGCCAAAACTTGACAATTTACCCGGAGATTGTTGAACCATCAACCTACACGCTCAGATGGGCAAGTGAGGCTCACGTCGCCGCCGCTGTGATGATGATGTGATGTGATAGGGGACGCCCTCTCCGAGAACCACTCGCTGGAATTTTTACGCCCTCGAGCTGCTGACCTTTTTGTGTAAGCGTTCGTAGAAACAGATACCGAAGGAAAGTTCTCTATTAATTGTCGCATTGGTGCACAGATGTCTGTCTCTCTTTGGGCTCGTACGCTACGCACTGACTCGGAATACGGACCGGAATCGGGAAGGGCTGGTACCGTTACCGGTTACTTTCTAGGCTAGCACGGCACACCTTACGTGGTTTGTTGCTGACTTTGTACTGCCCACTGGCGACCAGGACAACCTCATGGAATTCTCGAAGGTTTGAGGTGGAGTTCATACTGAACATAACCAAGCCTTAGTAGTATGAAGCGCCCGTTATAAACGCCATCGAATCCATCACTCGTTTAGGGTCCCCCCCCTCCCTAAACACGCAACCATTCCCCCTCTTGACCCGGAGTCGGAGAATCCTCCCCTCCGTGCATTCATGACGCTCGGAGCTTTCGCTGAGAGCGTGCATCCGGTCTAGCTAGCCGAATTGCTGGCTTCGGGGTCGTCCGACACACTCTTCTACTTTCCTCCTCTAGCTGTTGGGTGAGCTGATGCAGATGATTCCATCGACATTTCCGCGGACAGCATGTGATCTGCGGTTCTCGTTTTCGCACAAAGCATACCACATTGGGTTCTTGCATCGCGTTCCAACAGTTGTAGGCCTGATCTTTCAGTCCATCACTCTGTTCAGCCATCGCCTAGTCCCGACGCTGTCGTTGTCGGACTGTAGGACTGTCCCAAATGGACGCGGTCAATTGTCTTCCCAAGGGAAGGGAGAAAGGCGTGCTTCGATTGGGAAAGTACCGCTGCAACAGAGTATTTAGCGACAAAGTATTTAGAAGGGTCGTCATCCTCTGGGGCCTTCCCAACCCACGACGGCACCTACACAGACTACTGGTAACAATATGGCATCTGAACTCGGTGAGTATACACGCTCAGCATCCAGGAGCTCCTCTCCGTTTTAACGCGAGAAATTGAGCAGACTACCCCGTCCTTCTGAATAACTTTTTCCAAGAGCACCCAACTGGGAATCTTACGCCGTTCTTCCACTATGCGTTGACGAGGGAGGGTCCAGACGACAAAGTTATCCATACTGCTCGAGTTATGTGTAAGCACCGTTTCGCTGAATAAAACGCGAGGTCACCCAACTGATTTTCTCCCATAGTCCGCGGTACTTGTTACGGCGAAGGGAGGGGCAGGAGGATAGGTCTTGCGAAGAGTCAAGCCGCCAGACAAGCTTTGGAATACTTCGAGGAGAACGACGTTCCGGAAGCTTGAGGGTTTAGCTTCTTAACCGCAGTGGATTGGTGCGGAGAATGACTATCCTCGAAAGCCAAATGCAAGGACACCTTCACTCCCGTGCAATCTCGTGTAGTAAATAGAGCTTTCAGTGTCAAGAGCCCTGTTTTGGCAGAGACGAGTCGTCGCAAACTAAACCTGAATATGCCGATCGTTGGAGGTAGAGAGGGGTGAATAGGGGGATCCACCGCAGGAATTGTATGCAAGCATGACAGGTGCATTTGCAAATGGCCTCGAGAAAGGATAAGAGATAGGGAAATGAATGCGTCTGCCAGCGGTAGCTCGATGACCAGGGCGATGGCGACTCGGAGCCGCTCGCGGCTCGCCATCGATCGACACCTGTTCTACAGCTAGGCTACTATGGGTGGCTCAACGCAATCATCGCGTAATCTCGTCACCTCACAATGAAGTTTTATTCGACATGACTCATTTCCTGGTCTGAGACGGGGGAAAGGGAAATATGGATGGGCCTCCTGGTATGACTACACTGAGCCCACAGCCTGAGAGTCCGTGCCCGAGCCCACAGGCCCGGGTGCTCGGTGAGCATGGTCAATGCTGCGTTCTAGGAAACAGCCGCTGAGCGCAGTCGGGCGTCAACCTAGAATTACCCGGACGAGCCCGGAAATTCTCTCCGAGGGTCGTTACTCCTCGAAGCCGCGCGAATGTGATACATCATGATGCACCGTCAGATACGTTCTGTGTAGCTTAACTGTTCCCACTGACAGTTCGATTGACACTGATCACGGTCGACTTGAGACTCTTCCCAACTTCGGCATCCTTAAAATTTGCCGATGAATGACTCGCAGCACTGCCCGAGAATGTCGGGTAGGCGCTCATGTGGGACCTGCAAGTGACACCTCACCTGGGTCTCACCTCAACCAGTTCAGCCACTAGCACATTTATCCATACTATCTTAATCAAGGGAAATGGCAGAAGGAAGATGCTGAGGTTCCGTCTTTTCTCTTTGAGCGGTGCGTAAGTGGGTTATTCTTCTTGTCCATGCTGTTGTGCGTAAGTATATCCGCCCAATCTTTCGTGAAGACGAGATACTAGTACATGTCTCAATCAACATTTAAATGTCGAGCTGAATGGCCTTCAATTTCTAGATTGATGATCTTCGAGTTTATTCATAAAGGAGAACCATATCCGCACAATGGCCACCTGCAGAGCATCCTCAGCCGCTCCTGCTTCGATTGACGTGAAGGCCCAGGACCCGAGCGTTTCTTCTCTGACGGTTTCGGGTCACGAACAATAGCAAAACACGGACCTCCCAGTCACTGGAAATCCGCCATCAACGAAATAGGATTAGCACTTGACAAATTGCTCTCCAAACTCATCCCTGCCGCGTCGCCGGCCTCGAACCCTTCCGTTCCTGCCCCCTTTCAATGTGGCACCCGCACCGACCACGCACATACTCTTTGCCACCGCACCGTCAGGTACCAACGCCTCTCATCGTTCATCACGTGAGCACGGAACCCCATCTGTTCTGTTACCGCGTCCACGCACCTCGCGTTCGCCAAAGCGCATCTGCGCGGTGACATCTCCTCCGAGCCAGATTCCTCGGAACCTCCATCTTCAACATCATGCCGCGGCGCACTCATTCACTCTCCACGGCCGACCGACTTGCAATTGCCACAGATTCTCACGCTGGGACGCGATCTCGGCTTGGCTCGGCATGCCACTCAGTCGCACAATCAGCGTTTCATCGGTTGGCGTCTCGGCCTCATGCGGATTTCACTACTCTCAATGTCACCTTCACATCACCGATGCGAGGATAAATAATCGCAGACATCGCGCGGGGAAGCACGAGCTGAACTAGGCACCTTCCACAATATTGTGGATTCGCGTCATCCGAGAGTGTGCTCCCTAATCCTGCTTCTGTGCCTGTGCCATACCATTACTTCGCGCAATCTGCGTGTTCACGTGTTCATATCGTAGTGACCGGGGTCCCCGACCATCCCCCCACCGCACCCGCTCCTCGCTTCTGCGCCTCTATTGCGCACTGTACGCTCGTGCCGTTCTATATGGTGATTCGTTACCTTGACCATACCCGCGCGCATCACTGGACTAAGTGACCACGACGTCTATCAGTTTATCGGTAATCGGAACTTCATACCCCTTGAATTTCAAGCGGTGATTCCCTCCTATACAAGTGACGTCACACACAAACCGCCCAATCTAATCTAACGGCGCTTACTCGTTCCCCTTGAAAATTTTCGACTGCCGAAGTTTACGGGTTTTCTGAACCTTCTCTGGCGCGGTACTGAGAGCTCCGCAGCGCTGACCTCTGACTGGTTTCCGATGTATCCGCGACGCCCATTTACATCGCCAAACTTACCCTCTGGGATATTACCCCTGAATACCCCTGCCACGGATCGTCCACAGCACAGTACTAGTGGACTCTACACGCTCCGCATGGACACGACATCCCACAAACAACTTTGTCTCCAGTTGTGCCTTTCTTCTTGCCTCTCTATTACTCTAATTGATCCACTTGCCGCTTACTCTTTGTTTGATTCAAAGATCGCAAAGTCAGTTGGCCAGCGAATATCGATCTCTGGGTCCCCAAAGCTGTAAGCGCTGGCGCTGGCGCCATTGGAGCCACGTTTGCGATTTTCATTTCCGGATCTGCCGAATCCCCACATCGGCACTGCCGCCGACAATCCGCAGAAGCGGAAGGCGGACACACCATGCGCAATCATTTTTGTTTGATGTTGTTACGGGAACCCGACATACATCACCCCATTCCATCCCCATGCATCACGCAAACCACTGAAATAGATTCTAATCTCGTTTTCATACCTCTGAGGTTTCTTGACACGGCACTAGCAGAAACTCGAGGGCACCTGCGTAGCGTTTTTTGCCCAAGGGGTACTAAGCGATCGTAATCTCCTATTCAAGGAGAGCCACTTAGCACAGCTAAGTGTATTATGCAATCCGAACAATGCCTCTGAATCAACTGACTGTTGCACTCAACCATGAGTCAGTCTCATAACTCTAAAATCAAAGGTCGAGGGGTTCCGCCGGCTGAGCGCTACATCTCAATTTGTCAATCTCATGACAGCTTATCTGGCGCCCATGCTTATTATTTTTCTTGACGGGCTTTGTGGCTCCGTGGATTGAGAGTCGGTCTCAGTACAGTGAACCTTGATCCATGTGAAACCTCTTTCGGATTATATACATAAACCAAAACTTGGTAATTTACCCGGAGATTGATAAACCACCAACCTATTAGTTGGGCAAGTGAGGGCCACGTCGCCGCCGTGATGATGTGTAATGGAGCCTTCTCCGAGAACTCCGCTGAAATTTTTACGTCCCCCCTTTTGCAGTTTGCACTCCAAGTTGTAAGCGCTCGTAGAAACAGATACCGAAGGAAAGTTCTCTATTGACTGCTGAATTGGTGCACAGGTGTCTTTCTCTCTTTGGGCTTGTACACTGCGCACTGACTCGGAATACGACCGGTGAAGGCTGGTTACCGGTTTCCTTCTAGCACAGTACAACCTTACATGGCTTCTATAGCTAACTTTGTACCGCCCACTGGTGACTTGGAAGGTACTCCCCCTCCCCCGAGCATTAATGACGCTCGGAGCTTTCGCTGAGAGCGCGCACCCTGCCTCGCTGGCCGAAGTACTGGCATCCGGGCTGTCCAACTCCTTCATTTTCTTTCCTTCTCTGGCTGTTGCGTGACGTAGTTCTATCGACATCTCCCCGGATCAGATGTAATCTGCGGTTCTCGTTTACGCAACAGACATACCACATGGGGGCCCTTGCATCGCGTTCCAACAGCTGTAGGCTTGGTCTTTCAGTCCATCACCTTGTTCAGCCTTCACCTAGTCCTACCGCTGTCACTGTCAGACTGTAGGACTGTCCGGAATGGATGCGGTCAATTTCTTCCCAAGGAAAGGCAGAAAGGCGACAGTATTTAGCGACAGTATTTAGAGGGGTCGTTATCCTCTGGGACCTCCCAACCCACGACGACATCCACGCAGACTACTGATTGCAACAACCCGAAAAATAACATGGCAGCTGAACGTGGTGAGTGTACACGCTCAACATCCAGGAGCTCTGTCTTCGTTTTGTGACTCGAGAATCTGAGCAGACTACGCCGTGGAGCTCAACAACTTTTTGCAAGGGCACCCAACTGGAGATCTGACGCCGTTCTTCCACTATGCGTTGACAAAGGACGGTCCAAACGACAGTGTTATCCATGCTGCTCGCGTTATATGTACGCACCGTTTTGCTGAATGAACCGCGAGGTCATCCAACTGATTGTTTCCCATAGTCCGCGGCAATTCTTACGGCGAAGGGAGGGGCCGGAAGATAGGTATTGCGAAGCGTGAAGCCGCGAGGCACGCTTTGGAATTCTTCCGTGCTAATGGGGTTCCGACATAGGCAGCTTGAGGGTTTAGCTTCTCAACGGCAGTGGATTGGTGGGGAAGAAGCTTGAATGATCTTTTGTTCTGTGAAATAATTGCGCTGTGTTCCTATGCTTGTTCTCTGGTTTATAGGCGTGACTCCAGACTTGACTGTAAGGGTGAATGTGCTGGTCGGCGCGCCAACTGACATTCCAAACAACTGCTTATATTCTGATATTTTAGACATTGCCTACACATTTGACGAGGGAATAGACTTAGAAAGGCAAATGAACACTTACACCAAAGTCCTGAGATTCTATATGCATTATCGACAAATGATGAACACGTCAAGGGCAGAAAGAAGAGTGACCGAAAGCAATACGTAACCATGCCTTCACTCCCGTGCAATATCGGTGTAGTAAGCGAGACGGATAGAGCTTTCAGTGTCAAGACGCTTTTTTAGCAGAGCCGAGTCGTCACGAAGATTCCGCACGATCAGCCTGTCTGAATATGCCGTTCGTTGGAGGAGGGAGAGAGGGGCGAAACAGGGGATCCACGGCAGGAATTGAACCCCCGGGCCAACATGACATGTGCATTTGAAAGTGGTCTCTAGAAGGGATCATGATAAGAGATAAGGAAATGAATGCGTCTCCCAGTGGTAGCTCAATGACTAGATCAATGGCGACTCAGAGACGCACGCCATCGAATGACTCCTGCTCTACAGCTGGGCTATGTCAGTGGGTGTCTGGACACAATCGTCGCGTCACCTTACAATGAATCTTTATTAGTCACCAGCATGGCGTGTTTCCTGGTATGAGGCGGAGGAGAGTTGGATGGTCTCCTGGTATGACTGACTACACTGACCCTACAGAGTTCGGGGCCGAGCCCACAAGCACTCGGCGATCTTGGACAGTGTCGGGTTGCGGGGAAAGCCGCTGAACGCGTTCGGGTGTCAACCTGGGATCACCCAGACGAGCCCGGATGCTATGGTCGTTGCTCCGAGTTCCCCGGGCCGGAGCCCCGCGAATGTGATACATCTTGCACCGTCAAATGCATTTTTGTGCAGCTTAAACAAGAACAACTGTCTGTGCTCACGTACAGTTCTGGGGTTACGACTTGAAGCTCTCCCACTTCAGGATCCTTAAAAGTTGCCGCTAGTTGAGCTTGCCTTGCGGCACTGACCGTCGAGCGGGCGCTTATGGCCGACCTGCGAGTGACACTTCAACTTGATAACGAAGGTCACCGGACCCACTCGCACGCTGCTGTGATCGTAGTTACCAGTGCAATTGCGGAGGCCGCTCTCATCTTCGTTGTCTTGTTCATCATGGGGTATCCCATCGAAATGTCCCGACCGATTTAAACGATTTGAGCGCACGTCATGCACGTGACCGCGGCTCCGGTGGGCCGGTAAGCATCGGCGTGTGTTCCGCTCCTTTACCTCCCTCAAATGGAGGATATCATCCTTGTCACTGGACGTGATCTTACAAACTCATGAATCGACGCTGCATCCACTCAGCGTCGCCAGTATGCGGCGTTGTTCAATGGCCGATGTGTTTAGTGCTTCCCACGTTTTTCTCGAAACTTAGTACATGGATGAAGAGGAGCTGAAGCTTGGCCCGAATATTGAACGGAAGGATCAGAACTTTGACTTTTGCTCCCGCTTCCGTCTCTTTTCAATGCAATGGCACCGCCACCGACCACGACCAGCAAAGGCCTCGTTCGCTTACCCACAATCTTTGCCGCCAACACCCTCAGGTACCATCCCGGGGCCAACGCCTCCCGTCGTTCATCACGTGAGCACGGAACCGAGTTGCCACAGATTCTCATGCTGGGACGTGATCTCAGCACTGCTCGGTATGCCACTCAATCGCATGATTAGGGTTTCATCATCGCATCGGCAATGTGGGGATGATATTCAGAATAGTGACGATCTGCATGAGGTTGATACGTCAACCAATGAACGACCGCAGACGCACTCAAGTCGCGCGAGGAAGCACGAGCTGAACTAGGCGACGTCACGCCGCACCGCGCCCGCTCCTCACGTCTGCACCTCTATAGCGCCCCGTACGCTCGTTCCGTTCCATTATGATGATCCGTCACCACGGCCATACCCGCGCACATCACTGGGCGACCGCGACGATATTGTACAAGTCGACTGGCACGCTCAGCGATGTCGATGCGTTCGAACGAATGCGACAGAATGTCTCGTGGACGGGGTCTATCGGCCTCCCCTGAATTTCAAGCTCTCCCTCCTATGCAAGCGATGTCACACAAACCACCCAATCTAACGGCACTTACTCGTGCCCCTCGAAATTTTTCGTTTCGATCGCCGAAGTTTACGGGTTTTCTGAACCTTCTCTGGCACAGTACTGAGAGCTCTAATAGTAGTCTCGCACCGCTGACCTCCCTCGCTGATTTTGACCCGAATGACCGCCCATACCATTGCCAAGCTTACCCTCTGGAATATCACCCCGGAATGCTCTGTGCTGCGGATCGTCCACAGTACCAGTGAGCTCTACACGCTCCGCATGGACACGACATCCCATTTAGCAAATTTGTCTTCTTTTTACCTCTCGATTACTCTAATTGATCCACTTACCGCTCGCTCTTTTGATTCGGAGAGTGCAAATTCAGTTGTCCAGCGAATATCGATCGCTGGGTCCCCCAAGTTGTAAGCGCTAGCGTCATTGAGAACAGTTGTGTCTAATAGTGTCGTGTTTGCGATTTCATTGTCCTGACCTGCCGAAGCCCCAGTACATCGGCATTATCGCCGACAATCCGTGGAACGCGGACACACAGTGCGCCCTTACATGCAATCACTGTTGTATGATATTGTTACGGAAATCCCACATACATCATTCCATTCGATCCCCACGCATCCCGCAGACGATTGAAGCAGATTCTAATTTCGTTTTCATGCTTCTGAACTTTCTTGACAGCGACTCGAAGGCACCCGCGTAGCGTTTTTCGCGCGAGCGATGGTAAGCGATCGTCATTTCATATCCAAGGAGGGCCGATTGGCACAGCTAGGTGTATTATGCAATTCAAACGATGGCTCTAGATCAACTGACTGGTGCTTTCCACTTCACATGCACTCGCCCGACTGAGTCAGTTATAGCTTAAATTAAAGAAGCTACAGGGCTCTGCATTCCGCCGTCCGAGCGCTACATCCTAATTTGTCAGTTTCATGATTGCACAGCCTTATCTGGCGCCCATGTTTATCATTTCCCTAGTGACGGGTTTGAGTTGTGGATCCGTGGATCGTGGGTCGGTCTCAGTACAGGGACCTTGAATCACTACCTGCTTTGGATCATACACATGAGCCAAAACTTGCCAATTACCCGAGGATTGAACCTATATGCTTGGTGGGGCTCACGTAGCCGCCTCTGTGATGCCAGTGCATCTGTGATAGGGGGCGCTCTCTCCGAGAACAAACTCCGCTGGAATTTTTGCGTCCTCGAGCTGCTGACCTTTTCACAGTTCACGCTACAAGTCATAAACGTGCATAAACGCTCGTAGAAATGGATACCAAAGGAAGGTTCTATATCGACTGTTGCATTGGTGCGTGTCTTTAGATGACTCGGAATACGGACCGGGGAGGGCTGGTTGCCTGTTTCTTTCTAGCACAGCACGACCTTACACGATTTCACATGGTTTGTAGCTAATTTTTTACCGCCCACTGGCGACCAGCACAACCTCATGGAATTCTCGAAGGTCCTCGGCTGTGTTCATACTGAACATAACCGGGCCTTATGAGCGCCCGTTCCAAACGCCGCCGTCGAATCCACCACACGTTTAGGGTTCCCCTCTCCCCAAACACGCAACCGTTCCCCTTCTTGATCCGGACTGGGAAGGTCTCCCCCTCCATGCTCATTTTCATGACGCTCAGAGCTTTCGCTCAGTGCACATACCCTGTCTTTGTAGCCGAATTACTGGCATCCGGGCCGTCTCTTTTACTTTCCTCCCCTGGCTGTTGTGTGAGCTGATGCAGATGGTTCCATCCGCATTTCTCCGGACGACATGTGATCGGCGGTTCTCGTTTTTTTGCGAAACATATCACATTGGCCCCTTGCATCGTGTTCCAACAGCTGTAGGCCTGGTCTTTCAGCCCATCACCTTGTTCAATCTTCACCTAGTCCCGATGCCGTCGTTGTCAGACTGTAGGACCGTCACAAATGGATGCGGTCAATTGTCTTCCCAAAGGAAAGGAGAAAGGCAATTTCTTCGATTGGGAAAGTACGGCTGCAACGGAGTATTTTAACGACAATGTATTTAGAGAGGTCATCATCCTCTGATTGCAACAACTCGAGCGATAACAACATGACAACTGAGCGTGGTGAGTATACATGCTTAGCATCCAGGAGCTGTCTCCGTTTTGTAACTCGAGAAATTGAGCAGACTGCGCCGTCGAGCTCAACAACTTTTTGCAAGGCCACTCCACTGGAGATCTGACGCCATTCTTCACTATGCCATGACAAGGGACGGTCCAGGCCACAGTGCTACCCATATTGCTCACGCTATGTGTAAGCACCGTTTTTCTGAATGAACCACGAGGTCGTTTAACTGATTGTCCCCCACAGTCCGCGGTAAATCTTACGGCGAAGGCAGGGGCAAGAAGACGGGTGCTGTTAAGCGTGAAGCCGCAAGGCACGCTTTGGAATTCTTCCGTGCGAACGGGGTTCCACCGCCGGGAGCTTGAGGGTTTAGCGCTTAGCTTCTTAACGGCAGTGAATTGGTGCGGAGGGATTTCGGATAATCTCTTGGTCTGTGAAATGAATTGCGCTATGTTACTATGCTCGATCTCTGGTTTATAAGCCGAGAATAGACATTGTTACGCACTGTGACATCTGCGCGCCAGCTGACATTTCAAACAACTGCTCATATCTGATATCTCAGACATTGCCCACACACCCGACGGGGGCATAGACCTAGAAAGGCGAATGAACACTTACACTAAAGTCCTGAGGTTCTATGTACATTATCGGCAAAAGATGAGAACACCAAAGGCAGAAAGGAGAGTGACTATCCTCCGAAAGCAATATGTAAGCATGCCTTCACTCTCGTGTAATCTTGGCGAGTAAGTGAGATGGATAGAACTTTCAGTGTCAAGAGCGTTTTTTTGGAAGGAAAAAGTCGTCACGAACTGAAGATCGTGCGCCATCGGCCTACCTGAATATGCCGTTCGTGGGAGGAGGGAGAGAGGGGAGAAACAGGGGATCCACGGCAGGAATTAGACACCGGCATCACAGGTGCGTTTGAAAATGGGCTCGAGAAGGGATGAGAGATAAGGAAATAAATGCGTCTCCAAGTGGTAGCTCAAAGACCAGACCAATGGCGACTCGGAACCACTCGCCATCGAATGACTCCTGCTCTACAGCTGGGCTGTAAGTGTCTGACCGCAATCATCGCGTCATCGCGTCACCTTACAATGAATCTTCATTTGTCATGGCGTGTTTTCTGATGTGAGGCGGGCGAGAGTTGGATGGCCTCCTGGTCATATGGTGGGTGACTGACTACACTGACCCTACGGAGGTTCGGGCCTGGGCCCACGAGCTCGGACAGTGTTGGGTTCTAGATAGGAAACGGCCGCTGAACGCAGTCCGAGCCCGGAGGATAGTGCAATTTCGGAGTTCGGGGCTTCAACTTGAGGGTCGAGTGGTGGTCCGGAGGTTATGGAGAGCAAGACAGAGGAATCCCTCCGTTGGTCGTTGCTCCCCGAAGCCCCGCGAAGGTGATGAGGGTGCGCCATGTTCTCCTTTCCTAGAACTGACAGGAGGCTTACCATCATTCTGAATCGACGAGTGGGAGTTGAAATGAAATAACGAGTTGACGGTGCATGAGGTGAAAGCTCGGTGTAGGAGCGACGAAGATCACGTTACTGTAGTGTGGTTTAGGGCGGGGACTACTTGAGTTTACCGCCAAGCGACTAACTCAACTCCCACGGCGTTGACGGACAACTGGACGGATGCCCACCACCAAGAACTGTTCACCATTGGCACTATCGAAAGCCCGATAATGTCGCCCATGAAACGGTGTTTTTTTTGATTTCTAGGCTCGGACTTTGAACAGCGCGAACCGCTATCGGATACGATAGAACGGTGAGTACATGTCTCGATCAACATTTTAATGTCGAGCTGAACGGCGTGTTCATTCGTAAAGGAGAGCCATATCCGTATAATGGTCACCTGTAGAGCATCCTCAGCCACTCCTACTTCAACGGACGTGAAGACCCAGGACCCGAGACGATTCAAGTTCCAGGTCACGAACAAAGCCAAAACAACAGATCTCAATCTGCTGTCAACAGAACAGGATCAGAACTTGACAAATTGCTCTCCAAACTCATCCTCGCCGCTTCGCCAGCCTCGAATCCTTCGATGACAATCCAGATCCATCGCACTTCTGCCTCCGCTCCTGCTTCGTTTTCAATGCAGTGGCAGTGGCACCGCCACCAACCACTCTTTTACACAATCTTTGCCACCACTCCCACAGGTAGTATCTCGACGCCAACGCCTCCTGTCGTCCATTACGTGAGCACGGTGTCCCACCATCTGTTACCGCGTCCACGGCCTCGCCTTCGCCAAAGCACATCCGCGCTGTGACATTTCCACCTTCGAGCCAGAGTCCTCGGAACTGCCATCTCTATCACCATGCTGCGGTGCACTCATCCACTCTCCATGGCTGACCGACTCACATTTCATCCTCACATCGGCGATATGAGGGTGACATTGAGAGTGGTGATGACCTGCATGAGGCCCAGACGCCGACCAATGAATGACCGCAGACGCACCCAAGTCGCGTGAGGAAGCACGATCTGAACTGGGCGACGTCACGCCGCACCTTCTGCAGCGTGGATTCGCGTCGTCCGGGAAAGTTATCCCTAATCCTGCCAGTGCGCTTGTGCCATATCATCATTCCACCCCAAATGTTGTAGTGACCGGGGTCCCCGGCCCTACCCCACCGTGCCCGCTCCTCGCGTCTGCGCCTCTACTGCGCCCCGTACGCTCGTGTCGTTCCACTATGGTGATTCGTCACCCTGACTATCCTCGCGCGCACCACTGGACGATCGCGACGATATCGTCGAACTCGACTTGCACGCTCAAACCGCCCAATCTAACGGCGCTTACTCGTGCCCCTCGAAAATTTCGTTTCGACTGCCGAAGTTTACGGGTTTTCTGAACCTTCTCTAGTACCGTACTGGGAGCTCCGATGGTAGTCTCGCACCGCTGACCTCTCTCGCAGACTTCGACCCGAATAACCGGCTTCCGATGCATCCGCGACACCCATATACACCGCCAAACTTCAAGTTACCCTCTGGGATATCACCCCGGAATACTCTGTGCTGCGGATCGTCCACAACACAGTACCACTGAACTCTACACGCTCCGCATGGACACGACGTCCCATTCGCAAACTTGTCTCCAACTGTACCTTTCTTTTTACCTTTCGATTGCTTTAATTGATCACTTGCCACTCGCTCTTCGTTTGATTCGAAGGGCGCAAAGTCAGTTGGCCAGCGAATATCGATCTCTGGGTCCCCAAAGTTGTAAGCGCTAGCGCCATTGAGAACAGTTGTGTCTAATGGGGCCATGTTTGCGGTTTTCATTTCCCTGACCTACCGAAGCCCTAGTACATTGGTATTGTCGCCGGCAATCCGTGGAACGCGGACACACAATGCGCCCTCACATGCAATCGTTGTCGTATGACGTTTTTACGGGAACTCGACGTACATCATTCCATTCCATCCCTACGCATCACACAAACCGCTCTCGTTTTCATGCTTCGGAAGTTTCTTGACACCAGCAGCAACCCGAAGGATATGAGTTAGTCATAACTCTAAATTAAAGGTCGGGGAACCTACAGAGCTCTGCATTCCGCCGACTGAGCGCTACATCCCAATTTGTCAAGCTCATGATTGCCCAGCTTTGCCCAGCTTATCTGACGCCCATGCTTATCATTTCTCTCGATGGGCTTTGTGGCTCCATGAATTGTGGGTCGGTCTCTGTACAGTGGACCTTAATTGATGTGAAACCTGCTTCGGATTATATACAGCCAAAACTTTGCAATTTATCTGGGGATTGATGAACCACCAACTTGTATGCTTAGATGGGCAAGTGAGGCTCACGTCGCCGCCGTTGTGATGTGTAATAGAGGGAGTCTTCTCCGAGAATAACTCCGCTGGAATTTTTACGTCCTCGAGCCGGTGACCTTTTTGCAGTTCACGCTACAAGCTGTAAGCGCTCGCAGAAACAGATACTGAAGGAAAGTTCTCTATTAACTGTTGCATTGGTACACAGATGTCTTTCTCTCTTTGGGCATGTACGCTGCGCATTGACTCGGAATACGGACCGGGGAGGGCTGGTTACCTGTTTCTTTCTAGCACCGCACGACCTTACAGGGTTTTGTAGCTAACTTTGTCCCGCCCGCTGGCGACCAGTACAATGTCACGGAATTCTGGAAAATTGGAGGCGGTGTTCATACTGAACATAACCGAGCCTTAGGAAGCGCCCGTTATAAACGCCATCGAATCCAGCACTCGTTTAGGCTTCCCCCTCCCCTTTATCCGGACTCCACCCTTTCATGCATTCGTGACGCTAAGAGCGCGGACCCTGTCTCGCTGGCCGAGTTGCTGGCATCCGGGCCGTCTAACACCCTCTTTTTTTTGAGATGGCTCCATTGACATTTCCCCAGACAACATGTGATGGGTGTTTCTCGTTTACGCAAAAACATACCACATGGGGCACTTGCATCGCGTTCCAACAGCCGTAGGCCTGATCTTTCAGTCCATCACCTTGTTCAACCTTCACCTAGTCCTGACGCTGTCGTTGTCGGGCTGTAGGGCTGTCCCAAATGAATGCGGTCGATTGTCTTCCTAAGAGAAGGCAATTTTCAATTGGGAAAGTACCGCTGCGACAGAGAATTTGACGAAAAGTATTTAGAGGGATCGTCATCCCCTGGGACCTTCACAACTCACGACGACACCTACCCAGACTACTGATTGCAACAACCCGAGCAATAACAACATGGCAACTGAACGTGGTGAGTACACACACTGAACATCACGAGTCCGGGAGCTCTGTCTCCGTTTTGTAACTCGAGAAATTGAGCAGACTACGCCGTGGAGCTCAACAACTTTTTGCAAGGCCACCCAACTGGAGATCTGACGCAGTTCTTCCACTATGCCATGACAAGGGACGGTCCAAACCACAGTGTTACCCATGTTGCTCACGCTATGTGTAAGCACCTTCTGCTGAATGAAACGCGAAGTCGTCCAACTGATTGTCCTACATAGTCCGCGGTAATTCTTACGGCGAAGGGAGGGGCAAGAAGATGGGTGTTGCGAAGCGTGAAGCTGCGATGCACGCTTTGGAATACTTCCAGGTGAATGGGGTTCCGAGTCCGCCGCCGGCAGCTTGAGGGCTTAGCTTTTTAGCGGCAGTGGATTGGTGGGGAGGAAGCTTGAATGATCTTTTGTTCTGTGAAATGAATTGCGCTGTGTTCCTATGCTTGTTATCTGGTTTATAGGCTGAAGATAGACATTGTTGTGTGACTCCAGACTTGACTGTAAAGGTGAATGTGGTGATCTCTAGGCTACTGTGACGTCGGCGCACCAACTGACATTCCAAACAACTGCTCATATTCTGATATCTCAGACATCGCCTACACATTCGACGGGAGTAGAGACTCAGAAAGGTGAATGAACACGTACACTAATCTCAGGACTTTAGTGTAAGCGCATTGTTGGCAAAAGTTGAACACACCAAGGGCACAAAGGAGTGACGGTCCTCTGAAAGAAATATACAAGCACGCCTTCACTCCCGCGCAACTTGAATACCGGTGTAGTGAGACGGGTAGAGCTCTCAGCGCCAAGAGCGCTTTTTTGGCGGAACCGAGTCGTCGCGAAGACCCCACACCATCGGCCTACCTGAATATGCCGTTCGTTGGAGGAGGGAGAGGGGCGTGAAAGAGGGATCCATGGCAGGAATTGGACACAAGCAAGACAGGTGCGTTTGAAAATGGCCTCGAGAAGGGATAAAAGATAAGGGAATGAATGCGTCTCCCAGTGGTAGCTTAATGACCAGACCAATGGCGACTCGGAACCACCCGCCATCGAATGACTCCTGCTCTACAGCTGGGCTATGGGGTGTCTGAACGCAATCATTGCGTTATCGCGTGGTTCCTGGTGTGAGGCGGGGGAGAGCTGGATCGGCTCCTGGTATGACTGACCCTACCGAGCTCGGGCCGAGCCCACAAGCGCTCGGCGAGTTCGGATGGTGTTGGGTTCCCGTAGGAACAGCCGCTGAACGGGCTCGGGCGTCAACCTGGAATCAGCCCGAGCTCGGCTGCAGTCGAAAGAATGGGAGGCCAAGTAGCGAAGTCCCTCAAAGCCCCGTCCAGGCAAAGGGCCTTCGAGGCGCCCTATGGGGCTATCTTCCTTCCCGTTCGAACTACGTAGGAGAAATAGCGCACGACGACGATGCAGGTGAGTTGTTAGATGTTCGTCTGCGCATCTCAGGCTGTGTTTCGGGGTGGGCCTGAGACCCCCTGGGGACAGACCAGTAGAGGCTTGATATCGATCGGCGATGTATTCCATGCATCTCTGCCCAAAGTCCGTGGAGGATGCGACAGCCGACACACTGCGGCCACCAGAACTAACTTAGAGTAGCTCTTGAGCATGGCAAGGCGGCATTCGCCATCCATTCTCAATGCCTGGTCAGAATCGTTGCTCCGTGCGCTCTACATCCAGACTCGGATACACTCGGAGGGAACATGTGCTAGTGGGACCTGTACCATCCTACTATCTACTATCTATAAATGTTATGGGCGGGAAGTATGCCATCCTCACTCGGCCCTTGCGGCCCGCAGATGTTGGAGACTTAACAGCAGGGTCGGCCAGGGGGCTCGCTTTCGTCATCTCCAACGACAGCGGTGTTATATGGGAAACCCATGTGCAACGCTAGTCGCTAGCAGGTTCCAGTGGAGTCGGCCCAGCAGGAACAGCGAAGTCAATAAAGAAGTGGGACAAGACATAGTAAGGATGCGCCGCCTCAGGAAGGAACCATCCCCCTCTCAATAGTGCTTTTCGGGATGGGTAGGGGGCTCGAGTGAAGTGTTAGTGTTAGTTACAGTAAGATGTCCCGGGTAAAAGAGTGACAGGTGCCACCAGATCCACGTGATCAGTCATCGTCTGCTACGATCACCTCTCCTTGCACAACTATGTCGACATTTTTCGGCTTGTAAGAGCATTATTCCTCAGCATGATCCAGATGCATTTAACAATTTGCAGAGGCAAGACACGCACCTTCAAGCCACGCAGAGATGTGCCCGAAGGTACCAAACAGTACCAACTTAGAAAATATGCTGAAGCGACACTCGTGAGTTCCCATTGCATGACCTTGTACGTGGTGGATTGACTCTCCCAAGGGCTCCGGGAACTTGCGCCTCGCGGTAAAGCTGCCAGAAGGCGAGGATCTCAACGAATGGCTCGCTGTCCATGGTGAGTCGGCCCAGTTGGCCTTCCGTTCTTAGGTCTTAGGCCAATCACTGTCTTTCTAGCCGTCGATTTCTTCAACCACCTCAACATGCTCTACGGCACAGTGACGGAGTTTTGCACTCCTCAGGAGGTCTGATCTTCCTGTGTCTCCGGTTACCTCGCTGAATGACGCGTTGCACAGTGTCCGATCATGTCTGCGGGCCCTCGGTGAGCTTGCAAACTCGCTCAGTCATCATTTACGACGATGGACCCTGATAAATTAGATATGAATACCTCTGGGAAGATGGTGTACGCTACAAGCGTCCTACAAAGCTCCCCGCGCCCGAGTATGTCGACGCGCTCATGAATTGGACCCAGAGCATCCTTGATGATGAGGCAGTCTTCCCTAATACCATCGGTATCTCCTCCTGTCATCCCTTTTTCTGCGCGGCTAACTTGGTCATAGGTGTGTCGTTCCCTCGGGCATTCAAGGACACTGTACGAACCATTGTCCGACGATTGTTTCGCGTGTACGCCCACATCTACAGCAACCACTTTGATCAGATCTGCGCGCTCGGTATCGAAGGTGCGTCCCGCATTTATTCCTCGTCCCTGATTCCACTGATGTATAAAAAGCGCATCTTAATACGAGCTATCGCCACTTTTTCCTCTTTATCCACGAGGTATGTCACCCATCAGATGTGCGGCGGAGTGTCCATGACTCACGGGGCGTGCAGTTTGATCTGGTGGACAAAAAAGAGTTGGCTCCGCTGGATGAGTTGAACGAGGCGATCCTTGCAGAGGATAAGCGATGAATGAATGATATGGCCTTCATGTATAAACTCGGTGATATACCCAACTTTCCCCTGTAGTTCTACTAAGCCTGGCTTTGCTTTGATTTCTTTCTCAAATTGGGGTTGATAATATACTAGGACGAGGCTACTTGGAGCGGTTATATCGTGTGCGCGATTGGCAAATCTGTCATGGGATCAGCATCGATCAACGTTCAGCGCTCAGCCCATATTCCTATGTACAGCCACACGACATGCCGTTCAATCAACTCGTTGACATGCTGGCTTCTCATGCAGATCTTATGAATCACCAATTTGGGAGACGACACCCGATAGGTGGAGTCACCCAATTATCAGCCCTATTGTCGGGTAGATTGAGAAGCGGGTGAAGGCCACAAGGTCCCGGCCATGGTGTTTTCTTCTGTCCTGGAAGCTCTTGGTTCCATGAGGGAGAAATTGAAACTGTACTCGTGGTAATCAGTCGTCACGCTTTACTGCTGCGGTAGCCCGGGCCCAGTGGGTCGACCGCGGACATAAGATCAACAAAAGTAATCGCAATCGCAGACGCCAAGAGTCCATTCTCTCTTGTCCGAGTCTAGCACCTCCCTCATGGCACGCTCTGACGCTGAACCGAGACTTGCTCCACTGGTGGAAACAAATTCGCAGTAGATGTTACGATGGGCAGCGATGTAAACTTTCTGGCCGCAATTTGCAAAATGTCGTGTCTAGTTGACACAACCGAGAACTTGTCGCTTATCTTGTGTGATCTTTCAGATGTGGCATACGAGAACCCTCCAGTTTGTCCTACGCTATCTTCTCCGAATATTGAGTGCACGTAGCCCATCACTGAATTCCATCCAACACACCCTGTGCACTTTTCTTTTCTCTAAAGCCCCTCCAATCCTTCATGTGCTAGATGCAGGGCTCATCGCGCACTGGCTGTTCCGCCCGTCCCACATCAAGGCGCACAAAGTAGGGACTGGCGTCATTCACGTACTAGTATTCATTGTGCAACCGTGTCGTGCTCTATCGGCAAGCCTTGACAATCCAGGTGCCTTTTTTCTTCAGTCACTGATTCGTCCTATTGGCCGTACGAGCTTTCAGTAGACCACTTCCTGAGCGGGATGGATGCATAGTCGCTACCTGTATACCATCTGCAAGCAGCGAGTATTTGCGCCAAGTTTCTGGACATGGAAAGTCCGTACGAGGAGTTCCTTCATTTGGCCGGAAGCGAGCTCAGTAGCTTCTGCGGCCTCCGGTTCAAGCCATGGAGCCACCCACGGAACGCTTCATAGTCAGGCCATCCCGTAATGCACGTCAGTAAAAAGTTATGTATGACCATGAGGACCCACATTAATGCTGTGCGCAGTTTACTCGATGGAAGGGCCAGAAAGGTGTCACAAGCCGGCATGTCATCACCCAGATGGGGCCCGGGACGCGTGCATCACCACCACTGGCACCTTCCAACCATCATTCAAATTCTGGACTGGCCCCATGAACCCCACCAACAAGTTCTTGCAAAGGGAAAGATTCCGTGCCAATCAATCAAAATTGATGGAGGCTGCGCTGCGCAGACACTCTAATCTTCGTTCGACTGCACGACAATGAGGCATCCGGGACGGCGGAGAAGCTGCCGCTAGCGGCCGACACCGGACACGTGGGTGATGAAGGGCACGAGCCACGAGGTCAATTGTCACTCCAATAGGAAAAAAAAACAACAAAACAAAAAAAGGACGAAAATAGCCGTGCGCCCTTCAGATTTATCCATCCTTTTGTCCCACTCGGAGAAATACCCGAGGGGGGAAAATACGGTCTACCGTGGAACTTTGGCCGTTTGTTGGTCCCTGCAACCTGAGTATTGTTTTTTTTTTGAGGAGAAAAAATAAATCAGATGGCAATAAAGAAGGGGGGGGTGAGGTGCCTCGCCAAGGCCGCGTGGGTGCCGCGCGCCGGTGCGAGGACCACGGCGTCATTTATTATCTCTTCGGGTCCTGGCCCTATAAAACCCGTCCGCGGCCCCTTCCCTCCCTTCACAGCAACCCCTGCGCACGTCAACGACATTTCCCTCGCTTCCCCCACTTTACACCCCTCTCAAAATCCCTTCAAGCCAACACCGATCTCCAACGACAACACCATGGCTAGCGATGACATTCTCGTGCGTAGTTTAATTGCCAACTACTTCCGCCCAATCGCTAACACAATAAATGTACAAAATTTGATGCTCCCGCGCGGATCTGTACCGTTCCCTCTGTCTCCTTTCGTTTTCATACACACAGCCCGGTGATCTCGTCGCTGTCCACGCACCAACTGGTCGTCAAGAAGGCGTCGTCCTTGACTCGTACCTAGACTACGCCGTACGCACCTCTTTCTCCTGCCCCACTTCTCACCGTCTAATCTGACTTGTATCAATGTGATATAGGGAAGGCAGATAGTCAAAGTCCAGCTCGGGCCAGGCGACATTTACCACGCATGGTACCCCACTATAACCCGTGTCAAGCGTACGATCTACACAAGGCCACAGCAGCGCACCTTCGAGCGCCACGTCTACTGGTGATCAACGACAGTCCTACCGAATGCCTCTCAATGAGTCCGCCGTTCAATGTTCCTGGAACTCTATCCAGTACACTGGAAATCTCTGCATCATCTAGTTCCTTTTGTTTTTTGCTTATTTCGTGCTGCAGAGGACGAGGACTGTGTATAATTATTATTTGTCTGTTGCTCACTTTGCGCTTGTGAAATATGATGTACTGTCATCGGCTATCAAACATCCCGTCCTTGTCCCGTCTTGCCTTGCCCGAACCGGAGCTGTTCCGATGAATTTCGTATAACAGGGTCATGGAATCCACACGAAAACATGCTTGAGACGTAACTACAAGAATCCAATGCGTGCGACAGAGATAGCGAGGTAGCGCGGCGAAGAGGTGGTCTTATGCTCGGAGGTCCACCGTTCGGGGCACCGCTATCGGTGGTTCGTCTACCGTAGGTGTGTCGGGTATCGGTGATGATGATGCTTCGGGGGAGATCGTCGACATGGACAACTCGACCTCGACGGGCTCCAGCTTGGTAGGCGCAGACGCAGGCAACGATGACAACAACCTTCCCTCCGAGTCCGCATCAGGATTTGCCTCCTGCTTCACAGACCCCGAACCACGTCCAACGTCATCCTCCTCCAGCCCAAGCGACACACTCCGCACGACCCGCGCCTTGATCGCCGGAGCCTCCTTCTCCTTCTCCTTCTCCGTCTCCGTTTCCGCCGCCTCCTCCTCTTCTCCCTCACCCCATTCCCATTTAAGCCCGCCCTGCAAGCGGTGTGTCCGTATCTTCTCCTCGATGACACCGCTGCCTCCTCCCGCGTCGTCGACCGCCACCGCCTCGGGACGTGGGAACATAATGGGTGGTCCGAGTCCATCTTCGTTCCTCACCCGCTCGTAATAGAGCATGAAAGCGCCCGAGCCCTCCTGCAAAACCGTCTCGATCCCGACCTCGCGCACCGCGTCGTCACTCGCCCGCAACCAGCCCCTCCCCGGCGCCGGAGGGGGCTCGTCCAGCCGCGGCGACACGACGCGCCCCGTCCCGCGGGGCTTGCGCCTGTAGCAGACGTAGTGCCCGAAGGAGTGTTGGCCGTAGTGACAAACGACTGCCGCGAGGCGGTATAGCACGCGCGGCGGTTGCTGCGGCACGGGATTGTGTGTTTTACTTGTTAGGGCGGCCAGAGAGGCGGTCGCGGTGGGAGAGGAGGGTATGTGCGAGGAGATAGGGAATCTCGGTGAGGTGGAGAGCATGCCCGATGTTGTGAATGGTGTCAGGTCGAGGAGCTCGGGGAAGTGCACGCGCGCCGAATTTTTGGACGCGTATGCACCAAAGTGCACGGAACGATTGAGGTGTAGGGCGAGTACAGGTGGAGGCTGAACAAAGGGTGTGTGGATTAGATCAGGCAAAGTGTAGGGATCCGACAGGGAATAGGAAAAGCATCACTTACCCGCGCGACCATGGCCTGCTTCGTTGAAGCTCGGGAGTACACCTTCTCTATCTTGATGCCCTTGATATCTTCCTCAATCCGCCCCTCCTCGAGCGCAGTCTTGAGGCGGGCCGCGAGTCGCTTGGCCTCGCGCACACGCTTCTTTTTCGACTGTGATACTGACGACTTGCCCGCCTCCGCACTCAGTCGCTCTGCGTCTTGTTCCAGTCGGCGGAGGGTCGCGTGCATTGAGCACTTGCGGCAGATGCAATCTGTCAGGACCTCCAGGCGTGTGTAGTCAATGAGGCAGTCTTCGAGTCGACAGCTCGCCTAGAAGGGGAAGACAATGCTACTTAGCATCTGGCATACAGGAAGCGAAAGGAAACGGACGCACGAGACGAGGGACGGTGAGCTGCCAGTTGTCAAATGGAAAGTGCATGACCGCCTCTGTGTAGCCGCACTCACAGCAACTCCGACGATTTGCAGTGAGGCCATCGAAGACGCCCTTGGACAAGTCGAGCCCCGTCGTGGCCGTGGCGTCTGACGAAAGTAACGCGAGCGCGCCAAAGCCGAGGTCACGCGCGCCCTCGCGGTCGACGATGGTCGCTTCCTTCTTGATGTACTCCGACACGAGCTGGAAGAGCTCCTGCGCATCCTGGTGTTCACGTGACGAGAAGAGGGGAACGCGTCGGCCTGGCTCGGGCTGCGAGAGCGCGGCGATCATCTCGACGGGGCGGATGGAGCGATGGTGGGACGAAGGGGTGTTCAGTCCTGGTGGGGGAAGGGTCATGCGGGTTGGGAAGGCAGCCAAGAAGCGCGAGGGGGAGGGGGGGGGGCATATCGCACCGTGCAGGAGATTGCGCAGGGAGTCGACGACTGGCGTGGGCATGTCGACCGCCTCGGCTTTGGCGTAGATTGCGTCTACGTGCGGTTGTAGGTAGGATAGGGAGGCGAGGGCCTATAACATATGCAAGAGAGGTGGGTTAGATGTTCGGTGAGATGGGACGGGATGGCATGGTGGGCGGGCACACCTGCATAGTCGAGTTCATGAAGCAATACGTCCCGGAAATATTGACGAGTCCGGGGTAGAACACGCACTTCTCGCCTTCTGTTGTGTCACAGCCAATTTGACATGTTTTCAAATTGTACGCGCCACATACGATTTGACTGGTTACGCACCGGAGCGACTATCGCTTCTCGCAGCCAGCTGTTCCGCGCGAGTGTGGATGGGGGTTTTTGTCTTAGGGTGGGAGAGGAGGGATCCATGCTCATATATCGATGACCAGTTCCAAGGGAGCACCGAGCTGGCGACAGCGAGCATGTGGAGGGCAAATTCACGGGTGTAGTTCGGACCGTAAAGGACGAGGAGCGGGACGGCAATGACGACGACAAGAGGCGCCAACTGCTCGATAGCCGAGTCTTGTGACAAATAGGTTGGGAATGAGGGAATAGTATGATGGGGCGCCGCGAACGTCGTCGTCATTTACTCTGCACACTTTGGACGACACATTGGGCCTTCGATGGATGGTCTCTCCGAGGCGCAGCGTCCCTTGACCCAGCCACCGACTCAACCACCAACGTGGCACAACGGTAATCACACCCAAAGCAGGATGCACGTTCGATCCCCCGAAAGGACGTTACACGTTCTCGTCTAGCGACTTGAAAAAGTCCTCTCTCCGATGAAACTCGCACGGTTCGTCTCCGATGGCCATGCCCTCGCCTGCCATCACGGTTATCACCCTCATACTCCCATCTTCCGTTCGTATCCGCACTCTATATTCCTCCGTCACTGGGTCGATAAAATGCCATTCTCCGCAGACTCCCTCCCCGAATGGGTGAGGGAAGAACGCATCGTCGCCTTCACCTTCTTCACTCTCGCGCAGAAACGGGTGGTATAGTGCCTGCTGCGGCGTGATACGCTTGATCGACTCTGGATGCATCAGGCGCTCGAGTAGGTCGAGTGCTTGCTCCACCTCTGTCTCATGATCATCTACAATTGGAGACGGCCAACGCGTCTCATTCAGGACCGTACCTGCACCTGGTGACGAGGACGAGGGAGGGGGCGCATGGGAACCCCCTCCAGATGATGCCTCGCTCAGACTGTAGGGGTTTAGACACGGCTGCACCCACAACTTCGGGTTCAGAGTCTCCACGATTTCGCGCCAGGGCTTCCCTTCTGGCGTGATGGATGGGATATTTGTTGTGAATGTTCGGGCTGTAGGAATCAATTAATATACAGCCACACATGGACTCCCGACAAACGCTCACAGTGTAACGTGGCTGTTTTCTCCATTCTTCGGCGCCCAATTATGCACGCTATCTCTAAAAGAGCTTCCACGTCATCGTTGGACTGGAAAAGGGGGAACTTTCCAGTCAAGAAGAAGAGGAGGATCATCCCCGCCGACCACATGTCAATAGCTAACAAAAACACTTGTAGTCAACAAATATGAGCAATGATTGTGAGACACGTTTTGACAGACCTCCAGTTTGCTCGCTACACTTCAGGAGTACCTCTGGCGCACGAAAACCTCGCGTGCCTGCTCGATTGGCTCTCGAATGAGGTCTGTGAATCTAGTAAGACCAGGACGCACACGCGGCGCGGTGCACATACCTTGTATCGTTCTCTAAATAACCTACTCGATCAGATGTCCAACCGCTGCGCACCCGCGCATCCTTCTGCTTCTTCTTGACAAACTCAGAGTTGTATTCAGCCGCACGCCGTAGCCGGCCATGTGGATATTCCCGCGTCGGCGCAGTGTGCAGACATTTTCCGTAATGTACGGGGGGGTCCACGCCCATGCGCTAAATAGAATAAACGATCGCTTCAGTTCCCAGTTTTCATATAATAACAGTAAACACACACGCAGGCCAGGCCAACGTCAACAAGCGTCCCGACTCCCCGGTGAGGATCAAAGAGGAAATTGGCAGGCTTGACATCGCGGTGAATGATTCCCCGCGCATGAATATCCCGCAACGCACGAAACATGCATCTAAAGTACGTTTGGACCCCAGAGATCGGAAGTGTACGGTAAAATGACTGTGAAGGTTCGAATCAACTCAACATTGCAAAAGCGAGGCGCACTTGAATACACGGGTACGCACGCGAAAATCCTCGTGCGAGTGGTAAGGCAGGATCGCGACTACCTGGTCCTCATGTCGAAACGCGGTGATAAGTTGTGACACGTGCCGCGCACCCCGACACGTTTCCAGTATGGAGATTTCGTTCCGTATCCGCTCCGGATTGCTAGTCACATATATGCGCTTGACTGCAACAAAAACTTTTGCGCTGGGCGGTCGTGGCGCTGACGGGTAGAACGCGGCCGACGCGGCGGGTTGTAATCCGTGCCACACCCTGTTGTCCCACTTTGTGTGATAGCCAAGGTCAATGGCTTTGTACACCGACGAGAATGTACCCGTTCCGAGGCGGTCAATGAGCTTGTAGTCTTGCGTGATGGCAGGGACGGCCCCCTCGAGGTCGGCAATTTCGAGCTCGATCTCCTCCTGCTCCTCCCGCGACTTGAGGTGCAGCGTCATTTCCTCGTCGATCTCCGCATCCGCGTCCGCGTCCACGGAGCTGTCTCTATCATCTTCATCGCTATTCTCGTCATCGTTCTCTGGCCCCTTGTCGCCATCCATGTCTTCATCCAGGTCAATAAGTACTTCTGGACCCACATTCCCGTTCCCGGGCATGGTGTACCGAGCGTGCACAACCGGTCGATCCTGGAGAAGCCCTGCGATATGTCTTTGATAATTCTTGAGGTCAGAAACTTCGAGTTCATCTTCTGGCTCGTCCGAGTCACGTTGGTTTCCTGCCATCGCCCGAGCTTTGCGATATCTGTGCAATGCTGCTCTGTTTCGGACATCTGAGGAAGGAAGTTCGAGGGGGTTGGATGAGTGTTGAGACATTTCTTTATGCGTGTCCATGGCGCTTAATAGAATACACTGCTTGGGATGGGTGATAGAGCTGAACGTTGCTTTGAGTCCTTGTGGCGTTGGTATTGAGACGCGAACGCGACGCGACAGACACATGAGGTCACGTGTCAAACTTGGGAATAACACCAAAGATAAGTGATACATACAGTATAGTTGAATCAACTAAGAAAAGAATCAACGCGAGGCCATGGAAAAAGGGAAATGATCTCTCAAGCTCCAGAGGTTGGATAGAAAAAATGACCACCGCAGGACTCGAACCTGCAACCTTTTGGTGCCGTTGGCGATCGAAGCCAAACGCGCTACCATTGCGCCAGGTAGCCTTGATGAGGGATACACTCATTTTACTTTTAGATGACCCACTGATTAGATTGATAAGCCTCAATCAGTTTCAACGATAATTCTACGATACGAGACTTACAACTTCCTCTCATCATATACACATCAACCTACCTCTGCAATGGCTCTCAACTGGACGATGCTCAACCCTGACCGTACCCCAGTGCCCCTACCTGGGGAGCTCACCATTATGACCGTGGAATCGGGTGCAGAGGTTTACCTCATCATTCCGGATGTACCCCCAACCGGTTCTTCAACTTCCGGAGGTTCTGGAGGGGGACGGAAACTGAATGGGACAGGAAAGTTGTTTTTGACGGATCAACGTGTGCGTTCTGCCGATGCTACTACTTCTTTTAAGAAAGACTCATACGAGTAACGGATTCCTAGCTGATTTTCGTCTCCGGGAGTGACGGAGGCAGCACAGGATTCGACACCCTATCACTACCACTCCCATCCATATTATCAGCAAGGTTCGAACAGCCATACCTGGGTTCCAACTACGTGTCTATCGATATTAGGCCCGCTTCTGACGGCGGACTCACTTCCGGTACAAAGTGTGAGATTCGTCTGAAGGGCCAGGGCATCTTTCAATTCGTCAGTTTGTTGGACAAGACGCGTGAGCGCGCTGTGTACATGAAGAGGCAGATGAGAGATGAGGAGGAATCACTCCGTATGATGTCTCCATCTCGTTGCAATCCACCCTGATCCAGTGGTCAGCCGTATACGCATCGCCCTTGCAGGGCCCATCACGAGCAGGGGGGACACCCGTGGATGCACCACCGAACTATGAGGAATGAACAAATTTTATGATCGATGAGAAGCAGCCCAGGGGGTTTGTTAACCCATTTCGGTGAGTCTTTGTTCTAAGGTTGCTCAATGGGGTTGCGTCACATATGTTTGTGCCTTTAGGCGGTTGTCACATGTTCCTTTTTCCTCAACCATGATCAATAGTTCCGTGTCCGTGTATAATAAGAACAGCTCTACCGCTTTCAGACAGGTCTGCAACGAACGTGGATTGTGAAACCTGGGGCCATGAACGCGCTTGCTAACCTGGACGTCAAAAGGGTGCTTTGGCCCGCTATAATGTTTTGTGTTTCGTAACGTGTGTCCAGGTGTTGACGGTGCGCCAATACTGAAGGTCTAGCGACCTCAAGTGTATACATGTAGGGATCAGCCGTTACCATCACTCAAAGCCACGATTACCCTACGTACAATGCATAACAACATCAATACAGCCGGTCCAACGTTGTCAAACCTTCTCACGAGGGCGAAGTAGATTGTTCCATTGTCGTCTATCACAACGAGCAGGTATTCGTTTCTGATTTTCGGCGTCGTTTCACCGTATTATCCTTACAGCAGTGGATCCACGCACACACACCTTCCATACCCATACTCAGGTTTTTGTTACAGTGTGCCTTGTTGCTGTTATCCGATTTTTATAGGGGTGAAACGACGAACGGTTCCTAATACGGAAATTGACCACGGCATAGCGTTCGCGTCAGCGAACCTTTTACGGTCAGATCAAATTTACGGTCAGATCATACCCCTATTGTTTGTATCTTCTATTCTCCCAGAACGTACATATACATATCATATTCAACCTGGATGTCCTTGCACTGCACCACTACCACTACTCTAGGTTACCTCTGATTCAGATCACGACATTCAGAGCGCTCCGGAAAGCCCCGGTGTGCCGATTGAGGGCTCAAATTCTGGAATTGGTGTCCTGTGAACTCTGGCTAATGGGTTTAGGGCATATCTCCCGCCGTCCATCGCTCGGCGGAGGCTCAGCCTGTCACTGTGAGCATCGCATTGCCTTGGGAACAAGGCGCACTCCAATTCCGGGTCATTGGAGTCACCCATTCCCAGTGCTACGTGTGCTGGAATGTTGGACTCTCGGGGCACAGCGACCTCAAGGAGTTGTTGTACTTGGGCACCCTGGGTAATGGTCGGCTATGTTGAGCCCCTCACAGTATTTAACAGGTCTGTCTGGTCAATCACCTGCATCCACAACTTTCGTTCAACCGGCGCAAACCCCACCTACATATTCACGCATACACCTACTACAAAATACCATGGCAACCAGTAAGCAACACTTTCACCTATCCGCATCCCAGGCATTGAGACCCAGGCATTAAGACGATCCTGTGCGCGACTTGAACAACCTCCTCCAACGTTACCCAGTGGGCAATGGAAACCTCTCGCAATTCTTGTCATGGTCGTTGTACAAAGACGGTCCTGATCATCAAAGGACTCATTATGCCACCGCCAAACGTGAGTCTGTCAGTAACACTTGAGAGAACCGTATGCTGAATTGCGCAGTTAATGGCAAGGAAATTGGCTTTGGGACGGGTTTTTCGATAGGAAACGCCAAGAGGGAGGCTGCCATAGTGGCTCTGCGAACCTTGAATGCCCAGGGATATTAGGGCTTGTTGGAGGACGCTTCAGAATTTTAATACGATGGTGTAAATAGAAACATAGACAGGC
The DNA here is from genome assembly GCA_022376545.1 of Russula dissimulans. Taxonomy (NCBI): domain Eukaryota; kingdom Fungi; phylum Basidiomycota; class Agaricomycetes; order Russulales; family Russulaceae; genus Russula; species Russula dissimulans. The sequence goes on along the minus strand of WTXJ01000025.1, from coordinate 130,487 downwards.
GCCCTACTACTCTATCTGTCTCGCGCCTTTCCCGTTCAGGCTAGACTGTGTGAGTAGGCGTGTCGACCAGGGGGCCATGTTTTTTTGGCTCGGAATTCGGCACGAAGAACTCCCCACAGGAGTACTAGTGCTCATGTTGGTATGTGCCGTGCTTTTCGGACACAGCGTACTACGGACTAGAGCGGCAAAGTTGCCAGAAAACTTGAAGCGCACGTGCCCTACTACGCGAGTCGAAACACGCACGGGCTCCCTTCCAACCTACCACTACTACCACTACTCCTACTCCTACATTGCTCCTACAGTACTTCACATGCCCTATCATTACGCCGCGATTATCCGGCGACCGTTGCGATTATGACCTCTTTAGGCTTTGTGATCTGGGGCTGTACACCGCCGACCTTCCTACTAGGTCTCCCAGGGCTCTTCCACTTTTTTTTTTGTTTGGCTCGACATAGGTCCGGGCTCGTTCTTCCCGGGTCACAAAAAGCGATATATGAATGAAGTTGTTGTACTTTTCATCAAGACGATAGCATTTCTATTGGTGATGGTGCGTGACTCTGTACCCTGGTTCGCGGCTCCGCGATCTCCAGTGCAGGTGATAGTCCTACCACTGGCACCGCATGTTCGCGATCGCCGACTCCGAGTTGAACTACCTGTCATTTCTACCGGGACGCGCAGACTGTTGGGATGCATGGGATTACAGCAGCCTCAATCTGTGTTCGGGCTGGGCTCGTTCCCGTGTGCCGTCGAGTCGTTGTAGTGTGTTTCTTCCAGCATCGTGTTGAGCGTCTCCCACCTGGACTTACTTGCGCTCTCTATTGTTCGGCTACACGCTCCGGGAATTCATTCTTTGCGATCCCCCTACCAGCTGTAGGCGTATTGCGATGTAGGGGCGCAAGGGTTATCGCAATACCTAGCATGAGATGGGGACCTGCCCGCAATATTTAAGAGAACACGGAAAGGCCATCACTTAGTAGCATCGAACTCGCAACATCCTAACCCCAATGGACTCAGGCGAGCGGTCGTCGTTACGTAGCCCTTCGTTCGTTCTGACGACATTTCAGACCCTATCCAAGCACTTAACAACTACTTGCAGGAGATCAGGAGGCCAGAGAATTTGACCCCATTATTGCGGTTTAAAAGCGTGCAAGTGGGGCCAAATCACCAGGCTGAACACCGTGGTGAATACACCTGTCAGCGAGTTCCATAATATCCGCCCGACGTATCATGTTAACGCGACTGCCTTAGTTCGCGGTGTCACCGTTGGTACTGGCGTCGGCATAGCCAAAAACCTTGCCAAGCGTGGGGCCGCAGTGCAGGCCCTGCAGTACTTCGAGAAGAACGGCATTCCTTCCGATAATAATATGGGTCACGAATGACGTCCTTTGAGAAGTACATACGTTTCGTTGTGTACAGGGATCTTTCTTCGGCTACCTCAGTGATAATCGGCTATCATTCCGGCCTGACTGCTGGGGGGTTTTTCCCGATTTTCTCCGGATTGATCCTGTTGTATATAACGTGTTCTATCAAAGTATTTGGACTCCGAGCTCAGCAAATCCCGTGTATACATATTTGACGCCCGTGATGTGATTATGCCGGGCGTAGCATCCCTACTTCAAGTTGCACTCCGGGTCGGGGACTCAGGAAGTGTGCCCGAGTTCCGAGAGTCCGCAACGAATTCCTGAATAAGACATTCGTTTTTCACATAGGCGACGTGCGTCTGGACAAGTGACCAATGACTGCACTTTTTTTAGGGGCCGCTTCATTATGTCCTGTCACACTAGATTCTGCCTCACCCTTGTCGTGTGTCGTATGATATCGAGCGGCGTTTACGATCTCGACAATGTGGTCTAGTTTCCGCGGTCTAGCCGCTGGGGATCCCATATAATTCGAGCTCAGCGCTCCAGCTCCAGCTGCACGAGGTAGAGTGTTTAAATGCTCGCTGGAGTATCCCAAACTTTCTCCCAATCCCCACCGGTTTTTTCACTCTCAAACTTTAACCTGTGCGTCCTTTTCCCACTGGGAGGTGTGCCCAGCTTTAGCCAACTAAACCCACAGACACCCAATATTCAATGGCAGACCCCGTTCGCGATCTCAACAACTATTTACAAGGACAACCCGGTAACTTGACCAGAGAGTTTAAGTGGACATCGATGAAAGAGGGTCCCGTGCACGGAACCATATATCACGTAACTGCTGTCTGTGAGCATAGCCTTCGAGACGTGCCATCGGTTTTTTTTTGGTTTCTTATCATTTGCAAAATAGTCCGGGACGTGAATATTGGGGTTGGGCACGGCTCTTCGATGAGTGCGGCGAAGCGGGAGGCATCAATGCAAGCACTGGACTACTTGAGATCACACGGTAAATATGATCCAAGGACACGGATACTAGGTTCTGGAACTAACCGTAAATTTCAGTTCCGAGCGGAGATATTCGACTGGGGAACGTTCTGGTGGCACGGGAACCGATTAGGGATAGTAGACAAGGATCGGCTGATACCCGATCCGTCGAGTCCGATCAGAATGGATCGATCGCGCTGGGTAATTGAATGGTACACTGTACAGATACGGGCACATTGAACTTTTGGCTTCCATTACGTGATCTCATATCATCGCAAGGAAGTTTTTTTGCACACAGCTCCACAGTAGAATACACGTGGATGACTAGTAAGGTTTGTATTTTCTCGATCCCTTGAGTTTCTCTACAGCCGCCTTATCCTGTTCCCACTTTCGTTTGAGTTCCAATAAGGCTGTTATCGCCAGTGAGTCGAGCTGAAAAAAAAAAAAAAAAGATGAAGAGTTGGACACGCACCATTCCGTTTCTTCTCGTGAATATGAAAGGCGTAAAATGCGGTCTTTTCCTTTCCTTCCTTGTGCCTCTTCCGCTTGCTTCTACTCTCCTTTCCGTGCACATCTTTGGCGTGTTCGTCCATGAACTTTCTGCTTGCAACGCTGACGCCGCCACCGACAGCCTGGCCGTACGCCCCCCCACGTACAACAAGAGTAAACCCATCTTCATCTACGAGTGCCTCGCCTTTCTTGTACTTGGACTCACGCCGAAGCGCGGCCTTGCGTGCAGCAAGGTCGAAATCGAATCGAGCTATTGCCGAGTCGGCGTGATCACGCACCGCGTCGAGTGGAGGTCGAGCAGACTCGTATTGCTTGATATAGTGCGCCAGTCCGCGGGGGCGTTCCTTGTCCCCGCTTGCGGGCCATCGAACCGGTTTGGCATCACGATTAGCAAGAGCGAGCGCACGCGTGCACGACGACGCGTCTAAGAATACGATGTGGGCCGTGTGGCCCGTCCTCCGAAGCGTGCGAAGCGGTACAACGGGAAGGGGGATGACTTTTGGCTGCCGGTCTCGTGATGGTGCAGCGTTTGGTTCGGCGGTCGAACTACCGGCAACCGTCTTGCGTTTTTTGCGCGCTGGTGGCGTCTGCGAAGTGCTGGCCGCATCGCTCTCCGTCTCCGCACTTTCCGAGTCGCTTTCTGCGTCAGCGTATTGGCTTGGCCCATCTACGTCAAAGCCAACTTTTTCGATAGTTCCACATGATTTGAAGAGGAGAACAAGTTCTCGCTCTGTAGCATCGGGCGGTACGTTCACCATGAAAATTGTTCGGTCTTCCGGCCACTGCGCCTCACTAGGGTTTTTGGACGAACTGTCGACATGTGCTCGAATGTATAGGATATGCCATGTGTCGGGGTCGTACTGTACGGGGAGTGTAAGAAATCCAGCGATGCGACCAGCCTGCGGCATCAAGTCAAGGGCGTAGTTTGAGCTCTCGCACGGATGTGACGTTACCCTTTACATAAGCGGGTGTTGGGTGTTTGCGCCTTTCTCCTCAGGCGTTGGCAGATTACTTTCTCTGACCTCTCCCATTCTTCGGCCTCATTAAGAACGCCTTTCCACGATAATGGCTAAACGTGCTGCGCCACAGGATGAGGGCATACTTATCAAAAGAGCGCGATCATCGGAGCCAGACTCTAACAACCAGCAGCTTGCAATTTCATCGTCTAACGACGAGAGGCAAAAGGCACTTGTTCGTTCTGTGAAGCGGACAAGCAACCTAGAAGCCCCGATAGTCAGCCTCTCCGGAGCTCATTCTGTAAGTTTTCTAGGTTTATGTCACCAAGGCTCTGAAAGGAACGCGTTCTGTCAGGCAGAGATTCTGAGTTGTAGGTTCGATCCTACCGGACAAAATATTGCAGCTTGTTCAGCAGATAGGGGTATCTGTGCGTATCACTCATCCTTCTGATGTCGGTATCCCTTATGGATGCCATTTTTCAGCGTTATGGCGAACATATCCTCCTAATACCAATTACAGTCTCCTTTCCACGATACACAAAGCGCCCGTGCTGGACCTCCAATGGTCGCTGTTCTCCCCGCTTCTGTACAGTGTTTCAGCCGATCACACTCTTGCATATATCGATTTAACCACGGGCCAGCGCATTCGCAAGCTGCGTGCCCACCGCGAAATCATCAACTCGCTCGATCGGACACTGGCAGGTGGCGCAGGCGTCGAGCTCCTCGCCTCTGCGAGCGATGACGGCACCGTGCGCGTGTGGGAAGGAGGAGATGAAGCGGGAAAGGACCCTGTGGCGGTATTTGAGCTGGGTTGTCCTGTCACCTGCGTCGCTTGGAGTGCGGACGGCGCGACAATCTATGCTGGCGCTCTCGACAACGTAATTCATGTGCGCATTCATTTTGGTATACCCCGACACAATACTCAGGTCATATCTAGGTCCTAGATTTACGAAAGCAAGAAGAGGTATCCGTGCTGAGTGGTCACGTAGATACTCCGACGGGGCTCGCGATATCGCCTAATGGGTCTTATCTCCTTTCGCCATCGTTTTCGTCACAAGCTATCATTCACGATATCCGGCCATTTGCACCTTCACCAAATCGCGTTCATCGTATCCTGACCGGTGCACCTGCCGGCTTCGAGAACACGCTCCTCAGGGGCGCTTGGAGTCAAGAGGATGGCGGACGCCGCGTTGCAGTTGGAGGAGCGGACCGTACCGTCACGATATGGGACGTGGAAAGTTCCAAGATCTTGTACAAGGTGCGTTGTGCTGCCCCTTCGGACCGGTGCTTTGCATAACGCCATTTTCGGTAGCTACCCGGGCACAAGGGTACGGTCACAGCGGTGGACTTCCATCCCAAAGAACCAATCAGTGAGAAAGTCGTTGCGCTATTGAATGGAAGTTGACGCTCTCTTCTAGTCCTCACCGCCAGCAAGGATGGCACCATGCTCCTGGGTGAAATTGAACCCGGAGCACTCTAGCTGCAAAACTACTTCATTTCCGCACCCTATAAGAAAAACTTTGCTTCCATTCACTGTGCAATGATGAGAATAAGCAATGACCTGACAGCCCTATGTATGTGTTGCGTCCGGGTTTACTGCGTTTCAGCATGTAACCTCGCAACCTTCATGTCAATGGGTTGAGTGAAGGTTTTAATTTGCAATCGGAGCGCACGTTTTCACCAAGTAAGAGTTCCATCAATGCTGTCGAGCCTGTGGAAGACGTACACCGTGTGTCGAGACGGTCGATATTACTCCCTTTTCCCTCGATTCTCGCGGCTGTGTTTCTCCACCGCGGTTCTCATGTGTCGGCATTTACGTTGCTGCTTTCTTATCGATTATGCAATTACGTCGCCTCCCCCTTTCCCGCTGTATGTTGACGCTGCACATTAACCCCCTGACTCTTAACGTGCCTCTCAAGTTTTCTCTGGAAGACTTCGACACGGAAAGGAGTGGGTACTGTGATTCATTCCGGTATTGGTCGGGTTCCGGGTTCCAGATTGATCATTTACATGTCGAGGTCCTGGCCATTCATAAATGGGCTTCAGGTTCGGACAGTGTTTCGATACTCCACGCAAGGCGCGCTCAGACAGGCAGCATTATGAAACGATCAGGAGCCCCGCTTCACGCTTGACCTCATTGAGCAAGACATTATACACAGTCGAATATCCGCTGGAGCATATTGGAATATTAAGATCACCGAAGGGCCCCGCATAGCGCTTCATTTACCGGAGCAGGCGATCCAGCGTCTCGCCCAGCACGAGGGCGCTACGATGCAAGTGAGACTTCACCGGACGCTCACATGTATCACCCTGGCGGGACACGAGCCACAACGTTAGTTTTACCACCGCCCTATTGCGGGTTTTTTGGTGACAAGGGTGTAGTTTGAGGTGTGGTACACATGTGCATGTGTCGATAATTGCAGTGCGGTCGTGGCGCCGCACGCCTGATAAGATAAGATTGGATCAAGTTTGAGGCCAGACGCCCAACGTTGTGTCGAGTCACTAACCTTGCATCTGAGTACAAGCCAAAGGACAAGGATATCGAACTTGAATCAGTACACTTACCATGTCGTCAGGGCGCCTTGGTAAAGGATCTCAACCATTACCCCTCCACTTCAAGTACTCAATTTCACACTGTATAGTGTTCGTGACCGGTAACGCTGGAAAGCTCAAGGAGGTTCGCGAAATCCTGGCGCAGGGTACACCCCTCGACATTGAGTCGCGCGATCTAGACTGTGAGTACCTATTAGCGAGGCCCACCTTCCAGGCCTTTTGCTTTACTGAACTCGGACGACGATGACTTTTGCCCCTTTTCCAAATGATCCAAACCCGTCGACCGAAAAGTACCGGAGATCCAAGGCACAACCCAGGAAATCGCAACAGAAAAATGCAGGCGCGCAGCTGAGCTGGTTTGTTTTCTAGATCTTTCCTTTTTTTTTTCTCTCTTTCTACTTTTGCAAAGCACAAACTCCTATTTTTTTCCTCGATCATGATCATGTGGCCCGTGGCCTGGGGTAATCTGATCTGTTTTGCTTATATATGGTTTTGTTTTTCGGCAGATCGGGGGACCAGTCATCACTGAAGACACGGCGTTATGCCTCGCGGCGATGAACGGCTTGCCAGGTCCATACATCAAATTCTTCTTGCGCGAGCTCGGTCACGAGGGTAGGTAATTTGATAATGATAACACCTAACACCTAACTACAGGTGGTGTTACAAACCACGCTAACGCCGATTTTCTTTTTCTTTAATTTACGAATTGTGGACCAGGTCTCAATCGCATGCTGGACGGCTTCCAGACGCGCGCCGCATGGGCACTCTGCACTTTCGCGTACAGCGCGGGTCCTGGCACGGAGCCCGTCCTGTTCGAGGGCCGCACGGACGGCACGATCGTCCCCGCTCGCGGCCCGACCAAGTTCGGATGGGATCCGATTTTTGAGGCGGAGGACACCGGCATGACGTAGGTGGTTTTCCATGTTCTGGGCGAACGCAGAGAAGCAAAACCCGGAGCGCGCTGACGGATTTTTTGTGTGCGTTGGCGCGTGGTTTTTTTCTTTCCCATTTGCAGCTATGCCGAGATGGAAGCCGCGCACAAGAACGCGATATCTCACCGGGGACGGGCGCTACAGAAGCTGCGCGCTTATCTGCATGAACGTGGGACCGTACTGTAGCGCTGGTCGAGTCGAGTTGGGGCGGATGGATGGGGGTCTTTGATTTATCAGACGCCTCTCACCTCACTTCGGTTAGGGCGCTGCTATACAAATAGTGTAGTGTAACGACGAGAATACAAATGGTATACACAAGCTATAACTTTGGCTTGCTTTTGGGGGCAGATGGCTCCATCTTGACGTGAGTGGCAGACGCGCATAGCCGCTTGGTGCTATCGTCCCAGATCTACAAACGATGAAATATGACATCAGTGGGAAGAGGCCTTTAACTAAAATTGGATCGAGGAAAACGCACCTCGGAGCGAGCTGTCATGATCCGGGCACCCACGGCGATGGCCGTGTTCACTATTCGCAACTTGGCGCCACTGTCAACGCACAGATGAATTACTAACGATGTAGGGGAGAACGGATCTCTCACGGAGCGGCGGGGGCATGGTATACAATGTCCATGGATGCTGAGACACCAGGAGTGCGTGCCGCGGCGACGAACACAAGCGTAGTGCAACTATAAATAGTGAGGTCCGGCCTGATGAAGCCTAAAACGAAAGGTCACACACGAATCAATCAGGAATGCCGCACAGGCGCCATGTAGGGCCCCTGCAGGGTTGAGCATGTCTGGCAGTAGTAGTGGTGAAGAATTCAATCAGAGCAGTGTCGTTGTCTTCGCCACACTTTCAAAAAAAACGACTCGAAAGAGGTAGGACGAACCTTCGGTCACTATTACTTCACAGACGATGCGTACCTCTGTCCTGCTGGGCTCTTCGGCCTTGGGCACAATCGAGGCCTCAGTAATGAGGACGCGCTTTCCGATAGTCCCCCGAACACGCCTGGCCTGGACACGATGTCATACATGATCGTCGCGATCATCTGCTTAAGATCTGGCGGCAGATTGCCCTTTATGCGAGCGTCGGCCAGGGCAGCCTGATGCTTGTTGAGTATGGGCAGGTCCATCGCGTCACTGTCACTCTGGCGGAGGTGTTTAACGAATAAACAACGGGGAGGCGGGTGATGAGGAAGGGGGAGGGATGCTGAGGATTATTTTTCAACTGGCAAAAGAAAGGTTGGGACATGTAACACACACACACCCGCGAGTCAGGCATCGGTGATGACAGGGGAATGCGCCACTAGGAACACCGCAACCTTGGGCGCCTGGGTGTCAAATTGGGCTGCGGGACCGAGCTGCGCAAGCCAACGGCAATTCCATGCACTGTATTGACCGCGCTTACGATGTGCACTGGCATTCGGTGGCTGTTCGGCATCTGTGTAGGGGAGTTTGAGGGCAAGGGACACTCGGGGCTGGACAGACTCAGAGATGCTGTCAGTCATCATATCCGCCGCTGAAGTGGCAACTCCGTAACGCATCCCCCAAATCGCTTCTTCGCCTAACCGACACACCGATCATACATACAGGTCAGGTCAGGCCCATAATCACAGTTTCATCATGCCGAGTCGTTTTGTCATCTATATCATAGTTCCGACACATCGTCATCTTCCTCGCCCGATCGAATCACAACCCCCTCGCGCCGAGCCATCGCAATGCCATCCGTCTCGCGATCATTCGCGTACTGTAACAGGTCCTGAAGCACCTCCCGCTGTCCCGAGACATAGTGGCCGACCATTTCTGCGACATCTCTGCGCAGGCTGCCGCCAAGCTCAGGGACCGACTCGGAGACCGACCCGCCGGCAGTAGGCAAGCGGGCCAACAAGGACTCCGTCATCGAGCGCAGCATGTCGGCGCTATCCAGAATGACCTGCCACTCTGACACCCCCACCATCTCCTCGTCCTCCACGTCGGCTTCCTGGGCCCTCACAGCATCCGCGATGGCAGCCCACACGGTTTCGGCGCCGCGCGCGCCGCGGCCCACCTCATGTCGCGCCGCCGGGTCGTCGACCGCACCGCTGCCGCCTATTTTGAGCACGATCGTGTCGTCCGGGTTGGCAGGCAGCGTGAACCCGTATCCGAGGAGCAGCTCCGAGTTGGGCTTGGCCCCGTAGTTGTTGAAGATTTCGGCCCCGGCCTCAGAGGCGCTATGTATCACGAGAGATATCGTGTTTCCGTCCGAGTCGGCGGGCGATGGGCGAGTGACGACCCAGGAAACGGGCTGGGCACGCGCGTGGTTGAGTGCGTCGACGCCTGGGATGAGCACAGGGTACGAGTCGGGCTGCTGGACGAGGGAAGGGTTCGACGAGAGGAGGGTGGAAGGAAAGGCGCGCGAGGACAAGTAAGTCGACGCGGTCAGGAAACGCTCCCTGCGCACGCGAAAAGTTTGCGACGAATCAAGAGAACATGAGCGGCGGATGACACAGCGTGAAGGCACACAAAACACACCAGGTGAGCCTTTTACCCCACCCGACATTCACGGCGGAGACGTCGGCACGACACTGCTCCCACTCGGCCTCCCAAACTCGACGGCGATCTGTGGTCGCACCGTATAGGTTCGTGCCCCTCAGCGCGTGGAGCTCCTCACGCGTGAAGTGCAGGGGCGTCCGAAGTTGGCCAGGCGAGGGGAGCGTATCCAGATACGGTGCGTGGACGAGGGTGTCGTAGCTGCGCAAGCAAGCGATTTTGTCGGGGATGTAAAAAAACTTGGAGTGGGGAAAGGGGTCTACTTCACGATCTCTGGGCCCATGATCCAGTGAAAGCAAATATAAACGATGATCGATTGTCGTTCCGTCCAACGCTCAAGCACAGATGCGTCTTGGAGGATGAGCAGCAATGCGCGCCTAGACAGAACCGGGGTTATGATTATCGAGAATGGGCAGGTTACGATGGTCGCATCGGGCTCGACATCCTCGCTCGCTAATATCGAAAGTCCAGATGAGGCTGCTGGTACGGCACAGAAAAAGATATCGATATCAGTTGTCCTGCCAGTGCATTTCGCACACACCGCCAGCCGCACCACATGCCTAGTGAATACTGTACTCCGGGATGAAAGGTTCCCCCATGGGAAGCGAGCCATTCTTTGAAAAGCACCGCGTTGTGAGGCTCGGCCATACTACAGAATGTAATAGGCAAGAGATGAGGGCCGCCGTACTTCTTTCGAGTCCTTTCTTGAATCACTTCTTGTGAGCCGTAGCTAAAGGGCTCAAGGTTCAGCCTGACTCGGGACTCGGAGTGAACGTAACCACCATGTCGCCTGACTCGCCTTCAGCCAAGCCATCTTTCTCACCTCGGAGGTGAAGAAGACCAAGACATTACAGGACTTCTTCGAATTCTTAGAAGTTGACGACTATCACCTACGTACAGGTAACAAGAAGTTCACATTTAAAATATTTGACGGAGAGGCCAATGTCATAGCCAAATCTATGATGGACGAGCACGCTGAGCGTCAGTCCCTTCTTCGACAATACTTGGCTTTCCACCGACGTTTTATCATCCTAACATGTAGATTTTGACAATAAGCACCTTCTAGTTTTCAAGCCTACAGGAACTAAACCCCACCGTGGCCACGTCACGGATACTCAAAGCAGGTCTGATTACACTGCCGCTTTTGAGAGTGATTGGGGAAGTGAAGATGCCACCGACGAGACGGATGCATGGCCAGAGTGTGACACCCTGGCCATGCATCCGGCTCGTCAGTGGGAAAGCATATGCAGGAAAGAGCCGCAACTACCAGGAGGGGTAAACACACTTGTGTCTGGATTGCCTCCTGCTGGCGAGACCTGGCCTCCACGTCACGCAGGGGTTATTCACCGGCAACTCTTGGGGTCACCTTTCTCTTCGGGATCGGGGGTTTGGCATACGCTCCTATGCTATCCCTTGGGGGAGCAAACAATCTTTACATGTTGATGTACGCATTTATCTATTATCGTCTTGATCTGTCATCCAAAGATAGTCCCAAAACCGGAGAACTTTGCTATGTACACCTTGCAGATCAGAAGCAATGACGCTAAACAAATCATTTGCCCTGGCTTCTGTCATATATATGGCAGTGGTCCCGGATATGTCAACGGTGAACCTGCTGGAGACTGTCTTTGACATCCTGAAAGGTAGATTATTAACCCTACTCCGTGCGCCCACACCTTCGCAGTACTGCTCGAACTTTCATTGCAACATCAGCAAAGGCAACGTCTTTGATATTGAGGACTCTTCAGCTGGTGCTACGTCGGACCCTCAGTCTGGTGGAGTGGACAAGTGCCTTGAATGGGTGAGATCTCGGGAGGCGACTGGCCGATGGAGCCAGCCAGTTGAGAACTTCACTTGGGTACAATGTCCGAGTGAGATCGATGAGTAATTTCCGGGAGTGCAGTAACAGAGTAACTCCATTTGCGAGAGGTCGTCAACATGCAGAGTGTGGTACAGAGGTAATGTAACGTCACTATTCTTCACCCACCCACAAAGTGGAGGTATGGTCCCGTTGTTAGGACTCGCATACGGCGGGACCGAGCACCTGACCTAGATCTTACAAAAGTACTGATAAAATATCTTATATATCTTACAAAAATATCTCAAAGTTTTTGAAAATACAAAATATGTGCTGGACAATTAGCATAAAGACGGGACGGATTCGCGTTCCATTCTTTCTCGTACGCGCTTCCGGTCCGACCCGGCGCGACTCGCTACACCCCTTCGCCGTTTGCAAGTCGAACTTTCGACTCGTCATTCTCCGCGCTGCCGCCTGCGCGTTTTGCTCAATACAAACTTTCATTTTATATCGGAGATACCACCTCATATAATACAACGACAGTAACACTGCGGGGTCACGATTGAAAACAGATCACAAGAACATAGAGGAACCAAAAATGACATGCGATACTCGTACACGAAGCAACAATACTGGTCGAGAATCAAAACCGCCGTGCTCGGTGGAGTGTATTTCACCAGAGACGACGGCGGAGAAATAGAGGAAAGGAGAACCAGACGATGCTGAGTATGGGCGAGATGTAGGAGCATAAACAAACAATAAGTGGGTGACTGACGCACCTCATCTAATGAACAAGCATCTCAGCCAACTTGGTATTGCATTGTTCCGGGCACTCCACCCTGTTCTTTGTAGAAGTGGAGGTGTAAACCTGTGTGACAGTTTTGACATTCATCGTCCCCGCCCCCGTTCCATCCAGCTCATCCGTCAAGGTCGCATAATCTTCGCTCATAATCTCCACCATGCACCCCGTCCCCGCGGGGGTTGTGCTTGCGCCGAAAGCGCTGACTTGAAAGCAATGCAAGTCCTTATCATAGAGATGGAAGGATATCGAGTCTTTGAACCTGTACCGCCTCTGGTAGAAGATGAGAGATGAGCGAGGCGGTACGCTCAACGTCATTGCGAAGGTCCGTTTTTCCGTGGTATCGAAGGTCTTTTCTTGCCCTTCGATCGTCACCGATATCCTTCTGTATGCTTCCGCCAGGGAAAATCCTTCCTCGACTTCGCTGCCGTACATTATCATGAAATTGGTTGAGTATGTGTGAGTAAATGTTTGTTTGATGTCCGTATCATTCTTCCAGGTCATCTTCGAGACCCAGGTGGTATCGATTAAAGATGTATTGACCACCGCACATAGACTATGATTCCTATAGATGGTGTAGATTTTCAGATATTTGGAGTTGACCAATGCATCGCCGCCGGCGGGTTTGTATACAGTGTATTGATACAAGTCAGCCATCAAGCTACTAAAAATCGGCCGTGGATAAACATATAGTTATGGAGGATAGCCAAATTTACCTCTATCGTGAGACAGGTCCGATATTTACGAAGTTTCGAGCCGATGAGATAGCAAAGCAGAGTCAAAGCACAGGGGTGCAGGGTACTGGGCTCAGCTCAGCAACGGCATGACCAAATCCAAGCTGAACCAAACCAAGCCACGTTGAGTGGCGTATCAGCCAGATAGTCTTGTTCCAAAACCATGATTGCCTATATAAGAAAATTATCCATTCAATATGCACACATGACTATTTCATCAAAAGTTTTGAATGTAAAATGCTTCATATTTCATTTCCCTGCCTCAGCTAACATTCTAACATTGGTGCTTGGTGCGGTATATGTCGCATTTGATGGTTTGACACAATGTAGGTAGCGCGAGGACTAAAAGAACACGAGTTCAAGCAATTCCAACCCAAACTTAAGACGACTTCACACGAAAAATGGTCGCAGGGATTGATCGGATTGTCCTCATCCCGACTGGTCCAGCGCCCCGTTTCCATTGCAATGATCTACGTTTCCACTCGCAGGATTTCCCGCCCACTAAAAGAGAAAAGGCAAAAGGCAAACGCATCATGAGTCGGTCAAAGGGGAAGAGAGCTTTTTCGTAACTGACGTTGGGGAACGGTCGCGAGACGCCCGAGGCACCAAATACGGCAAAGGTGAGTATAAAAACCATGACTTGAGCACCGCCATCGAGAGCACCACCTAAGATGTAGTTGTACTTGCGGTACCATCCAGGGTGGCGCCGGCGTAGCCAGAGCTGCGACACCAGCCCAACGATTACGCTCGAGGTGAGGGTGGAGTTCACGCCGGCAGACTTCAGTGCGCGTGAGCAACCAGAAGGGAGGTGGTTACCACTGGTGTACAACAAGAGCTGGGAGAGCTTACCAAGACACTGGAGTATTGGATAATAATAGGTATGATGACAGTTTCGACCCTGACGGGACCGATGTAGGGCCATCGCTACGGTATAGACATTGCGTGAGGTTCCATCATACGGCACGGTGTTTGTTGGTTACCTTATTAACGAGCCAATGTACGGATGTTACTGCAAACCCAATGAAAAGGGACATAGGGATAATGAAGTATGGTCCTGACGGGCCATACATTTGCTTTGCGAGTGACCAAGCGACAGCATCAGTGTTGAGCGACTGCACGTTCTGCCCGCTCCAGACATTGGTACCAATCGGCTCGAGCAAGATTTTACGCTGTGCTCCGGTAACCGAGATCATAACAACTAAATCGTGAGAGACTCATCAGCTCTGGAGCCCGAGATAAGCGACCCATGGAACTCACCATAGTTGACAATGCTCCCTGAACGAGAGATATCATCAAGCCCCAGATATCGACACTGAAATTTCGAAGGCTTACCAACAATGGTTCCCCAAATCTGAATCACAAACATGACACGGGGAGGTATCTTTTCGGGACATAATGAGGACCTCAGTCCTATGTTTCCTAATGAAACGACATACTTTGAGGTATTGTCCTAGTTTGAGGTCTCCAGCTAGCGAAATTGAAGTGGCTACGACATCATGACTCCACATGCTGAACTGTAGAGTGCCACCCGTTAGAAAAGGCGGCTTTGGGGGGAAGATATCGGCACCTACGTAGAGGTTAGCGACGGGCCTTCCTGGATTGATGACGCCAGCGATCATCTTGAAGATTTGATTGGTAGCGATGCCATTGCCCATGCGCGCAAAAAGGAGTGTCGAGAATGGCGTTACAATCGCACCAGAGATCAGAGCTATCAAGTACGACCAAACGGGTAACGTTGTCTCGCCATGGACCACGCTGACAAGGCCTGCGTACACCCAAAACACGTCAGATACGGCCCACGGAGCGGCGTCTCGTATCCTCACCAGCAAGGAATGCCAGGGCTAACAAAAGCATGTACCACCACCAGGGAACCTCTTCATATCTCTGCATGGCGATCCAATGAGGATCCGGCTGCGTTTTGTCGCGCGCGTGTTTGAAGGATGACACGACGTATCGGCCCCAGAAGAAGATGCAATGCGCGATAAGGCCACCAATGGCAAGTGAGCCTGTAATACCAGACCAGGCGTAAGACCCAGTAAACGCGGGAAGGCCGGTTTCGGCAAGCGCGGTGTGATTTATCTGAAAATTTGGTGGGGTGAAGACGGTACTCTGATTCCAGACAGAACCATCATTGGCAAAGAGCGATGTGGAGATCATGGGGTAGGACTTGGACTGGGAGGAAAGAAGAAAGTTGTCAAGTTGACGCCACTAGTCGAAAAATGTTAAACTTACGTTCCACGCGTTCGAGTAGAAGATAGCCGTGATTATTATATAGCAGAGACCATATCCGATCCAAGAATTTGCCTGCTGAATTAGAGGAAGACTCATATATCTGTTGACGGAATACGTTCAATATGCATAGAGAAGTAGCAAGTACATGGGACTAACCCGGATCCAATGTATTGCCAATCAAAACTTAAGCTAAGCAACCCGAGACCTTCATTGGCGTCCGCACCTCCAAAGATGTTGGTCATGACGTCCTGCACACTGGGAGATGCATGATGTGATGCCAAACAAAAGATGCTGAAGCCATTAAGAAGAGGGAAGATGTAAGCTGGAAAGATCTCGTAGGTGAACATGATAGAAAATGCAATCCAGAAGAGTCGAAATCGTTTGTAGTTCGCGGCAGTGTCAGAGTGCAGCACTAGCGACAACCAAATGTCAATCGTCGCCATTCTAGTATGTCGACAAGCAGAATCGTATACCTTGATAAGTGGTAACGGTAGGCAGATTCTGAAGCGCGATTGAGTTTGACGTGGTAGAGGTGTAAAGGCATTAGACATACCCCCCAGTAGACCATCTCACTTGGATACACGGTGAGGGGCCGGAGGACGCCAACAATCCCGTAACCGAACACGCCCGTCGAAAATGTCGCGAGTACTGCAGTGCTGGCGCGCACTTTGGTATCATAGTAAAGCTGGAAGCAGCACGTTACATGATGAATTGTCCTGCGTTGGCGAACTCGGAACAACACTCACTCGCTGCACGGCAAAGTTGAGGACGGACGTGCTACCCCACGACGCGCTGGTCGCAATAATAGTGGCAGAAACGTGCTAGAAATTCGGCCGTGACAATAATATTGGTGATATTTTTATGGGCACGAATAGGAAAACGTACCTCTTTGAGCCGGAAAGGGCCAGGGTTTATGAAGTGGAGAGCGGGACCAAGCCACTCGAATCGTGTTCCCTCTACCAAAGAACGCGTTGGCAAACCTTTTGACAAGAAAAAACCAAAGGTGTAATTGATGAGGAGAAGAAACAATGGTGAGATCCCCGCGGCAACTGGCTTGAAAATATAAATCTGATAGCAAGCGTTCGATAAGTGCCTATCGAGAGACATGTCGGACTGTACACACATACCTGGTACAAGGCGGCACCTAGACTACCGAACACAGTTCCCAAAACGAGGGAACGGAAGGTGAGAGGTGGGTCTCCGTCATCTCTGAGGTCTACGAGGAATTTTGAGACGTCACTTCCGGTAGAGATGACGGGCTCTCCATTGACGTAGACCGGCTTTTCATCTGGGTCTTCGTCGAGTAAATCAGACTTGTCAGCATCAAGGGCGACCCCCTTCTCGGAATTCTGAGCATCGACTGCTGCCGGCAAGAAGTCGGGGGCATCCTCAGCACTTGACGAGGATGCTGTGTGGGATGTCATGGACAAACGGAAGACAGGCGAGGAGACGATAGAGTGGTGATGTCGACGCGAGCGGGGTGTTAGTTAAGGGAAATAAGGTGATCGAGACCCGTTGGTATCGAAGCTCCCTCTTTTTGTTGATCGAATTTAACATTGTTTTTAGAGAAGCCAATGTAATCACGAAATAAGTTTGGCCACTTGTGAGATACGGGGGTGTGAATGACAGCCGATGATAGGCTGAAGGATGACCACGTCAGATTTTGATCTTTCGATTAGGTGGGGCCTCGGAAGGTAGCTGGCTCGTGAAACCCGCCAAGAAAGGGGATCACTCGCGCGTCGACATCGCAGATCCACATGCGGGTCACATCCACCAGCAGTTCCCCGAACTATGTCCGTTTGTAGAGCCGCCGTCAAATTCGCAGAATGTAGTGCCAAAATGTGCACGCGGACCCGGGGGAGTTAATGCCTCAAGTCCTTCGACCATGCTGCACTTGTGATGCAAGTAGATGACAGATGGTGAACAAATGGCGTAGTCCTTCCATTTCCAGAAAGTTCGGTTAGGTCATTTCATCTTTCCGTGGCGACCCGACATTGTGGTCGCTTTGGCCACCGGGGGAGCCCTATGGATCTTATCTAACGCCGACGTTCCTGCGTTATCCTGTTTGCGCGGAGGTTGCTGTATTACCGTCGCGGAATCCGCGGCCATGCCCTCAAGAACAAGGTACGTGAAATGGGCGTAGTGACAGCGGCTTGAGGTGTCATGAACATGAATGATACTTCTGGTAATGCCATGCAATACCCGCGCGCCACGCGGTGCGGCGCTCATAAAGTTGGCGATTAGAATGCCTGGAGGGGGACGTGGTCCACGGAATTACTGTAAAAGGATGAAAAGTCAAGTCTCATGGTCACCGCCAAGGCCAGAGAGTTCCCAAGTTCGCGATGGAAGCCAGCCAGGCTGGGTTCGAACCGTATCATGAAATGGCGCCATGATGTTGAATAAGGAGCGAAATTAACGACAATGTGCGAGACGAGATGAGGGGGCATGCGCGTCTATCGGCCTCCTGGCCGCACACACGATAATTCGGCGATCTCGGCTGGGCTTTCCATGACTTGGACTTGATGATTGCGATGAATTTGAGAAGTCTGCTGTTGTGTCGTGCGTGCTAATGGTCGAGTCAGACAACTCGGGGAGGAAAGGGGAAAGTAACACCGAGAGGCAGTCATCCGCTCCTGCCTGCCACAACAACCTATCCTATCACTAATCCACCACCACGACCACCTTCACCGTCGTCGTCTCGGTGCAATGCTCATCAAAGTAAAGGTGTGCAATTAAAGCAACCCTTCCACTCTCCCACCTATCCTTCTCACCTGCTCCGCCGTCCCACAGACACTCACAGGCAAGGAGGCAAGTGCCCCACCCCACCCAGCTACGGCTACTCCAACTCCGTTCTTAAACAAGCTCTCCTTTCCTTCCTAGATTGAGCTCGACATCAGCCTCGACGACAAGGTAAGGAGTCGCGTGCATGCGCACCAGACGCTGCGTGCTCACAACGCCCGTTCGAGCTGTAGATCAACCGAATCAAGGAGAAAATCGAGGAGCAGTCTGGCGTCCCTCCTCCACAGCAGCGCCTCATCTTCGGTGGCAAGCAGATGTACGTCGATCATGACGATAACTCTCTCCTTTCCCTTCTCTGACCCCCCACTCCCACAGGCTAGACGATAAGACCGTGCGCGAGTTCAACATCACAGCCGGCGCCGTCCTTCATCTCGTTCTTGCCCTGCGTGGCGGTAGATGATTCGCCCCTTCCGCATCAAAACTTTACGACACATTCGCAATATGTGAGGAGACATGGGACAAGCAGAATCGGGTCTTTTGGGATCGATTAGATCGTCTGTAATTCGTTCACTTGTTTTGTTTCCTTACGTTTTCTCGTTTCCACAACTACCCCGTCTACCTCTGCCTGCCTGATCGATCATCCTCCTCATCATCGGAATCACCGCCTACGATCTCTGCCCCAGGTAAAAGCCACCGAAACGTTACGCTGACTCTCACGCCCCTTTCGTGCCACTGCCAGCCGTCCCTGTCCTCGGCGTTGACGACCTTATCTCTCAAGCGCGACTCAATCCCATGTGTCCACCGATATCGTGCCTCCCCTGTGAGCACCAGCACGCTCCTCGGCGGCAACCACACCTCGTATGGGCCTCCACCCCTCTCCGCATCCGCATCATCCTGTCCTCCCATCGGACCTTGACTCTCATCCCGCGCAAACCGCATCGCGGCGCCACTACCCAGACTCACCCCAACGATTCCATCTCCAAAGCGGCGCAGAAGATCGACGTGCGGCTTGATTCCCTCCCCAGGGCGATACAAATTGATGATCGCCTGTCGCGCGCGGGGCGCATGCTCGAGCTCGTGTCGTTCAGGGAACAGCATCGCGTGCGTCTCGCGCGGCAGCGCCGGGTGCCGCCTGAGCAGCGCGGACGTCGCTGCGAGGAGTGCGCTGAGAAAGGGCGGGAACGCCGAAGACTCGTCGTTCTCGCGTCCTGCGCGGCCGAAGAGCATCACCTGATTAATCCCCGCTGCGGGATCAGCGAAGAAAGAGGTCATGCACGAGCGCAGGACCGACTCTGCCAGATCGGCGGGCAGCAGGAGGGCGGGATCGAAGAAGAGCCCCGGGATGAGCGGCGCGGATGGCCGCGTGATAACCCTATCGTCGGCACCTCGCATGTTTCCAGTTTTAGTGTAAGCCTCAACCGTGGGAGTTCGGGGCGGTGACTCTTGGGGCTCGTCAAACAATGAGTCTGGGCTCTGTTCGCCGTCGCTTAGGGTATCTGCGTCAAGCGGAGTAGCAGCAGGAAAATGGGGTACAGATGGGAGTGAAGGTAACATGTCAAGGTAATGGACAAGATTTGATGATTGATGGCGCAGTGTACAATGATTTGGAAGCCGCCTGCGTGATCATTCTGCCGTAACGGCGCACAAGAAACGAAGGCCCAGAGTTGGTACGACGAACAAACGACTCAATTGTAATTGTATCAGCGACTCATGCGTGCCAAAAATGACACCTCAGTTAGGCCCAATGAACTGGTAAAGGACGCGGCGGACAAGACCAGACAAATGTTGCGGGTCATTCTGCAAGACATGTGATATTAGCCAACAGACGATAAGGACGGTTGAGTACCCGGGTTCTGCACGAACCTGATAGGTGCTCTACATATCCATATCCCAGGTTAGACGACGAGAAGGGCAAGAGACGAAGACCAATCCACACATACCATGACCATTCCCATCGCAATCGCACTCAGCTGTATACATCATCACGCATGCGTGGGCAAAACCGCAAAGGTTCGCAGAGTCAGATCGAGACAAACAGAACCCGAGATACGTACCAGGGGATTGCCGTATTTCCCAGTGTGCAGCACAAGGCCCCGTCCGCGCAGGGAAACCCAGGCACTCTCGAGGGCCTTCGGCAGCGCATACATCGCCAATTCGCCCCGCCGATGCTTCGCCTCGACCAATAAAGACAACCCCGTAAGCACCCCGCCAAGCCAATGCGCTGGCCTCGAGACGACAACCTCGAGCAGCCACGCCGGAACCGCTGGCTCGCGCGCGCGCAGCGCAGCCACAGCGCGGTGAGCATTCTGCATCCCGCAGAACCAGGCCTGGTACACGACGACAGCAAGGGATAAGAACGCGGTACTCCGCACGGTGCCCCACGCCGCTCGGAGGGCCATGCGCCCCGGCGCGCGCACCAATGCGGCACGCTTAAAGAAGAAGAGGGGAACAAAGTGCAGCGCGCCGTAGGCAGGAAGCATCCAGCGCGCAACTGTGAGAAACCGGTCCTGTGGGACGGAGAGGCAGCGCGGGACGTGCGGGTGCATCATTGCGCAGACGGCATACGGTGGGAGAGTTGCGCGCCATTGTGCCAGGTGTGTGACATTGTTCGGATGCAGGTCTGGTCGTGCTAAGATCCGCGAGAGATCGGCAGAGTCATAAGTCCCTCGGCGCGCCATGCTATGGTGCGTCGAGATAGCTTCGGGTGGAACTTGTATCAAGTGGCCGAACCTATTGCGTGGTGAGCCTCGATCTAGGTTCACACAAGGCATTCCATGCGTACCAACGACTGTAAGACTTTGGGAGCGTGTGCGGGCTCAAAAGGTACGCATATACGATCTGTCCACAACTTTTCTGACGTCAGAACAGAACGCACGGAGGAGTGTGTATTCGTACGCCAGCGCAAAGACCACAACCTCGCCATGCGGAATACAAAATCCGGATTTCTCTGAGTATGCATTGTATGAACCTTGCAATCCGCTGACCCCAAAAGTTGTTGAGTGAGTTTGATAAAGAGGCAAATGAGACGCACCGCACAAAAAGCTGCTGCCCGAAGATTCTTTGACGAGAGCGTTTCTCGAAAGATATCGCAACAGCGCCTGCGACCGCGCCCGCCAACACGGAATGCCACCGCCGCGTCTTCTTGCGCACCCAACTCTGATGTACCTGTGCAGATGGCGACAATCGTGCCTCTCGTCTATCATCTAGTGAGATGTGTAACGGTAGTGACTGTGATGGTGGTGAAGGGGATGACGAAGATGGAGAGTCTTCCAAAGCGGGGTCGTCCAGTTCGTCTTGGTTGGAGACTGGACTTGCGAACAGGTCTCGAAGGTTTTCGCCCAGAGGAATGTTAGCGGGGAAGAAAATAGGGAGTGCGTTTAGAATGATGCGATATAGGCTCACGAAGCTTCCTACAAAGTTGTTAGAGTATATATGTGCACCAAGCGTAGTGCGTACCTAGCATGGCAGCCGCACGGAAAGAATCTGATCCAAAAAGTGCATGTCGTATGAGAGACAAACGGCTTTCCCTGCGAGGATACAATGTTTGAGCGCGGATTGCGACTCTTCGGGGCACGGGATATAAACACACTTGGGTAACTTCTTGATACGCGCCAAAAGTAAGACAAGATTCAGGCCAGATCGAATGGCAAAGGCGATGGTGCCGGCGCCTTGTTAGAAGCAGGGCATGAAAACCCGGTTCAGGAGGAGGAAGGGAAACGTACGTAGGCCGCCACGTGTCCCATGAAGTAGACATTCGTGCACGTCATGGATATCGACTGCTGGTTGGCCGCGGTCGCGCCATACCATCTTCCGTGCCTCACGGAGGTGCTCTTCATAGTTGGCAAGGACAACTAGATTGTCGAAGGATGCGATGGCACTGCGGCGTGGGGTAAACGTCAAGTAGGAGGATTGTCGTCTTGATTCTGGGCGGTTATGAGGGGGTGTCATTGTGTTGTAGAAGAAAGGCTGTCATCCGTTGTTCATGCATGTCGAGCTTGTGACGTGGCGCATCTTTAATCACGGGCTTTGTGCCAATCGATCATCTTCGTACAATTGCGCTACGGTCGCACTGCCATGGAACGTTGCACCGTCGGTACACACGTGTATTTCTTGGCCAATCCGGAATATATCCAAACTTTTCATTAAAACCTAATAAACCCCCTAGCAAATTGTAATGAAATCAATGCCTCGCCTGTCCTGAGAGTACTTTATCGACGAGTCTAATGGCACTGGCTACCATTGTGAATGTGAATGCTAGGTAGGTTCCTTTTACTATGTAACTTTTTCCCTTTTTTGGCTCGCACGAGAACCCCCGCGACGTCTTCTCTTTCAAGTCTCGTTGCTTTGTTTATCCTCTCAAAATCTGCTTTGGACTCTCTGTCGAAAGGTTACGCCGGAGAGTTGACTTGACTTGAGTTGCAACTACGACCAACTCTGTGTCCAACTCTCGTGAAAACTGAGTTGGGATAGCGGTCCGGCTCTACCAATCAGCTTTTGGGGATTGGCACCAAAGTTTAACACGGCATTGTTTGGCCAAGTGTAGCTCCGAACCAAATGCGGTAACAACAGAGTGAGTTCAACTCCGAGTTGACTCAACTCTCCGCGGAAGGACTGGGAGCTACTCTGGACAGTGTCCCAACGTGAACTTCCAGCGAATGAGATGGTGAGTCCTCTTACCCACTTTCTCCGTACTCCACTAAACTTAACCCCTGGCAGCCACAAGGGCTCGTAAATAGCACAACGGGGGAGGTGGAGGGTGTAATTTGGATGTAGATGGTTCATGCTCGGATCTCCCACTCACCGCCCTTATATCTATCAAAAGCGTGCTGTGGTCCCTTTTTTCCGAGAATGGTTCCTTGTCCCCTGTGGCCAGAAGACATACCTATGATCCCCATTACCTGGACTACATGGGGGTTAGTGGAATGTTTCAATCATGTACCCAAAATTCTCTTCGATTGGCACGGGGAGTCACAATACATAGCTCAAATTTCCAAAGCGGCAATGCCTCACTTTGGAATGAGTTCGCCTGAGTCTCGGCAAGAGTATGGCGTTTTCTCGAGTCGAGCATTTCGTTAATGGGAAGTATTGATCACTACCATGTGCAGAAATTGGGCGGTGCAATTGGAGGACTGGCTGGATGACTTTGTGTATAGGTACGGGCCATCAATTTCGTCGCCAGTCAAATTTCCGAGTTGCAAAGTGGCGTGGCGTTTCCATAGTGGCCAGTGGCGACCGATGAAATTGTCATGAAGCCATATTAAACGGAAGTCAGGGTACGCGTTCATTCACTCTTCGGGTGACAGCATCTAGAAGATCTGACAAATTGACATAAGTTAACATCATTCCCTAGATCTTACGCAAAGAAAGGCAGAAACTGGCCGACTGGGAGGACACCGATGTGAGTTGTCATATCGTAGGATGATAATGTGAGAACGCGGAAGACAGATCGCGCGTTCCAGGCGCGGTGTGACAATGTGTGACCAGACGCGTCGCACTTGCCAAAAATGGCGGAAGTATCAGAGCTATTCGTTGCATTGGGTTCGACAACATACGGTACAACCAACCGCCAGTGGTCTCATGGTATGCGACCCGGCATATCACCGCCATTCCTCTTGTATTTCTTTGGAACTCGTCATGCTGGGAATTAGGTCACAAAATTAGGGACTGGGGTTTCTGCAACAGTGTGCTTGCCTAGGGCACTTGGACTATGAACCTGATTCCCGCTATCCATTCTCCAGGAGTCGGCTTTTGCAAATACCATAGTCATGTGTCTGATGCCCATGTGTGTTGATCACTACGAGCCAAAGTTCGACTGTGAACCTATCTGAGGTTGAGTACTTTGAGTCGGATTCTCTTGCGTGCAAATGGATTGAATTGGACGACGAGAGGCATAGCGGTAAGTACTCTATTCTACGTACTTTGCGTCTGTAACAAGTCGTATCGTCTGCTCGTGTACGTAATCTGATCAACACACCCAACCGTCAAACCCTTGACCCCGGGCTCCCGCCGGGAATTATCTACACTATGCACCCGATTTAATGTGATTGAGATCACTGGCAGAGGCTATATACCCTTGAAACCTGTCATCCCCTACAGTACAGTACCCAGTCGCTCACAACCGGCATTAGCGGGAAAAACAAAATACACGTCGAGTTGGATCAGATTCGTGAAAACATGCAGCCATATGCCAGTGGCGCCTACGGGTGGGAGCGGGGGTCATGGCACGGGTCCCCGCGACGATCACAGCTTGGGACTCGTGCTATGCCCTCTCCCTCTTTGACCGCCTTGATGGCGTGCCCATGGGTCTGAACGACCAGCGATTAATCGGGTGGATGCAAAATAATAATGAGAGTACTCACTCGTTCAGCTCAATACGGACACTCGGCCGACTAAGCACGGACGCTGCTCGGCGGCGATGTTGATGCGTGTTGGTGAACACAGAACCGGCCTTCATCGCACTTCCGTCCTTGTCAGCCGTCGCAGAGATCCGCCGGCGCCGCTCAGGTTGCTTTCCTTGTGCAACGGTAGACATGGCAGACCGCAGGGGTCGGTCTAGTCCCCGCTCCTCTTCGTGGGGAGGAGGAATCAGACGTGGTGGCGGGCTCGGCTGCCTTTGACGGCTCGATCCACCGACGGTGATCTCAACGGGCTGCGGGGGCGGGAGCATCGGCACGGATGATGAGGACGGGCCGGCTACTTGCGATGCCGATGCCTGCATCGATGCGAGCTCCTGAAGTTGCCGTTCTTTGTTTGCCGCAGAAGAAATGGGATGGGATGGGATAGTAGCGTAGATCATGAGACGTCAAAAAAAGAAAAAACGAAAAGAAAAGAAAACAGGTGGAAAAAACGAACCTTCGAGAATCCGCAAATCAGCCTCACGGTGGAAGCTCTGCATGAGCGCCGAGTACCACTTGACCTGCCAGCCCATCTACGCCGCGCGCGCCTTGTTGCCCTGCACCAGCGCCCACTGCTTCTCCTCCTTGAACCGGCGGCGCTCGCTGTCCGCCATGCTCGCCTTCTTGCGCAGCGCGGCGACCTCTCGCTCGAGCGCGGTCATCGTGTGGTTCAGGTCGACCCAGTCGGAGAGTGAGTCTCACGTGCAGGTCGTGTTCGTCGCCGTCGTCACGGATCGGTCGGCGTCGAGGAACGCGCGTCGGCGCCGGTTGTGGGAGCGGGCACGGTCGTCGTCATAGGATGACCCGCGCAGCTGCACCAGCCGTCGTCGGCGCGGATAGTCGGAGACGAGGGACCCTTCGTAGTATGCGTCCTCCGGGTCGCCATCTTCTAACAGCTGGGAGAGAATGTCCGTGAAGAGCACGCCGACGGCGACACCGAGGAGTGTACATGCACAGCCTGTGGCATCGTAGGTGATAACGAAGTCGACAAGGAGCGCCGATGCCGAAGCCAACTGGAAGGGCGAGAAAGGGACCCTGCCAAAGGCCGCTGAGGACATGAACTTCGATGCCAGGGGCACGGAAAGAGAAGAATTTGTTGTAGAGTATACGTGCTACAAGGCCGAGTAAGAGCAAGAATGCGGTTGTTGACTGCGGCATGTACAAGACAAGTCTACGCCATGTCTCCACTCACTCGACCATCAATGGTGTTCATTTTCATCACGTGATCGAGTACAGATACTCAGACATCGCCATCGTCTACATAGTTGGCCATCGGATCCTCCATCCGACTCCTCTCACGACGGTATCTCTCTGCACACATCAGTTAGTTATCACCACACCATCAATAACATAAGATTTCGTACCAAGTTCAACCCCCGTAACGTCAAACTTTTGACTCTCAACAGCCTCCTCGTTCTTTGATTTTTTGGTGAACCGGTCATCTCCATCAATTGCCCTCGCCTTGCGTTTACGCTCGTCTGCTAGTTTGCTCTGCTCCGCCTCGACGTCAATGTCGGTCTTCCGTTGCTTCCCTTTGTCCCCACCATCTTCAGGCGCAGATTTCAACGTCGAATCCTCTGATCGTGAGCCGCTCTCCCTGAGTAAATTCTGTGCGCTCGACGCTGCAGCAGCCTGCTTTCCGGCCTCGCCAGTGCAATATGAGATATGCACAGTGGAGTGGCAACAAGCATAGCCCCATGAATTTGATCCTGTATCGTACCATGATCCCCACACAGACGTATGATTGTTGATGTAGACTGAAAAAAAAAACATGTAAGTGTGCTATAGTAACTCAAAATATAGACGCAAGACGAACCATCTTCAGGGTATTTTGACCTCGCCTTTGCTCGCTCTTTCCCATGAATGACTTGTCCTGTCCTTGAGTACTCGGCGTAATCCTCCGTCTGACCCAGCAGCAGCTCCTTCGGTGGTTTCTCCAGGTGCTCTTCACCACCATATTTTGCGAGCACGCTGACTTTTGACGAGTCGCGGAGCTCTTCCTTCTTCTCTTTGTACGCCCGGTGGAGAAGTTGACCCTGGGTTGGGTTGGCATTTAAGTGAACGTCGTTCCCACGAGCTGCAGATTGCCATGCGAAGAGTTGAAGCTCTTGCACTTCCGGCGCTTCGCCAGAATAGCGCAAGAAATTGTCCCCAGCGAACTGCGCCTTTGAGCACGTAAGTATTGCTGGGCTGGGTCAGTCAAAATGATGACATACCTCTTCTGGAGGAACGCTCTGTAAAGGGTTGTCACGCATGGAACGCGTCTTGGGGTCATAGTAGGCACTCGACGGGTCCAGGTTGATCAAGTACTTGGCGGTGTCCTCCCGGATGCGCAGATTCCGCACCGTAATCCGCGTCTTGGTGTCCATCTTCTGCCCCACCGCGTCCGCCGCGTCCGCGTACTTGTCCTCATCCGCGTCCTCCTCGTCGCTCGAGCCAAAGTCCGGATCGCCCTCCTTGCCTTCCGCCTTGCCCGCCTTGGCCACCTTGCGCACCACGGCCATGTCTGTCGTCGTCTGCTTGTCGATCTCCTCCTCGCGCAGTCGCTGCCTCTCGGCCTCGACCGCCTCGTACTCCTCGTATATGTCCTTGTGCTCCGCCGGGTCATACCCGTTCCACCGATCGCGCTTGGCCGCGTAGCCGACCTCGATTTGCTGGATTACCTCGTCCCGCGCGATGTCCTTGTTGGTGTACTTGGCGCCCTTCTTGCGCGGACGCTCGAGGCAGTCTTGTCGCTTGTGCGTCATCGCGCCGCAATTCTCACACGCGCCCTTTCGATATTTCTTCGCCGCAGGGCCCAATTGGAGGTTCCTGTCATACCACTCATCGAGTTTGGTGGCAGAGTGATCATCGGCAGGTCGACGTTGGTGACTGAGCGAGGGGGCACCTGTATCCAAGTACCATGGTGCTTGCGAGATGTACTCTACAAGTAAAAGTTAAAAAAAATTTGAATATAGCATAGAAAGTAAGTTCGTACGTGGGATGTGGGGATTGATGGGTTTGCCCTCTTCGTCCAACGCTGCTGGTGCCGTACCAGCCTTTCGAGCGGCATCCAAATCCTTCTGACGACGAAATTCTTCGCGAGATAGCTTACCAACAGCTACAGCATAGGTATCAAGGGGGGTTGAACATATAGGGTTGTTGGGTTCACTCACCACTCGAGGACGCCATAATACCAGTGAGATGTTAATGTTAACAAACTTACACCTAACACCAGGTGGGTTCCGATGACGTAAGCGATGGACCGCCCTCAGCGCTCAGCCACTACCTCAAGTTCGTCCCTCTTGACTCTCGACTCAACTCCACAACCCAAAACGACCGCGCCGAAGATACCCTCATCCCCGAGACCCCAACGGACCTCCCGATCGAGCCACCCGTCACTTTTACTTTTAGCCTCTTCTATGCTACCATATGACACTGCTAGCAGCTGGCATTACAACACAGCACGCTCGACGGCAACACTCCGCCGACGATTTTTGTACAGCCGGCATCGCTCGCACCTCTTCTCCTCTTCCCTCTCTCGCGCGAGCCTGCAAGCCTCTCGTTTGCCTCCCTGCTTCTTCCGACCTTTGACCGTTGACCTTGAATGCCTTACCGCACCACCGTGCTGACTCGTGTTCGCGTTGGCTCGTTTTCCTCCTCCTCTCCTATTTCTTGCTCGTGCTCTCGCTCTCAATTTTCTTGGGACCCTCGCACCTTCGTCAACAATGCAGATCCCTCGATTCGTGTATCAACCCATTCAACTTCAACTTCAATAAATCGATTTATTTCTCTCGAAACTCGACTGCGTAGACTCACGAAGCGTGTTGACACAAGGCTTCGCACTTACAGCGGGGTGAGTGCACCACAGCCACATCCGGTAATCTGCTAACTATTGATACAGAAAGGATGTGCTCCGGGCAAGCTTTTGGCTATTGCCCCGTCAACATCACCCTCCTCATCGACAATTCCTGGCCAGTCCAGGAATCCTACGCCGTCCACATTTGGGGCCCAGTAAGGCCCAGGGCGACAATCAAGAAAATTCCCCCCTCATCGACAAGTTGTTGGTCGGCGCCTCGTTCGTTTGACGCCAGCATGCACACTCTCGGTATTGCGATGTGTTTCATTCTTATTCTGTGGCATTTTCGATACTTTGATCCGATTTGATGTGATTCGCGTCCCATGTCATTCGATGGGATTTAATCCCATTGTATTAGAAATAGTGAAAATAAAATGATTTCGAACCATATAAAATCGTATCGATTGGATCAGATGTTCAACGGCGCTCGATTTCATTAAAAATTTATATAAATAAGTCTGGATTGTAGAATCACATCGACCTGATTCAATCTCGCGCCGTTGACAACGCTCAACGATGGGCTCAGTGACATGGTCGGCAGCGTCTCACGAATCACTTATTGGCCCTCCATCGGAGCTCATAAACATCGCCGACTTTCTGCGTAGCGCTCGCAATAGCGGGGCATATCCATTCGCAGCACCAGACGCCCCTCAGCAAATCGTCGAAGGCGTAGACCATCAGCCGCAGGACTCAATTCTATCTGAATGCCGGTGCGTCTCTCGCAAAAATAACATGACATTGTGTTGATCCTTCCCAAGTGTAGATGACATCAGTTCAAAGCTCTGTGATGTCTTCAACGACCCACGACTCTATGTCCATGCAAGACACGTCCACGATGCATCCGTCAATACCGCCTATGACCTCGCGGACCGAAATACAACGGTGAAACGCAAAAGAAAACGCGAGGTTGTCTCAGACCTAGAAGATACTCCCAATCTCATGTCTCTGAAGGGTAGCCTGGCCGATATCAAGCTACAAAGCTGGCCGTGCGCACATACTTGACTTCTCGTTATGATGGAGGTACTTAAGTAACGTGTGTAGGTTACCGCAGGAGGCGGCAGTCTTCATAAGAGGTCCCAAGAATTCAGATATCAACACGCTGACAGAGATCGTGAGTTTCCTGAACCAATTCCACCCTCCACTGTCTGATAACCAGATAAGAAACACGCGAAGGATGGGTCTGCCGCGGCCGCGAATCCCGCCGTCGTGACAGTCAGTGTATATACCCGTCTTTCCTGGTCATACAATTTCGTATATCGCAGCTCTCAGCATGCGGTATTGTCTTCCAATACCATCGGCCAACTCTATGACGTCCTACATTGCCCTTCGAACGAGTTGCCCGACGAATCGACCGTGGATGAGAGCTTCGTGGGGTACGAGCCCGGTCCCTCGAAACGTCCCAGTGGATGCGTCGTAGTGATCGAAGGTACAGCTTACGGCGGTGGGTTGAGCCAAACGCGAACTCTCGTCGATAGTCCTTTTAGCAAGTTTATCCCGAATCCGCTCACGATCTGTCCGCAAATGCACGACACGCTCTTCTCCTCACTCTCGCTGCGCCTCAACGAACCATACTGGCTGGTCCACCACGGTAATTGCGAGCACTTCTTGGTGGTTGATCAAATTCGGTACGTCTTCTCTCTTAGTACTCACCGTACCGCTGAATTGTTTGTATAGCTTATTTCACTCACACGATATTCCCTCTGGATATCCGCTTACACTGCAATTAACGCCTCCATTAATCGGAAACTGTCGGGGGTGTTCGAAAGTTCCGGGCGTATATTCAATCGTTGGAGACATGCGCCTCTGTGAGAGCCCGTGCGTGCTGTGTGCACCTTGTTGGAGGAACATGGGGATGCCGAAGGATGCTGAAGCTGAAGCTATTATAGTCATTCCACTTCCCAAGTACGATTTCGGGTGTTAACGTATACACGACATGTATCTTTCATGTTTCTCCCGATCGTAGCGACCTGCCCAATTTCCTCACCAGTAATATTTTTTAATTCTAGACAACTTCCTCGTCATTTCCTCTCCACCACGCTCCTTTCGCAGCCAGTTGTCCCTCGACGACTCCACATTTCTTTAGATTTACACTTACGCCTGCTCTCGTCGACTCGCTCCACCCTTCCACCCTTTTCTACACGTTCTTTTTTCGCTCTGATTTCCTTCGTCGTCTCCGCTACTGCCTACAAGATCACTTCCCCCAGTGCAACGGAGGGATGGACTTCAAAGGGACCCGACTCCGTGACGTATAGCTGGATCGACACGGATCCTGACAATTGTCTTGCCATCCTCGTCAACTTGAAAGATGTGTGTTCTCTCCTTGTATCCACTCTTCCTCGCCCCCTCCTCACTCTTGGTTGTCATACAGTCCCAGGTCGTCAACACCCTCAACAATATCACGATTAGTAAAACTGCGGGGGAAACCACTACGTCCGTTACTATTCCTTCTAATGGCTTCCAAACCGGGGGTGGCTTCCAAGTCAACTTCGTCAAGGATGCGAACGACTTGAGCACCATTCTTGCTCAGTCGGGCACATTTAATATCACAGCCTCGGACTCAACGTCCACAACGTCCTCATCGAACTCTGTTACGTATGCCTTCTTTTACCCCGGAGCTATCGGACATGATCTTACCTGTTTCGATCACGGACTCTACTACAAAAACAACAACAATTTCCTCTGGCAGTTCGACCAGTTCGAGTCCGACCGTCTCACCCACGACGTCTGGTAAGAACGGCGCAGATCACATCACCGCCGCTGGAAGCATCAGCCTGGTTTTCGCTGCCCTTGTTGTATTCATTTTCTGAACAGTGCGTCTCGTTTGGGCAGACAATAGACCTTTGCACTCCTTTTCTATCACCACATATAGTTCGAAATTTTTAGTTGTTGCCCTCAATGGCAATATACCTACTCGTTATGATTATATATACGATTAGTGCGAACAACGGAATTGTGTTGCAGAGCGCCCAAAACGTCACCTTCGCATACCCCTTCACATAACGGGCCGCATTACCCGGTCCTATCGCGCGCTTATCTAATCTAATTATTCTCTCTCCTCTCTACTGATGACACCCCCGCCCCAGTATTCTCATCTACTTCCACCCACTTGGAAATCTCATATAGCTTCATGGCTTGAAGAGGACACCCCCTCATTTGACTATGGTGGCTTCGTCGTCGGGGAGGCCCCTCGCGACGCTTTCCTTCTAGGCAAAGGATCGAAGCGCGCCGTCCTTGCGGGCGTCCCTTTTGTTAACGAGATCTTCCGCCTCCTGGACTGCACGTATGTACACGTACACGTATCCATCAATTCACACACCACGTGCGCTTGCTAATGTCAGTTCCCCGGCTACAAAGGGTCGAGTGGCACGTCACGGAGGGCGACGAGTTCGAACCCGTAAAGCACATTGCGACTGTGCGCGGAAAGGCGCGCTATTTGCTCCTAGGCGAGCGCGTTGCCCTCAATTTACTCGCGAGATGCAGCGGAATTGCTACTGCGTGCGTCTGGGGCATCTTTCTCCCCCCCCCCCCCTCGTATTATAGAACCCATTTGATGTGCCACAGATCTAAGCACGTCAAAGACTTAGCGCAGAGTTATGGCTTTCGCGGAATAATTGCGGGCACACGCAAGACAACGCCCGGTATGAATGCGGCACTTGCTCTTGGGCCCGATGACACACTCACTTCAAATTTCCGTAGGCTTCCGACTCGTGGAGAAGTACGGCATGCTTGTCGGGGGGATAGACCCACATCGGTTTGACCTTTCGAGCATGATCATGCTCAAAGATAATCATATCTGGTCGGCTGGTAATACACGCTCATACATCGCCTGTCTCGCGATATTCTCCCTCATGACTGGGGATAGGATCTATCACTGCGGCGATCGCGCGCGCACGTGAAGTTGGCGGTTTCTCGCTTCTCCTGGATGTCGAAGTCCGAGATGAAGACGAGGCGAATGAGGCCATCGCGGCCGGTGCCGACATCATCATGCTCGATAACATCGACGGCAACGAGCTGGCTTCCGTCGCGCGGCGTTTGCGTGAGCGATGGACAGGGGAGGGGAAGAAATTCCTGCTCGAGACGAGCGGAGGCATCACAGAGAGCAATTTGCGCGAGCGTGCCATCACCGGTAGGCGGGTCCTCCATGTTGCGTGAGGAATATGTGAATCATTTTGTGCGGGCAGAAATCGATATCCTGAGCACGAGCTCTGTGCATCAGTCCGTGCCGCATATCGACTTTAGCCTGAAGATCCAGATTCCTCCCAGGTGAAGTCTTGTAACGGCTTGTGTGCTCATAACGGGCTCTGGTGTTCGCTATCCCACTGGTGCATGTGGGCCCTTTAGGGAGGCATAAATCACGCAGTCGACACAGAGTTACTTGAGCAATCAAAGTAAGTACCGGAATACATAAATATGTTTATTCGCAATCCGACATTCAAAATTCCAATGTTGAATCGCGCGAGGTACATCACATGCCGCCCAAACGTTCCCGCCGTGCCTTTGGCGCACGGCCTCCGCCGCGACGCCCCTGAGTTCTTGGAGGAATAATAGCCTTGACGGGACTGGTTTGGTGAAAGTCGAGCGCTGCAAGGTGAAGGTTCCTCTTCAAGTTGTGTTCGCGCTCGCACCCGACCGGTTATTCTGTGGCACTAGCATAGACAAGATCTTCGTGCGTTGCGTCGCAGTGGGAGGGGGGGGATACTCCGAAAAGCTGTCGGTGCTCAGGCCGTCGGTGGGAGTTGTCGCGGCTGCACTCTCTATGCGCTCTCCCCCGGTACAATGCGCGGTGAATTTTCTTGATTATGGACCTCGAAGGGAGGGCGTGGTTCTCCCTGCGCTGCGCAGCCCTGGCTTTGGCCTTTTCTGGAAGTGTAGCATGAGGCGTGCGGGCTTTCGCGAGTGGGGAACTTGATACTGGGCCCTGTCCTGAGAGATCGGGGAATTGGAATTGGCCTTCCCTGCCAGTGATCGCGGCAGCTTCAAGTGTGTTGGGTCCATCGCGTGGTAACAGAGCCCGTTGCCAACTTGAAGGTCGTGAGACTGCTATTGTGAAGCGGTAAGTCAAATTCCTGAGAACGGTCGCGGTTCTTGTCGAGAATAATAGGGAGGGAGGGATGAGACGAGGACATTGCGGTAATTGCCAGCGGATGTGAGCCCGCCCAGTGCAGAACTTGAACCGGAACGGAACGCGCGGACGGATCAACTCAAAAAAGATACGAAGCGCACTGACGACGCACGCACATATTTACTCAGTACCCCGTTTCATAATCATTCATTTATATTCCGTAGACTGTATCCGATTGTCCCTCAGTTCTAATTTATACGCGGAAGCATTGAGTGAAATGGGTCAATAATATTTCCCTGCTGGGCCTTCCCTTTTATTTTACTAGAATCAATCGCAGTGAGTCCTCGTGCAAGGACAATGCAAAGTCACGGTACTTCTGCCTCTGTTATTACACTTTCACACGAACCTCTGAGATTTCGAATTATAGTAATTCCACGACAATATCGAGACACGAGATACATCCACTATGGACCATGATGCAGCGCTTCTATATACAGGTATATACATTCTGGGGGTATTCAAAACAATGGTTCCTCATCGTCAGATCCATCATCCACGCCCAACTCTTTGACTTTCTTCACGGCACCAGCACCGTGACCACCGGTCAGTGGGACATCGCCAAAGTCCGAGTCGGGCAGAGCCTCCAGAGCGCCGTCGACCAACTCTTTCAGGAGCTTCGTGGTAACACTCACAACCAGAACGGCGCGTGCTTGCCTTTCAGCCTTGATCTGCTCACTCTCAGGCTTGGGTTCCTCGTTGGGCCCGGGGTCTTTCCGAGCCCGGAGCTCCTGGCGGAACTTGAGGAGGGCTTCGTACTCGCCTTTGGTTATCTCGACGGGCCAGATCGCGATCCTCTGGCTCATCTCTTGAAATCCTGGACACTCAAGGCAGTGGCGTTCCGCCGAGTCATACCGTCCAGCCCTAAAGAGAGAGAGAGAGGGAAAAAAAATAATCGAGGGTCAGCAGAGCGTTCGCAGCACCATCGTACACACCGATCCCCGCGAGAAGGCGCGGGGGCACGAAATAACCGAGAAGAACGAAACGGGAGCTCACTTGGCAGACCGACACTGTGGGTGCAAGGCGAGAAAGCACGGGCAGATGTATGCAGGCAAAAAGGGCTGAATATCTTTGGGCACCTGTTTATAGTGTCCGTTCGAGAAACGATGCTTGTTGAGCGTAGAGTTGTCCTTCTTATTAACATTATCACAGCAACCGGGATAATCCCGCTTGAGGACCTCTTGAATCGATGGCGGGAGTCTCAACTATCCGACGGCGCAGCGCGGCGGTCATTAAAATAAATAAAGGCCTCTACTACTACCCCCCATGGGCTAAAATGGACGCACCATCATGTCGGTGTAGCCTGTGCCAGGGCGCTTCTTGTTCGGCTGTCTTTTGTGGGGGACGGATTCAGAGTCAGAGTCAAGATGATCTGCTTTGCGTTTACGGGAGGCGACTGGTGGAGCCTGATCGGTCTCGGACCCCAGGTAGGCTGGGGTGAGGAAATGGTTAGAGGGGACAGACGAGTGCGTCGATGGCCCGGGGGACGCAAGCGATGTCGACGACTCGCCACTAGATGCTTCTGTGAGCGAGGGGGGTAGTACTGGGACGGGTCGCACTGGGACGGGTCGTACGTTGGGCTGGGGAACGTAGGCGTCGATCCTCTGATGGCCGCTGTAGGCGTCAAAGGATAGAATGTTATTCCGCTGTCCGTGTTGAAGGCGACGCCGAAGTGCAAAAAATCGTTCGACGATATGTCGGAAGACGAACTGGGATTGCTGTCAGACATGATCGATGCTGTTGAAGAGGGTGAGTTGGGTGCGAAGGATGAGGGGTTGGGGGGATCCCTCCGACCTTTTAAACGCGAGTCGGCGGACTATGCGTTTCAACCATCAAAGCTCAAAGAGTCAAAGGGGCAGAGTGTTGTGGACGAGATGAAATGAAATTCGGTGCAGAGAGCCCCGTCCATTCCGGCGCCGCGGACGAAGGGGGCGACTCGAGGGACCATGGTCACAATACACCCACCACCAAGCTTCTGAGACATTGCGATTATTTCTGACCCCGACCGAGTGAGGTGATTGTGGTGATGCTGGATAAAGAGGCCCCACCACGAGCCTCGGAAATTCGTCAGCAAATGCTCGAGGCTCTTGGTTGAACCAAGTGTGGGGATTGGCGGCAAAGCGCGGCGATAGCCTCACAAGTGCGGACGTGAAATGATAAGATAGATCTGTGTGGATGAAAAAACCTGTTACGCAACGTCCGACTCGCCAAAGCGCCGGCTCCTCGAGCTTTGGCACCGCCCTAACCAACGTCAAAACGCCTGAAAAAGACAACCATGCCACAGCAGTGGCGGTCAGAAGGCAGTTCGGACGGAGGGCAGGGATGAGGAGCCGTTACGCACGGAGAATCCACAAGAAAATCACTTTTGATACCAGTCTCACTTTCCCCACTTTGGGAATAACCCCCAAGACTACCTACCTACCATGAGCTCGTTTACGCGTCCGTGATTGGACAAGATCGACAATGCCACTTTGTCCGAGAGCTGCAAGATCCGAAGGTCAATCTACACAAAAAAGGATAATCGGATACACTCTCTGGCGATATGCAACTGAGAGACGTCCCTCCAGCTTCGAAGCGAAACATTCCGCCCCGATCACCAACTTGAAGTTATTAGGAAGCAAAATGTTCCCGCAACAAGCTAATACACCGTCGATGACCTGGACGGAGAGTCTGTCATGTGTCATCATATTATCACATGGGGAAATGAGTAGGCAGCGGCGGCATCATCACCCAGGAAACCTACGATGATCGAACGACGGAGACGGGTCCAGAACGCCGTGTCAAGACGATCGGTAGCTAGCGCCGACTTAGTCCTGGCAGGAACGGGCTGCTGTGCTGCGGTCCGGTCAGCCTGAGTACGATGTGGATGCCCGTGCACG
The DNA here is from genome assembly GCA_022376545.1 of Russula dissimulans. Classification (NCBI taxonomy): domain Eukaryota; kingdom Fungi; phylum Basidiomycota; class Agaricomycetes; order Russulales; family Russulaceae; genus Russula; species Russula dissimulans. Next base: position 94,134 of record WTXJ01000025.1, on the reverse strand, counting down.
AGGCTAATTGTGGAGTCAGGGGTCAAAAAGTAGATATGCATGAGGTATATCAAACATCGTAACAATACGCTATGCCTGAAAACAATGCGAAAGATCTCGTACAACTCCAAAAGAAAAGAGGGGGAACGGAGGAACGGAGGACCATCCTCGTCGTTACACCTGACCATCGCTGTCGCCCAGCTTCTTGATAAGCACAGACTCCGAATTGTTGGGCTGTATCAGGGAGACCTGCTGTAGCTGTATGGTGAGTTGTTCGATCTGTCCCCTTTTCAACCCGCGGGTTATCTCCACGGGATCGCCGGTCTGGGAGGAACGTGCAGCAAGTGCGTTTTGAGCCTAAGGGACACATAGCCGCATTAGTCTCCGGGACCGTGTAGATGGTGAGGGGGGGAGGAGTACCGGAGGGCCAAGGGAGGTCCAAATTGACTTGGTCTCAACTACGTTCCATTGCTGCTGGCCGAGATAATGCCACCCGTTCTATTTAGGGGTCGCGCGCACATCGTCACGATCGGCCGCTTTACGGACCAACGAACAGGCCAAGGACGACATACCTTCCTCGGTGCATAGATGAATGTGTGTAGCTCAGTGTGTTTTTGCCTCGCCATTGTGATGTACGCCCTGGTATTCTGACTGGCCTTTACCTCACACCACTCCACGACGTATGTCGCTTCTGGTGATTCGAGGAATACAGGATCATACAAAAACGCAAGCCCGAAGATGTCGTTGATGTATAGCCTGAGAGAACTCGCCGGCTCTGAAGATAGACTGTGCGCGGCAAATCAGAGCGCGATCTTATCTGTACACCGTCTCCGAAGACTCACCCTTCAATTCCACGTTTCTGTGATGGACGGAGGACCCGGTACGGGACGACGAAAAAAATAATAATCAGACGACAAGCAAAACAACGGAAGGAGGCAGAAACCCACTGATTCGTCGTCAAGCTCCAAGTTCTCGACAAGCGAGGCCGTCGGCACGGGCTTGGCGAGCCCAACGACCATCGAGGATATCGGCGGCTTCGCAAAATGGATCCTCCACTTCTGCACCGTAGCCGCCCCGATGCCCGCAGGGCTAGTCACGGGCCGCGCTGCGTCGTCGTACTGCAACGAGAGGCCCTCGCTGATCCCCATACTCGAATTGAAGACCGGGGGGAGCGCGGGGCTGCTTGTTAATCCCGGGCTGAGCGCGGGCGACGTTTGCGGCAGCGTGGGCGACGCGGACCCGCGCGCCGTGTCGGCCAAGGGCGTGCCGAAGTGGGTCGTGCTTGGCTCTGCATCTTGGGAGCGGGCGTCGTGGCTGACGGGCACCGCGGGGGCGTGCAAGGGTAGAGGTTTGGGGGCGCGCGCGCTGGTGGAGACGGGGCGGGCCCCTTGCGGACGGATGACGCGTCCGAAGGTGTCGTGCACTGTCGTCACGTCTGTTTTGGGCTCGGAGATGTCCGTGCGCGTGGTCGAGATGTGCTCGATGACGGACAGGACAGGTTGCGCGCGGGTGCGGGCAAGGTGAGGTCGTGCTGTGCTGGTCCGACTGGTCGTACTCGGTGGGCCCAGTACGGGGCTCTGTGCGTCTGTACCGAGATCATTTTCGTCAATCTGCAAGGAAGCAGGTCACGTCACGCGAAATTTTGAAGGAAGGGAGGTTGACGCACGGCAGAGCCATCAATGAGCTGCTTGATGCTGCTCAGCTTGCGGAAGAGCGTGTCGCGCTCCCAGGTGATCTCCGTCTTTTCCTTGGCGGCAGTGGCAAGTCTGGCGCGGAGAATAGAGTTCTCCTCACGCAAGCGGCGCACTTCGGCCGAGGGATTGTCTTGTTCCAGTTGATCCACCCTACTCTGGAGCTCAGCCTTCTCGTCCTGCAAGCGGCGGATGGCGGCGGATATGTGCTCATAAATGCCTGAGAGGCCATTAACATGGCCGGTGAGCTGAGTGAAAAGAGAAAGGATATGATCTGGATGCTCGTATGGGGGGTGAAGAGCGTACTTGGGTATGGAGCCACTCGATCTCTTCGTGGTCAGCTTCGTCCATTGCCCGCCCCGCATAGCAACACCGGCCGTTTACGTGACAGCCACCGGGCCGACGGGCCGACATCCCACTACTTAACACCGTTTCTCGTCAGTCATGGTCCATGTCCATGTCGCTTAGAAAACTTCTCGTCGACGTTCACTCTCACGTGTACCTGCCACGCTATGCCTCAATCTTGCGTTCTCGTTCTACAGCTCCTCGCATCCTAACGCCCCCTGGTCAGAGTGACGAACGTCTGCTCATCTTAGACGTTGAACCCAGTGGCGGGCGACCCGTCGGCCCACAGGTACGCCACACGCCCCCCACCGAACTGCGAGATCAATAACAGGTCGACAGTACTGGGATAGAGACGAGAAGCTTAAATTCATGAACCAATATGGGATTGATATTTCAGTCGTCAGGTAACGCCCAACATCTCCTCTGCCGTGGTCTCTGCTGACACGCACAGCGCATCGTAGCCCTGCGAACCCTTGGTTGGATTTCCTGTCATTTCCCGAGGCTCAGACACTTGCTCGGCAACTGAATGAAGACCTCGAATCCTATTGCGCCACTAGTCCCTTGGTACCATCCGCGCGGGGATTAAAGCAACTCTATGGCTTTGGCATCCTCCCACTCGTCGAGGGAGCCCCTGCAGAGTGCTTTCCGGAAGAAGTCTCACAACTGGCAACCAAATATCCGCATATCCGTGGCGTCATCATGGGCACACGAGGCATTGGTCTGGGTTTGGATGACCCCGCACTAGAGCCTCTCTGGGCCGCTCTTGCAGAATCAGACCTGGTCATTTTCTTGCACCCACATTATGGGGTCGGCGGGGATGCATGGGGGCCGCGTGACAACGGCCAAGTCCTCCCACTCGCATTGGGATTCCCATTCGAGACGACAACGGTAAGCACCTCGCGTTCTTTACGACGTAATGAGGATCCGTTTCACATGCGTTACAGGCAATCACGCGACTCATCTTGGCGGGTGTCCTCGATCGCCACCCAGACTTGCGTATCCTTCTCGCACACTCGGGAGGCGCCTTGCCACAGCTGTCATCCCGTATTGCGTCGGTCATCGCACATGACCCCGCCGTCGCCGGACGGCTCGCCCATGATGCGCGGTGGTACCTGGGAAGATTGTGGTTCGATGCTCTCGTGTATGGTGCGGCCGAGCTAGATTTTGTAAGCGAGGCGATTGGTCGGGGAAGCCGCTACGAGGGTGGGGTGCCAGTGACAGCGGGAGGGCGTGAGAGAAATCACGGGGCGTCAAGAATGCTCTTTGGAACGGACCACCCATTCTTCCCAACGCTGGGGAAATCGGGGAGATGGGACGGCGTGGTCGAGAATCTGAAAGCAATAGAAGGAGTCGAGAGGTGGAACGAGGAGGACAAGGCTGGGGTGAAAGGAGGGAATGCATTGAAGTTATTCGGGTTAGGGCCCTTCGTTCGAACAAATTCGATTTCCTCACTCAATTCTTGATCAGTTGTCACAAAATTTTGTATACGTTATCTAGTACCTTGTATCAACGTACTCAATAAATCTTTTCGATGAAATACTTGCCCTGGGGCGAAAGGAAAGAAAGCGTGGCCCGTCACGCCTGCCGACTGATGCCGTGTCGGAGTTTCTATATCAGGAAGTGGCAATCTATAATTACCTTACATAATCGACCACATGTGACACTGCGTGACTGTTCGAACGAAGGGCCCGTTCGATGTTAGGTGCAGCCATTGGAAATGCGACACAGGCACAACGCCGCCGTTGGGGCGCTCGCCCTTCTCCTCCTCTTTCTTTCCCTCAGTCCCCAGGAAAAGCAAGAGAAAAAACATGCCGACCTCACACTGGTGCTCGACTCGCACCATCACAGTCCTTTCCCTCCTCGCTCTTTCTGTACTCTCCCTCACGGTCATATTTCGCTCTGGCCCCGCCGTAGATACCCAGCCACAGCACTCCCTCTTTTCATACCCTAAGCGCAATACCCCACTCCACCGTCGTGCATTCCATCATGCCAGATCGCCTTCTCCTGCAACTCCTTCCGTCTCCAATGCTCCCAACACTCAAGTCACACCGCCAACCACGCCAACCGATACACCCCAACAAGACCCTGCTCCCTCTCAACCCTCTCCTTCTCCTTCCCCGCCTGCCAGTTCCCAGGATCCTACTCCCTTAGCGGCCCCTACCTCTCAATCTCCGTCGTCCTCCCCGTCCGCGAGTTCTCCTTCCCCTTCTTCGCCATCTCCTAAAGCATCGGATTCCCCTTCCACCGTTCCTGCCGCGTCCTCCAACTCGGTGGCGCCCTCGCCATCTTCCCCTTCTTCAGGCGTCGTAGCACCTTCTTCCCAAGGTGTCACTAAGTATGTCTACTGTTGTTTGCGATGTCGTCGTGTTGTGGTTGACAATCTGTCAGTTTGCCTGCTAGGACTACAATCAACTCCGGCAACTATCCAGCGACAACCTTCCAAAATACCCCGGCGTCGAACACGCCTGACTCCGAAGGCACCGTCCGTCCGATCAGCAGCAGCATCATTTACGCCTCTGCGACCGGGACTGGTGCCCCTTCAGGCTTTTTGGCGCACAAAGGCGCCGTCGGCGTGACCTTCACGCTCGTCGGGCTCGTCAGCGTGTTAGGCATCTGGATAGTCGTCCTCAAAGTCCAGCGACGCCGTCGCCGAGCGCGCGCTCGGCAAGCGCGGCGCGAATTTTACGAGAAGAAGAGCGCGGACGTGCGTCGCCCGTCGATGATCATCCCCGAGTCTCCAGCCTCTCCTGGGTTCGGAGACGCAGCAGAAGGCCCGTTCGGGGCGAGCTCCACGAACGTCAGCATGATGGCCACCGCCATGCCCCACGCCTATCCGGACCGCGCCGTCCACTACGGCCAGCCGCTCCCCGGCTCCGTCCTTCGCCCGACTGACTACGGCATTGCGTACCCACCAGTCGATAATTTCACTCCGGCGCCAGCACATGGGGATGCCAGCGCACTCCACGATGCGCCTTCCGCGGGGAATCCCTTCGCAGACCCGGCCAGCGCTTCCCATATGCCCGCTGCTCCTCCTGTGTCATACCGGCGCCCGACCGCTAGCCGAGCGCAGGAGGTCCTGGTTGACTCGTATTACGGGGTTGACACTGCCGGTGTTGGCGCCGCCGACGTCGGGTACGCTCAGTGAATGTGGCACTTGCAACCATCTGAACACTCCACTGCAACGACGAAAATGGACCAAACCTTTTTCTACTCGGGAACACTGCTTTTTTACTTCTCTTCGTCTATATTATCCACGCGCCAGAGTTGGGTATCGTTGCCTTTGTCCCTTCGTATGATGGCGCAAACACAACGCCTCGTTTTGTTGTTGTACTCATACTAGTACATAAGGTCATATTGTCGAGGTACCGTACGTATGTGCTGCCGATATGACTTTTGTATTTGCCTCCCTCCGTACTAACTCCGGTACCTTTTCCTGTTTTTTCTTGGATATTTGTTTTGTTTTGGAACTCGGAGTAGCTCGGTTGATATACTAGCCTAAGCCTGAACCAGTGGAACCTCGGGAATGGAGAAACGCCATTTTTTACCCGTTGTTTGTCATCAATTACAGGGAATTTAATATACTTCTGCGCTAGCGGAAGGTCACTGCAATTGAAGTGAAGCCCAGTGGCCGAACTTGGCACCAAGCTTGAGGTCATTGCGGCATTTCTCAGGTCATGCGGCATTTCTCGATTTTGGCTCCTGCAAATTTTATTCCGCCGCATGGCCATGCGCGAACGAAAATCCCCGGTCGCGTCAAGTCTCCCTATTTCGTTCAAAGAGATACGCAGATGGAAGGCCAGGTGGTCCCGCGTCGGGTGGTCCATTGTCGTACCAGTGCCACATTCCGTGAGGTGTCCGATGTATATTGCCGACAATGGGATGTGGCTAGATTGACGCTCCCTCCCTACCCCTGGTTCGTTACTATGTTTTTCGCCACCAAAGGTTTCTCATTTTTCCGAATATCGAATAACCTAACAAGGTAGCGAAGGAGGGCGGGGGGGCGGAGGGCCACATCGCCGGCCGGGACCACTTGCTCCGAGTTCATGCTGTTCCCAACTCTTTCACTTGAAAGATCGGGCTTGCCATTTGGACCACTCAGAATCAAACGCTCCAACGCGTGCGATGCATAGGCTCCTCGGATAACCGCGCGAAACACAATAAACGCGTGTTGAAGGACTGTGTTACAGGTGGCCCGACGTTCGTCATGGCCCGGGCTGTACAGTAGGTCAACGATCTCTCCCCGGTCTTGCGACTTCGGGCCATGTGGTCCGACTCGCAGGGCCCTGACTCGGAGCGGCGTGGAAGCTATGTGTAATTGTGGGCGTGGTGCACCCATGCCGATGATATGATGATGGCGGAAAAAAGTGAAGGGCAAAGACGAGGGTGCTCGTGACGTACTTTTGATCGTTTCCATTCACTTGTCTTCCATTCCACCCACCACCCAGTGGATCAGGATCAGGAGGGGGGGTGAGAAGTCCACTCGGGTATCAGCGCGCTCGAAACTTCTCCACTCTTTGTCCCAGTCCCACCACTCTTCTTGATTCGCAGTCATTGTTATGACAGATGGTCAATGGAAGAGCTGGCTTATATGGGGACAATGGCATGTACTACCTGTGCATCCTGCCCCGTTACATCCGCCTTGGAAAGGGAGCTCTCTCTCTTTTTTTTTCAGAGCATGTGCCCGCGGTGATAGCTATCTACCCCAAGTAAGTGTGTGGCAGCGACGTCAGCACTATCAGGATATGCTGGTAACTCAGCTCGAGCCAGACCAGTATTGTGCCCTCGTTTACGTAAGTGGGAAAGGAATGGCTTGAGCCGCTGAATAGTGCTGAGAATGGATGCACAGATGACGTGCAAGGTAAAGGTAGGCTAAACATCCCTCTTGCGAGCACCGATCTACGGAATGGTCAACATGCTGTCGTGCGAGAATGGCCCAATCTCCATTACGTACCATGATCGAGTGCCACATGCGTATGGCCACCAGGCAATCAGGCAATGTGAAAAAAAAGTCTCGATGATACATATCAAAGGCGGCGCGCTATAATTGTTTGAGCAACATGCTGACCCGCCTCGACCTGTAACAGATAGCACAACGCGATGCAAGAACGGACGTGAAACCGATAGGAGATTTGGGTTTAGAAATCGTGGACGGACGACGGATCATGGTATGACAAGGGCAAATCCAACCGACGTGAGGGGTTACACGACATAACATTCATTTTGTGGCGCGGAGGTTCCCAGGCTACGGGTTTCAAGTTGCCAGCTCACTGCAATACCGTATCTCGTTACGGCCATCGTTCAGCCATGAAACTGATGATGCCTCAGACCAAAAGGAAACTAAGAAGTGCATTTCCGAGTCTCATAGTACTGAAGATAGCAGTTTATTAACTTTAATTTCCCCTCTGCGTCTAGGGAAGTTTCGTGGATGTGCAAGGGGCACGCATTCATGCACCGGCACCTGAGAGTGTCATTCAGCTGTTGAAATCGATATGGGAACTGTGAGGCCGCAACACCTGCCAAATTGAACACATTTGTCTCCGGAAACCTTCTGTATCCCTAGGTCTATGCCCAAATCTGGCTCAGCACGGGCACGGCCGGAGACATCAGATCCACCCCTGACCAAATCCGTTGAATTCGCTTCGCTTCTCAGTTATAGTAATCCCATTCGGTCGTCTACCTTGTAGTTGCATCGCAACCTGTCGGGGTAGTGCGAAGATCTGGCAACGGTTGGAATGAAATGGTGCCCAAACACTGAACTCGGACACTACACTGATTTTCTTTATGCAATGCATCGGCTCCCAGTCGTTTCTCCTGTCGTCTCGAAACGCTGGCAGTTAACGTTAGCTGACCTCTAGTGCGGTGGCCGCACTATCTTAGCAACGAAATCGCCACCGGATGGCCGAATATGAATGAGCTACTAGTGCTGTAGGTGTCTCTTGTCACCCTTCGCTAGCCACTGCACGCCACGGCCGCAGTGCCGAGTGGGACGACCTCGTTCAAGTTGGAAGCCGACGCTAGCAAATTGTTCCACCAGGCGGACAAAATTCGATGTTACATTTGATGGACACGCGAATGGGGATGCTAATCTTGGTCCTGCAATCAAATGGTGCCCTGTTAACGTTGATTTATCCTTCGCGGCCTGATCGATTTCCGTTTTTAGGAATGTGACTTACCAGGCAGTTGGTTCAAGGCGCTTCTTCTGCGCCGCGTCTACATCACCGGATTGGCGACGTTTGGCATTCGCACCGTCACAGTTGATCATCAAAAGCACTTCTAGAAGGACGCGCGTGAGATTTGAGGTTAGTGCGGACAACCCATCATCTGACTCGGACACGTTTCCAGTTGTGATATTGTAGCGGTGCCGGCATCAACTTGCCGTGGCTGCCTGTGGGATATTGAAAGCACAAGAGGAAATCGCATTCCAAATCTATTGTGTGTGTGTTTGCCTTGCCATGTTCCATATATAAACTACTACCCTCACTGGTGCCTCAATGCTGTCCCTACCAACATGGATCTCTATCCTTTGCTACCCTCCCTTCAGCACGCCACCTTGATAACGGCCTCGGGCTTGCTGGTTTACAGTCTTCTCTGCGTTATCTATAATATCTTCATCCACCCACTTGCTCGCTTCCCAGGACCACGGGGTGCCGCATGCACAAATCTGTGGCTGGCTTACATGGAACTCGGTAGGGGGATCAGTCTAGCTACCCTACGCACAGAACTTCATGAGAAATACGGTATCCCTCTTTTCCTGGTCCTCTCGTTTTTGCACCACCGTTAACTCCGATCAGGTGACGTTGTCCGACTCGCCCCAAATGAGGTGAATAGTACGCGTTGTTTTTGGAATCTAGACAGACTCCTGATGTTCTTGCAGCTTCACTTTGCAAGACCAACGGCATACAACGAGATCTATAACTCCCAGAACAAATGGGACAAGGACCCTCGATTGTACCGGGCCTTCAACACCTCGGAGTCCTTCTTCGCGCAGCGCAATTACCTAAGTGCGAAGCACCGTAGGGGGCTGATCTCCAATTTGTTTTCCAAAACAGCCATTTCAGAGCTACACCACCTCATTCGGGATAAAGTATGATCCTTATACCTTCCTCTCACACGTCAATTGCCTAATTGGGTTGCTAGTTGAATCATTTCTTTGCGGTTCTCGAAGAGCACTATGCTGCTGGTAAGCAATCGACCGGTTGTCGTAAACACCGAGATGCTCAGTCGCGTGTCATACAGGCAAGTCAAGCAATCTCTATCTCGGCTTTCAATGTTTCAGTGCAGACACCATCTCCACCTTCTCGTTTTCCACCTGTTTCAATCAACTGTCATTCCCTGATTTTCATGGTGACCTTGTTGAAGGAGTCGAGATAGCAATGCCATCTGTTACAGTGGTGAAGTTCTCTGCCGTTTTTGTTTGGATTCTAAGAAACTGTCCCAATTGGCTCCTCAAGATCGCCTCCCCTAGGCTGAAAGCATTGGTCATTTTCCAGGAAGTAAGTATCGAATGACATCTATATCTTGTCTCGTAAGAACAGCCCCCTTCAGGCACTCATGACACAGGTCAAAGCCATCTTGCAAAACCCAAAATTATTGGACGATGCACCTCACCGTATAATCTACAATGAGCTTTTGAACGCCGAAGCCAACAAGGGGCGCCCTGCTCTCACCGCATTACAACTGCGGCATGAAGCACAGGTTCTTTTTGCAGCAGGATCCCACACCGTCGGGACAACCCTCATGATTGGTACTTATCATCTACTACACAGTCCTGAGGCGAAGCAGAGGCTAGTAGATGAGTTGTTCTCGGTGTGGCCTGTCCTTGACCAACCTCCGGACTACGAAGAAATCGAAAAGCTTCCTTTCCTGGCAAGTGCACTCACATAGTTAGACTCAATCCCGGTTTGAAGATTGAATAGACCGCTGTCATTAAAGAGGCGCTTCGCATCGCTGTGCCGACACCAGCCGGTCTTCCACGCGTGGTGCCTCCATCTGGTGCCGTTATTTCTGGAACCAAGATCCCCGGCGGGGTCCGTGTTTCGTGCACCTCTCTCCTTGATAAATACCTTAAATCTATGTGCAGACGGTCGTGAGCCAGAGCGCGCTTTTCGTGTCGTTTTCGGAAGAGATCTTCGAACGGCCGCACGAGTTTCTTCCTGAAAGGTGGCTTCAGCCAGGATCAAAATCGTTGGACAGTTGGCTCGTGGTTTTCTCGAAAGGGCCGCGTAGCTGTCTTGGCATAAAGTAAGTGTCAGGGAATGTATCGGAGATTAATGAGACTGATCGTATCGCGCAGTCTGGCATACTGCGAATTGTACTTCTGCTTTGCACACCTGTTTCGACGTTTCGACGTTCGCGAAGACCTTGAAAGGTGAACGGCTTACTCACCGTTACTACTACTTGATGACCCATTAATCCCCCGCGGAAACAGGCCCGCTGACCTGACATGGTCGGAGCATTTCTTGCCACTCTTCGAAGGGCAGCATCTGCATGCCTACTGTGAACCACGACGCAAATAATTGGAATCTTGTCTCACGCCCTGATTGCTCTGCTCTTTGCTGGAGCATTGCCTACGATTTGCTACTGTAATGACCCTTTTCTTCGAGTAGATCCCTCCCCAGTCGTCGATTACCGCCGCCGTCACGATATACGTCAAAAGTACCTACTACTTACGGAAGCTTGTAAGGAAAAAAGAGTGAGGTCAGGTTGGCGACATCAGGGCAGGAATATGTAAGTGAAGGCGGTGAGCGTAATACACAGCTGTGGACAGCACGGGAGGAAAAACAATGAGTGATATCGCATGTTCAGCGACACGGCAATGCGATGTACATAACCAAGATCATCCTCACTACGTACATCGTATTGCTGATTACGAGGAAAGAGGGATAGTGTGAAGGAAATTCGAGCGTATCTCCGAGGCATGTCGTACAATAGACAGGACAAGAGGGTGATCCTACTACTAGTAGCGCCACCACGCGTGGAAAGTTCTCACAGCCGAGAGGGTTTCCTTGGGGATAAAAGTGAAGCGAGAGAGGGGCAGGGCGGGGACGGAAGAGCTTGCCATGGTTAAGGAGGCGGCTATGACGGTATATAGGAAGCGGGACCAGTGGCGCGCCGAAACCGAGCCTGTTACCTGCATGGTGCGTCGTGGCTTGCTTCACCTTCTGCTGACTGATATTCAGGGTCTCTGCGCTCTCTGTATACATCCCCTTTGAGCTATGAAGCGTGTCGCCTAATATAGATCCAGAAACGTCCAGGGTCAAACATCGTTATGAAGTAGTAGGGAATCTACTACATCGTAAATGGTCATCACGATAAACAGACTCGTGGGAAATCCTCCAGACAAGGACAAAGCAATCAGGGTATGACCCCAAATTCCAATTATTTGCGTCGTGGTTCACAGTAGGCACGCAGATGCTGCCCTTCGAAGAGTGGCAAGTAATGCTCCGACCATGTCAGGTCAGCAGGCCTGTTTCCGCGGGGATCAATGGGTCATCAAGTAGCGGTGAGTAAGCCGTTCACCTTTCGAGATCTTCGCGAACGTCGAAACGACGAAACAGGTACGCAAGACAGAAGTATAATTCACAGTATGCCAGACTGCGCGATACGATCAGTCTCATTAATCTCCGATACATTCCCTGACACTTACTTTATGCCAAGACAACTACGCGGCCCTTTCGAGAAAACCACGAGCCAATTCTCCAACGATTTTGATCCTGGCTGAAGCCACCTTTCAGGAAGAAACTCGTGCGGCCTTTCGAAGATCTCTTCCGAGAACGACACGAAAAGCGCGCTCTGGCTCACGACTGTCTGCTCAGGGAATCAGGTATGGATCAAAGACTGCTGTGCGTGAGATACGGACCCCACCGGGGATCTTGGTTCCAGAAATAACGGCACCAGATGGAGGCACCACGCGTGGAAGACCGGCTGGTGTCGGCACAGCGATGCGAAGCGCCTCTTTAATGACAGCGGTCTATTCAATCTTCAAACCGGGATTGAGTCTAACTATGTGAGTGCACTTGCCAGGAAAGGAAGCTTTTCGATTTCTTCGTAGTCCGGAGGTTGGTCAAGGACAGGCCACACCGAGAACAACTCATCTACTAGCCTCTGCTTCGCCTCAGGACTGTGTAGTAGATGATAAGTACCAATCATGAGGGTTGTCCCGGTGGTGTGGGACCCTGCTGCAAACAGAACTTTCGCTTCATGCATAAGTTCTAGTGCGGTGAGAGCAGGGCGCCCCTTGTTGGCCTCTGGGTTTAGCAGCTCACTGTATATGATACGGTGAGGTGCATCGTCCAATAATTTTGGGTTTTGCAAGATGGCTTTGACCTGTGTCATGAGTGCCTGAAGGGGGCTGTTCTTACGAGACAAGATATAGATGTCATTCGATACTTACTTCCTGGAAAATGACCAATGCTTTCAGCCTAAGAACCAAAGGTATGAAAGACATGAAAGGAGAGTGAGTCACGATTGTTGGTAATGAAATTCTAGGTAAGATCCAGGCAAGAAAGTACGATAACCGAGGCGAAACAAAAACGCGAAGAGACGTTTCTATCAGGGGTGGTCCAGCAAGTTGGCGCGAAGGCATGAAAGTGGCCATGAGGCAGGGGCGAGGCCCTTTGATGAGCGAGTGGGCATCGTGGATGTCGCGTCGTGGAGTCGAGAACAAAGGGGTTGGACGTCGAAGGAGCTGTGGCGTGTGGAGAGGACAAAGGCGAAAGAAAGGGAGATGGGCACGGGAATGAGGCGATAACGAAGGAGCGAGGCAGAGGCAGTGATGGGCGTTGACGCGTTGACGTGGGGATCGAGTTGGCATCAGCCAATACCCCCACGAATCCGCGGTTTCCGCGATCAACTGTACTGCTCTCCTTACACCAGAGACCTTGAAAAGGCCATCAAAGAGGGCCCGAATGGTTAGATATGCCATTCCATGTACTGAAGACAGATTGAGTATATCAATTGTACCATTTACCTCCGCCGTGCGTAGCACGGGTATCTGCTAGTTATATCACCGTACTCAATAAATGTTTTTGACAAGAATCCTGTGGTCTGTCATGCCTGCCGACAGATGCCGTGTCGGAGTTTTGGAAATGACCATCATTGGTCAGGTTAGTCTCGTTCCCAGACCGTAATCAGAGACTGGATCGGAAGTCGAAACGGCTCCTTGGTCACATACATTTTTCGGTCTCAGATCCGGATCAGAGGGATACTGTATGTCTGAATTCCAAATCTTGACACTGCTGCTGTGCGACCATTCGAACGACAACGAGGTAAGTTACTGTGAGAACGCGACTCAGCCTTTCGAAGCAAAGACTGAGATGATACGAAGGAGGTATTGTAGTTATATATGAGGTCCGTAGCTAAGGGAAAATGAAGGGAAAATTGTCCGATCAAACAGGTATCAGTCGCGCGACGGCGATAATCGCTCTCGAGTCATGAGACTGCGTGACAGTCACTCGTCACACGTTTGCGTACATGCCACCTCATCTCCAACAACTGTCAGAGCGGGGGAATCGAGATTTCCCTGAAGAACACCTTCATCACGACATTGAATACCGGAAGAAGAGAAAGCGGGCACCGAAACAGATACGGACAGTGATTACAGCAACCGTAAACGCCCCACATACAGTACAGTAGCATCAGTACAGTAGCATCCATGACGCCCATCTGATTCGTTTCCATTTCTAGTCCAGAGAACCGAAACTTCTCCACTCTTTGTCCCCCTGTTGGACGGATGGTCAATCAAAGGCCAATGTAAGGGCTGGCCTATATGGGGACAATGGTGTGTGCATCGCATACATATCCGCTAGAAGAAAAGGGCACAGTTTATGTAAGTGAAGAGGAAGGGCCTGATCGATCACCCCTCGGGCGTACGGGCTTCACGGGCGCCCTCAATATTAAAGGGGCATGGTCGGGGCGCGCGTGAACACATCATCGATCATCTTCAGTTAGCCGGACACGTTTCCCCATTCACCGTTGTTGCGTTGCCGGTATCACAATATAAACCACTCCCGCATCGGTACCTCATGTTGTCCCTACCAATATGGACCTCTATCCTTTGCTACCCTCCCTTCAGCACGCCATCTTGATAACGTCCTCGGGCTTGCTGGTCTATCATCTTCTCTGCACTATCTATAACCTCTTCTTTCACCCCCTTGCTCGCTTCCCAGGACCGCGCGGTGCCGCATGCACGAAGTGGTGGCTGGCGTACATGGAACTCGGTAGGGGTATCAGTCTAGCTACCCTGCGCAAGGAGCTCCATGAGAAATACGGTATTCCTGGCTCTTCTGTGGTTGCACCACCATTAATTCGTATCAGGTGACATTATCCGAATCGCCCCAAATGAGGTGAGTGGCTTGCGTTGTTTTTGGAATCCGGACAGACTCTTGATGTTCTTGCAGCTTCACTTTACAAGACCAACGGCGTACAACGAGATTTATAACGCCCAGAACAAATGGGACAAGGACCATACATTCTACCGGGCCTTCGACACTTCCAAGTCCTTCTTCTCACAAAGCGATTACCTAACTGCAAAGCACCGCAGGGGGCTCATTTCCAATTTGTTTTCGAAAACAGCCATTTCAAAGTTACACCACCTTGTTCGGGATAAAGTATGAGCCATATACCTGCCTTCGCACATGTCAATTGCCTGATCTGGTTGCTAGTTGGATAAATTCTGCGATCTTCTCGAAGAGCAACATGCTGCTGGTAAGCTCCTCAGTTTAACCAGCACTGGGATGCTCAGTTGCGTACACTGGCAGGAAAGTCAAGCGACCTCTATCTCGGCTTTCAATGTTTCAGTGCAGACACCATCTCCACTTTCTCCTTTTCCACCTGTTTCGATCAACTATCATTCCCTGATTTTCATGGTGACCTCGTCGAAGGAGTCGACATAGCAATGCCTGCTGTTACACTGATGAAGTTTTCTGTTGTTTTTTGTTGGCTTATCAGCAACGTTCCGTATTGGCTCCTCACGATAGCCTCCCCTAATCTGAAAGGATTGGTTGTTTTCAATCAAGTAAGCATTGGATGACGTTTCCATCTTGTTTCACATAAGAACAGCCCACTTCAGGGGCTCATGACACAGATCAAAGCCATCTTGCAAAACCCCAGGCTATTGGACGACGCACCTCACCGTATCATATACAGTGAGCTGCTAAACCCAGAGGCCAACAAGGGGCGCCCTGCTCTCACCGCACTAGAACTTATGCATGAAGCGAAAGTTCTGTTTGCAGCAGGGTCCCACACCACCGGGACAACCCTCATGACTGGTACCTATCATTTACTGCGCAGCCCCGAGGCGAAGCAGAGGCTAGTAGATGAGTTGTTCTCAGTGTGGCCTGTCCTCGACCAACCCCCAAGATACGAAGAACTCGAAAAGCTTCCCTTCTTGGCACGTGCATTCGATTATTAGACTCGATCCTGTTTTGAGAACGAATTGAACAGACGGCGGTTATCAAGGAGACGCTTCGCATCGCTGTGCCGACACCGGCTGGTCTTCCACGCGTTGTGCCTCCTTCTGGTGCCGTTATTTCTGGAACCAAGATCCCCGGTGGGGTCCGTATCTCACGCACAGCAGTCTTTGATCCATACCTGATTCCCTGAGCAGACAGTCGTGAGCCAGAGCGCGCTTTTCGTGTCGTTCTCGGAAGAGATCTTCGAAAGGCCGCACGAGTTTCTTCCTGAAAGGTGGCTTCAGCCAGGATCAAAATCGTTGGAGAATTGGCTCGTGGTTTTCTCGAAAGGGCCGCGTAGTTGTCTTGGCATAAAGTAAGTGTCAGGGAATGTATCGGAGATTAATGAGACTGATCGTATCGCGCAGTCTGGCATACTGTGAATTATACTTCTGTCTTGCGTACCTGTTTCGTCGTTTCGACGTTCGCGAAGATCTCGAAAGGTGAACGGCTTACTCACCGCTACTTGATGACCCATTGATCCCCGCGGAAACAGGCCTGCTGACCTGACATGGTCGGAGCATTACTTGCCACTCTTCGAAGGGCAGCATCTGCGTGCCTACTGTGAACCACGACGCAAATAATTGGAATTTGGGGTCATACCCTGATTGCTTTGTCCTTGTCTGGAGGATTTCCCACGAGTCTGTTTATCGTGATGACCATTTACGATGTAGTAGATTCCCTACTACTTCATAACGATGTTTGACCCTGGACGTTTCTGGATCTATATTAGGCGACACGCTTCATAGCTCAAAGGGGATGTATACAGAGAGCGCAGAGACCCTGAATATCAGTCAGCAGAAGGTGAAGCAAGCCACGACGCACCATGCAGGTAACAGGCTCGGTTTCGGCGCGCCACTGGTCCCGCTTCCTATATACCGTCATAGCCGCCTCCTTAACCATGGCAAGCTCTTCCGTCCCGGCCCTGCCCCTCTCTCGCTTCACTTTTATCCCCAAGGAAACCCTCTCGGCTGTGAGAACTTTCCACGCGTGGTGGCGCTACTAGTAGTAGGATCACCCTCTTGTCCTGTCTATTGTACGACATGCCTCGGAGATACGCTCGAATTTCCTTCACACTATCCCTCTTTCCTCGTAATCAGCAATACGATGTACGTAGTGAGGATGATCTTGGTTATGTACATCGCATTGCCGTGTCGCTGAACATGCGATATCACTCATTGTTTTTCCTCCCGTGCTGTCCACAGCTGTGTATTACGCTCACCGCCTTCACTTACATATTCCTGCCCTGATGTCGCCAACCTGACCTCACTCTTTTTTCCTTACAAGCTTCCGTAAGTAGTAGGTACTTTTGACGTATATCGTGACGGCGGCGGTAATCGACGACTGGGGAGGGATCTACTCGAAGAAAAGGGTCATTACAGTAGCAAATCGTAGGCAATGCTCCAGCAAAGAGCAGAGCAATCAGGGCGTGAGACAAGATTCCAATTATTTGCGTCGTGGTTCACAGTAGGCATGCAGATGCTGCCCTTCGAAGAGTGGCAAGAAATGCTCCGACCATGTCAGGTCAGCGGGCCTGTTTCCGCGGGGGATTAATGGGTCATCAAGTAGTAGTAACGGTGAGTAAGCCGTTCACCTTTCAAGGTCTTCGCGAACGTCGAAACGTCGAAACAGGTGTGCAAAGCAGAAGTACAATTCGCAGTATGCCAGACTGCGCGATACGATCAGTCTCATTAATCTCCGATACATTCCCTGACACTTACTTTATGCCAAGACAGCTACGCGGCCCTTTCGAGAAAACCACGAGCCAACTGTCCAACGATTTTGATCCTGGCTGAAGCCACCTTTCAGGAAGAAACTCGTGCGGCCGTTCGAAGATCTCTTCCGAAAACGACACGAAAAGCGCGCTCTGGCTCACGACCGTCTGCACATAGATTTAAGGTATTTATCAAGGAGAGAGGTGCACGAAACACGGACCCCGCCGGGGATCTTGGTTCCAGAAATAACGGCACCAGATGGAGGCACCACGCGTGGAAGACCGGCTGGTGTCGGCACAGCGATGCGAAGCGCCTCTTTAATGACAGCGGTCTATTCAATCTTCAAACCGGGATTGAGTCTAACTATGTGAGTGCACTTGCCAGGAAAGGAAGCTTTTCGATTTCTTCGTAGTCCGGAGGTTGGTCAAGGACAGGCCACACCGAGAACAACTCATCTACTAGCCTCTGCTTCGCCTCAGGACTGTGTAGTAGATGATAAGTACCAATCATGAGGGTTGTCCCGACGGTGTGGGATCCTGCTGCAAAAAGAACCTGTGCTTCATGCCGCAGTTGTAATGCGGTGAGAGCAGGGCGCCCCTTGTTGGCTTCGGCGTTCAAAAGCTCATTGTAGATTATACGGTGAGGTGCATCGTCCAATAATTTTGGGTTTTGCAAGATGGCTTTGACCTGTGTCATGAGTGCCTGAAGGGGGCTGTTCTTACGAGACAAGATATAGATGTCATTCGATACTTACTTCCTGGAAAATGACCAATGCTTTCAGCCTAGGGGAGGCGATCTTGAGGAGCCAATTGGGACAGTTTCTTAGAATCCAAACAAAAACGGCAGAGAACTTCACCACTGTAACAGATGGCATTGCTATCTCGACTCCTTCAACAAGGTCACCATGAAAATCAGGGAATGACAGTTGATTGAAACAGGTGGAAAACGAGAAGGTGGAGATGGTGTCTGCACTGAAACATTGAAAGCCGAGATAGAGATTGCTTGACTTGCCTGTATGACACGCGACTGAGCATCTCGGTGTTTACGACAACCGGTCGATTGCTTACCAGCAGCATAGTGCTCTTCGAGAACCGCAAAGAAATGATTCAACTAGCAACCCAATTAGGCAATTGACGTGTGAGAGGAAGGTATAAGGATCATACTTTATCCCGAATGAGGTGGTGTAGCTCTGAAATGGCTGTTTTGGAAAACAAATTGGAGATCAGCCCCCTACGGTGCTTCGCACTTAGGTAATTGCGCTGCGCGAAGAAGGACTCCGAGGTGTTGAAGGCCCGGTAGAATGTATGGTCCTTGTCCCATTTGTTCTGGGCGTTATAAATCTCGTTGTACGCCGTTGGTCTTGTAAAGTGAAGCTGCAAGAACATCAAGAGTCTGTCCGGATTCCAAAAACAACGCAAGCCACTCACCTCATTTGGGGCGATTCGGATAATGTCACCTGATACGAATTAATGGTGGTGCAACCACAGAAGAGCCAGGAATACCGTATTTCTCATGGAGCTCCTTGCGCAGGGTAGCTAGACTGATACCCCTACCGAGTTCCATGTACGCCAGCCACCACTTCGTGCATGCGGCACCGCGCGGTCCTGGGAAGCGAGCAAGGGGGTGAAAGAAGAGGTTATAGATAGTGCAGAGAAGATGATAGACCAGCAAGCCCGAGGACGTTATCAAGATGGCGTGCTGAAGGGAGGGTAGCAAAGGATAGAGGTCCATATTGGTAGGGACAACATGAGGTACCGATGCGGGAGTGGTTTATATTGTGATACCGGCAACGCAACAACGGTGAATGGGGAAACGTGTCCGGCTAACTGAAGATGATCGATGATGTGTTCACGCGCGCCCCGACCATGCCCCTTTAATATTGAGGGCGCCCGTGAAGCCCGTACGCCCGAGGGGTGATCGATCAGGCCCTTCCTCTTCACTTACATAAACTGTGCCCTTTTCTTCTAGCGGATATGTATGCGATGCACACACCATTGTCCCCATATAGGCCAGCCCTTACATTGGCCTTTGATTGACCATCCGTCCAACAGGGGGACAAAGAGTGGAGAAGTTTCGGTTCTCTGGACTAGAAATGGAAACGAATCAGATGGGCGTCATGGATGCTACTGTACTGATGCTACTGTACTGTATGTGGGGCGTTTACGGTTGCTGTAATCACTGTCCGTATCTGTTTCGGTGCCCGCTTTCTCTTCTTCCGGTATTCAATGTCGTGATGAAGGTGTTCTTCAGGGAAATCTCGATTCCCCCGCTCTGACAGTTGTTGGAGATGAGGTGGCATGTACGCAAACGTGTGACGAGTGACTGTCACGCAGTCTCATGACTCGAGAGCGATTATCGCCGTCGCGCGACTGATACCTGTTTGATCGGACAATTTTCCCTTCATTTTCCCTTAGCTACGGACCTCATATATAACTACAATACCTCCTTCGTATCATCTCAGTCTTTGCTTCGAAAGGCTGAGTCGCGTTCTCACAGTAACTTACCTCGTTGTCGTTCGAATGGTCGCACAGCAGCAGTGTCAAGATTTGGAATTCAGACATACAGTATCCCTCTGATCCGGATCTGAGACCGAAAAATGTATGTGACCAAGGAGCCGTTTCGACTTCCGATCCAGTCTCTGATTACGGTCTGGGAACGAGACTAACCTGACCAATGATGGTCATTTCCAAAACTCCGACACGGCATCTGTCGGCAGGCATGACAGACCACAGGATTCTTGTCAAAAACATTTATTGAGTACGGTGATATAACTAGCAGATACCCGTGCTACGCACGGCGGAGGTAAATGGTACAATTGATATACTCAATCTGTCTTCAGTACATGGAATGGCATATCTAACCATTTCGGGCCCTCTTTGATGGCCTTTTCAAGGTCTCTGGTGTAAGGAGAGCAGTACAGTTGATCGCGGAAACCGCGGATTCGTGGGGGTATTGGCTGATGCCAACTCGATCCCCACGTCAACGCGTCAACGCCCATCACTGCCTCTGCCTCGCTCCTTCGTTATCGCCTCATTCCCGTGCCCATCTCCCTTTCTTTCGCCTTTGTCCTCTCCACACGCCACAGCTCCTTCGACGTCCAACCCCTTTGTTCTCGACTCCACGACGCGACATCCACGATGCCCACTCGCTCATCAAAGGGCCTCGCCCCTGCCTCATGGCCACTTTCATGCCTTCGCGCCAACTTGCTGGACCACCCCTGATAGAAACGTCTCTTCGCGTTTTTGTTTCGCCTCGGTTATCGTACTTTCTTGCCTGGATCTTACCTAGAATTTCATTACCAACAATCGTGACTCACTCTCCTTTCATGTCTTTCATACCTTTGGTTCTTGCCTCGCTTTCCTTTCATCCTTACCCTTGATACAGCTAAGTTCCTCTTCTGCCTTTGATTGGATCTAGAGTGTCTTTCACCTTAGATTACGGCGGTATTCCTTACTTACCGGACTTCCACTAAAGCTTACTTACAGTACGACGATTCGAAAAGATACTTAAAGGTTCTGGTTCTGGCTCTCAAATGTAACTTCTTTCCCCTCGCGTTTTCTCTTCAAATCCTTTCGTGTGCCCTCAAGAATTGCCTTTGTCTTGTGGTCCTCTCCTTTCCCTCAATATGTTTCCCCTCGACTCGACTACGATGCCAATTGCGAGCTACCGGGCCCATCAGCGTTCATATTCGCGCTTGCTCATTCTTGCTCACTCTGTCCCCTCCTTCTTTCCCAGCCTCAAGTCTCCTCGCGGACTCGTGGACGCCCTTAGCGTCTGCTTCACTGGTGTTGCGGTGGGACTTGCAGGAGTCGAGACACCAGGTTGTGGTGAAGGAGGTGTAATGGGGTTGAAATTGTATTGAAATCAAGATGAGCGTGGTGTGGAAGGGGAAACTGGGAGACTGTTTCTTGCGCATCTCTTGCTCTGCGAGAGGGATTTCTAATCCGTGTTCCGGCACGTTGATCAATCCATGACACTAAACTGATGATCAGAGAACTGTTTACAGGAGAAATCGTTGCGCATACACACCCAGGCATTATGAGGTCTATCGCACTTGAAAGCATTTGAGATCAGGCATCCTACGCTTAAGTATGTGAAGATTCCCTCATTGAATGAAAGAGATGATTCCAGGACGTTCTACGACAGACATGACATGAGCCGATGACCAATCACATCGCTCACGCTCACATCAGGACACCCAAAATGCTCAAAACGGTTGCTTGTCGCCCAAAACGGATTCTCACTAGCCAATCAGGAGCATGTGAAAAACCAACGCGACATATAATATAGAAGATAGAAGATGTACCAGATAGTGTATACGAGATTTTATAGCCAATGATTGAGAATTGAGTGAGGAAATCAAGGTGGTCGAACGAAGGCAAGGCCTGTTCGCCGGTGCAGTCGGAGGTCCAGGGACACTGTCGTCCCTTCCCTCGGAACAAAAGTGGGCGTGTCATATCAGAGGGGTTGAGATTCACGGCTGGTGTGCCAAAACTTTAAATGTCACCTCAAGTTCGAAGGGATACGCGAGAGTCGAGTCAACTCGGAGTTACCTGAGCTGAGTTACGAGAGAGTAATCAGACAGCTCCAGCTCAACTCAACTCACTAAGACGGACGTCCACGCTGTTTAGTTGCGTGGTTATAAACCCGTCCCACCTGTGTCCCTTGACGAAAACATGGATGCCTATCCTCTTTTCCCCTCATTTCAACGAGCAATTCTGATATCGGCCTTGGCCTCGTCGGTTTACGGCCTTCTTCGCGTCATCTACAACCTCTTCTTCCACCCACTTGCTCACTTCCCTGGTCCCCGCGGTGCAGCATGCACAAGATGGTGGCTTGCATACACGGAACTCGGTAGGGGTATCAGTCTAGCTACCCTACGCAAGGAGCTTCATCAGAAATACGGTAGAGTGTCCGTCCTCAGCTTGTCCTCGTGTGAGGTGTTAACCGTGGTCAGGTGACATCATCCGAATCGCCCCGAATGAGGTAAATAAACCAGCCAATGCTCGCAATCTCTACTCATTTTCGCCCACTTTCTCTCGCAGCTCCACTTTTCGAGGCCGTCAGTGTACAACGAAATTTACAACCCGCAGAACAAGTGGGACAAGGACTACCAACTTTACCGGGCCTTCGATGCGGACCAGTCTTTCTTCACGCAAACCCTTTACCGGGATGCGAAGCACGGCCGGTCGCTGATCGCCAATTTGTTTTCAAAAAAAGCCATTTCGGAGCTGCAGCATCTTATTCGGGGTCAAGTGAGTTCGACAGATTTCCACTTTGTGCCTGTCAGTGTCCTAATCGTATTGCTAGCTGGATCGATTCTGCAACGCTCTCAAAGAGCAATATGCTGACGGTGAGCGAGTTTAACTCCTTTGGCGTAAAAGGGTAGGATGGATGCTCAACCTACGTACAGGCAAGTCGAGCAATCTCTATCTCGGCTTTGAATGTTTCAGCGCAGACACGATTGCCTCTTTCTTGTTTTCCACACATTACAACCAGCTGTCCTTCGCTGATTTTCGCGGTGACATCATCGTCGCGTCGACATAGCGATGCCTACCGTCACGCTTGCAAAGTACTCTGCGCCTTTTCTTTGGATTGTACGCAACTTTCCTTACAAGATCCTTAAGATCATCTCTCCAACGATGAAAGGGTTGGTCGCTTTCAAGGAAGTGAGTTTTGGATGACATCTTTCATCTTGTCTCGTGTGAACAGCCTCTATTAGGGGATTGAAGTCCAGTCCAAGGCCGTACTAAAGAACCGGAAGCTGTTGGAGAGTGCATCTCATCGTATCATATACAGCGAGTTTCTAAACCCGGAGAACAACAAGGGACACCCTACCCCCACCGCATTGCGACTTCAGCATGAGGCATTGGTTCTGTTTGCAGCAGGCTCCCACACCGTCGGGACAACCCTCATGATCGGTGCCTATCATCTACTACGAAGTCCCGATATGAAGCAGAGGGTGGTAGAGGAATTACTCGCAGCTTGGCCTGTCCTTGATCAACCTCCGAGCTACGAAGAACTCGAAAAGCTTCCCTTCTTGGCAAGTACATTCGATCGTTAGACTCGATCCGTGTTTGAGAACGTATCGAATAGACCGCTGTCATCAAAGAGACACTTCGCATAGCCGTGCCGACACCAGCTGGCCTTCCACGCGTCGTGCCTCCTTCTGGTGCCGTGATCTCTGGAACCAAGATCCCCGGTGGGGTCCGTATCTCACCCTCAGCTGTCTCTGATCCATACCTGATTCTATACGCAGGCAGTCGTGAGCCAGAGCGCACTTTTCGTGTCGTTCTCGGAAGAAGTTTTCGAGCGGCCGCACGAGTTTCTTCCTGACAGGTGGCTTCAGCCTGGGTCGAAATCCTTGGAGAATTGGATAGTTGTATTCTCAAAGGGACCGCGTAGCTGTATCGGCATAAAGTGAGTGTCAGAATTAATGTTTCGGCGGAGGCGATGATTATCTATCGACGGACGTATCACGCAGTCTGGCATACTGCGAGATATACCTAACTTTGGCGTACCTGTTCCGTCGTTTCGATCTTCGTCTCGACCCTGCCAAGTGAGCAGCCACTTTTTTCCCTTGCCCTGATGATGGTGATTGAGCATTGTGAACTCGCGCCTGTGGCGCTTCACTTGCGACAGGCCCGGCGACTTGACATATTCGGAGCACTTCTTGCCACTCTTTCAAGGGCAGCATTTGCATGCCTATTGCAAACCCCGGAATGAATGACCGGAGTGACCTATACTATTACTTGTTGCCTCACTCTGGCCTTGGATTTGTTTACTTCAGTGCTGCTATGAATGATGTTGGGGTTACGTCCTCTACAGAATGAATGACATAGATGAAAAATCATCGAGGAGAACATGTTTCGGTGCATATACATCTCGACTGTGACAATACTACATTTTTAGATACAATAGCCGTCCTACGAGGGAAAGAAATCAAGGCTAGGTGTTACCGATAACCCTTTGGTTCAAAAAGCCCAACAAGACGCCCGTTAAATCTACAGGGGTCTGCTTGTCTACCGTAGATTGATGGCTTTTGGCCAATAAAACGCGCGCCTTTTCCAGCACCGCCTTCAACTCACTCGAGATCTCACCAGTCAACCCCCTTCTCATCCGTTCCGTCAGCACCGTCGACTCCCGCCGCGACGCCCGACGCTCGCCGCCGTGATTTAAGCTGGCCGAGTCCCCGCCAGCCGCGTCTTCCGCCGCCGCCGCCGCCGCCTCCGCCTCCGCACCCGCGCCTGCGTCCCCAAGTTCCGGGGTCGTGACCCACGCGCCGAGCTGCGTCGTCGCGTAGAACAGGACCACTTCGACGGTGCGACGCGTCGCCTTGATCGCGTCGCCGACGTCGAGCGGCTTCTCGGACGGCCGCGTTGGCGTGGTCATCGTCAACGCTTGTCCCGCCGGTCGCGCGATGAGGTGGCTCAGCGTGTCCAAGGTTCCGCTGGCAAGCTCGATAAGCGTCCCCATCGACGCGGGCTCCCCAAGCACCGCCTTTGAATGCTACAAAACAAAAATTTGCGGGCCATCATGTAAGCCACTCTCGACATTCGTGAATACTTTGGTTGGTGGGTACTCACGGGAACGACCAGAGTAGATCGTGCGGGAAGGTACTGGCTACCACGCAGCACTTCTTCTGCAGAACTGATCGCGATAAGAGTGCACACGATGTTGCTCGTCAGGTTATAGAACCTGTGCATCAGTTTCGCTAGGAATGGCCGCGAAATGGGATCGATGACCTCAGCAGCGATCGACTGCGAAGGCGGGAGGCGGCTGTCCTTTTCGAATTGCACACGTTCCTCGGTCGTCACGGGCTCGATGAGACTCGCAAGGTGGTTAGGATGTGACAGGGTATAGTGGAGCTGCTGGAGGAGGAGCAAAGCCTTCGTGCTGAAGACCGACAAGATCTTCTGCGTCGTCTCGTTTCGGTGACCTTCTGGGGGCGCAGAGGATGCGATAGAGTAGAAAAAACTGACCACCCGCTCCATCTCTTCGACGAGAGGAAGCGTCACGGGATCACCAACGGTCCATGAAAGTGCCCGCGTGATCTGGTTCCCGCATAGTTGGATGAAACCGCTCGTCTCTGCCTCAAAGAAGTGCTTCTGCCAACCCAAGGACGAGATGACGCCAGAAATGACGGAAAGCATGACACAATACGCCCAATGGGCAGGACTCCGTTCGCCTGGGAGCTCGGGAAGAGCGACGTCAACTTGGCCGGAACTGATAGCCATGGTCATGCTACTGTTGCTGTACGCCACCAGAACCCTTTCGCTAGCCAATCGCTCCGCTGAGGACCGGATGCTAGCAAAGGCGATGTGGAATGTAAGGATATGGGGGGCATAGAGAGCCTGTTTCCGCGCCCGGGTATGCTGGAGTATCGACAGGCCACTTAAATCAGTCTGCACGAACAGCTCCATGCTGGATTGTAGGACGCTGGTTTCTTGACATCTCGTTAGCCAGTGGCTCGTAGTCGGGTTGATGTCCGGGCGAGTGCATTGCTCAAATGCCGCGACCAAAAGTTGCATATCTGTGTCAAGATCCACGTCCAATCTAGTTCTTGCAGCATCAAAGACGAATTGGAGGGCATCAATGACGAATACAAGGGAGGCGTTAATCGTGGAGGATGCAATGAGGCGGTACTCCGCGGTATAGGACTTGGACCGACGGCTCAAGCCACGACACTCCTTCGCACAGAAGTATATTATTTGCAATAAAGTGCGGTGGAATGGCGCCTGAGTCCCTTTGCGCACGGAGTCTATTGGTGGCTGCCACTCGCTCACAATGATATCGTGGGCGTTCCTCATAACCTTCATGAAGGTTGCAACTTCCCGTTTCTCGTCTGCAAAGACGGTGCCTGAGAACCATGCAAGTTCAAGCAGCGCCAAAAGGATCGCCAAACGAACACCATGCGCAGTGACGATAATTTCTCCAGAGCGCTTCTCTTTTGCGATTGACCCAGATATTGATGATGCAAGAGATAGTACGACGGGACGGAATTTGATGTCGGCTTGGAGGAACGGTGCAACTTTAACTAAAAGTGCTTGCCATGACTGACCTAGTTGGGTTGACGCGTAGGCCAAGGAAAGGTTGAGGTTGATGGAGAAGAGCGTGTGGATAAGGTCGTCAGCGCGTGCTACAGCAGTGTCCGTAGATTCCACGTTGGAAAGCTCCATCCGCAGCTGGAGAGGCGCGCTTGCGAAGGAAAAGTCGTCCCCCAGCTCACGTTCCCCGGCCAGCTCCCTGGATTCATAATGTTCAAGAGTCAAGTCCGGAAAGTGTCCTTGCGCTTTTTCTGCAAAATCCGCGTAAAGAGTCGGGTCGTATGCGTTGAAGATCGCATCCTGGAGCTCGTTCGAGAACTGTTCCTCGGCTTTGAAAATGCCCTCGATAAAGAGGTAGCTTTGAGGCTTTGTCCGCTGCTCAGTGGCTGGCGAAGCTGGGTCCAAGCCAATGTCGAGAGAAATGATCCGTATCGCAAAGGCCTTGGATAACACCCGGTACGAATGCGATGAGATACTTTCGTGGTATGAGGAGCGCAGATATCCGGCCACATCGACCACCTCCTTGCTCTTGTACTCCGGTGCTGGGGATATTTCTTCCTTGGTAAGCCCGGCAAGCCGGCCCCAAAACTCCGAATTCTTCCTGATACTCGATAACGTTGACTGGTGCTCCCATCCGCGTTGCCACACAGCTGCCAGGAAACCCAAGATAGCTGCAAGTAGCTGTGGATTCGTCTCCCAGTACTCGTTCCAGCTCGCGAGCATCTCCCTAGCGACGTCGAGTGCGCTTACGCGCTTACTCTTCACTTTCCCCTCTGCGGGCTCTTCGTTTGGAGCCCGAAAGTGGCCCACAATGAAGAGGTGGCCGAGGGCTGGCTCTTTTTCCACTGCGAGCGCCATAAAACGCCATACGCCGAGTCGCACATCCAAGTCATGATATGGGTGTCGGGCTACCCCCACCAGCGCCGCGACTGTTGCCTCTGGATCGGATAGTTGTCCAACCATGGACGGACCCGAAAACTTTGAAGTCGACAATGAGGAGCACAGCGCGTATAATAGACGGATGGATTCCAGTGGAACTGCGGAATCTGTAGAGGGATCCTCTACAAACCCTGTGAGGACATCGAGAGGATCTGCCTTGTGTCGCCCTCCACCGAAAGACCCGCCGTTGCTGCTGGCCCTTGAACACAAGACTTGCTCCAACAGACAAGGCCCCTCGTCCACACAAATCCGCTGCCTGAATACCAAAGAGAGGCGCATGACACGCAGGTGGGATCGGAGAACAAGGTACAGGCCGAGCAGATCGCTTAGGCGACGCGATGCACGGATGCGGCGCGAGACGGCACCGAAGCTCGTAAAGGCAGAAATCAGAGGCTCGATGGTAGAAGTCGTTGCCTTGGAAACTAGCGCCTCGAAGACGGCCTGGCTGACGATCGACAAGGGACCCTTTTTATCTGGTGGCACTTGGTCGAGGATATCGGCATACAGGCTTGACACGAGCTTTCCGACCTCGAAGCGCGTGCCAAGCTGCGCATATTTCCATCCTACGTGCTCAACCCACACCTCTACGTGAATGAACCGTAGTGCGCGAAGGAGTACTTCCTCTTTGATCTCGGTCAGGCGAGCTTTGCCATCGTGTGGTGCGAGCAAGGTGCCAGATGCCTCGGTCCATAACGCATAAACGAGATGTAGCAGTGCTTGCGTGGTCGCGTAAGTCCCAACGGCGCGCTCAGCGGCCATAGCGCCACGACTGCGCGGTGAATCAAACAACGCCGTCGACGCGCGCGCAAATAGCCAGACTCGCGGAGCGTACCCGGGCAGTGACAATAGCCCCGCAAGTAGACCCATCGCTGACGTTATGAGAGCTGATTCTGGGGGCGTTCCGGTCCGCTGCCGAGCCGAGCGCATGAGTGCGTCCTCGAGGATGAGCATTGTGAGTTGTACTAGGTCTGGCGTGTCGCCATCTGTTGCCACCCCTACATTGTCGCAGTTTTCTAATGAGCTGAGGACCTGCGCGGCGAGGACTTGATTGTCTGATATGACAGTACGAAGTAAGTCCAGTGCGACAGCCACAACGGAACCATCCCCATCAGGGTCAAGCTCAAGTCCGATATCTTCCAAACGGAGAACTGTGAGTGGCTGAGAAAGCATGCGATGTCCAACGGGAGCGCTTGCTGCGGGTGCGGATAATCCTGGGATTAAGCGTCTGCGTCGGACATAGTCGTATAGGACCTCGACGAGGAGTTTCCAGCCAGAGTTCTCGCACTGCCACGACACGATGACGAAATCCTCTCCATCCTGACTAAGGAGACGACCTCTCGACCGTGCTGGGAGGATGGTTCCACCCGGGAGCTTCAATGGCCGTAAATTGGTGTAGGTAGGGCCTAACGCTTTGGAAGATGAGCCATATCGCTCGGGCACCTTCTCATATAGTGCTTGTGATCCCGTGCACGCGCTGGTGGGCAGGACTTGGGTGTATGTCGGTAGATTCTCGAAGAAATATGAAACTTCTTGAGCACACTGCGCTCGTGCTTCCACCAGGGAGTGGTCGTGTTGACGGTGGTCTATACTGGACAGGAGGTCTGCATCTTTGAACCCGCGGCCGGTGAGGGCCCCAAGCGATCGTAGCAGCGGCGTGAACTGCAGTGGGAAGCGTGATCGCGGGACATCGAGGATGGCGCGACGGGCTTTACTCTTCGTCAAGTCATATTGCCAAAACTGCTGGCAAAGCCCAATTACTGAGCGAGTTTCGCTTTGCCCAAGCAGTGCGACCCAAACATCGATGAAGGTATCGAAATCTGGAATGAGCTCGACAGGAAGAAGTTCCGATAGCGCGATCAGGAGGCCTATGTTATGATGTAAGCCAATGAGGTGATTGATATAAGAAACGACAATGCACCTTTGACCACCGAGCGATAGGCCACTGCGTTTGGTTCCGATATGGAAGAATCGGTCTTCCACGCGATGGAAGTCACGAAGAGGGGCGTAGTTGTTAAGAGTGACAGGAGGAGGTTGAAGAGTCCGACACTCGGGTCCAGGACACGCTGCAACATGAGTGTATGTATCGGTTCTCTGTTTTTTGAGAAAGGCCGTCCATTTTGGACATCAAGGGAGTCAAAAAAAGATCGGTATGCTGGCGGACACTCGTCAAGGGCTAACACTGTCGCCTCGAGACGCGCCACAATCAACGTCCACGCAAGGTAGACAACGGCATAATTGCTATCGCCGTGAGATGTAACCAGTTGATGTATGCGTTTAAGGGAATCGGGATGTGATGTATACATACCCTCCGCCGAAGGAGGGCCAGAAATTTCGGGGTTGCCATTGTCTGAGAAGGTCTCGAGCTCCAGGACCTCGACCATGAGCAATAACCACACCGCGGCGGAGTCTTGCAGTAGTCTAGCACCTTCTTCATCCAATAGCAACGTCACGTTATGCTGAATGGATCCGAGATTTGTCTCGTATGCTGTCTCGTATATCTTGGCGACGATGGGACCTTGACGCGGGACGAAGCTCCACATTGCCCAGAAGAGGAGCTCGAGTAGGACAAGCTGGTCGCGCAGGTTTTCTTTTGCCCAACGAGAAGCGAGTTTTGGGTCGTTTGATGACGATTCGTCCATAGGGGCGCGCGTCTTCTCCACATAGAGATCTACCACGTCCTGCACGAATGCGGGACCGTCAGGAATGATCTGGGGAAGGATATTTGCTGCTTGCTGATGAAAAAAGGAATGTTCGTCTTCCTGGGCACGGAATATAGGGACGAGGAGACGCGCAAGGCATCGCCGTTCTGCGTGATAGAATGGAGAGAACGCATCCACGACCCGTTGGACAAGGGCGTCGTCGCCATTCGACTCCAGGTCCTGAAGTACGTTTCCTTCGTTGTAAAGAAAAGATCGGAAGAGCACGAGGGCCTCGACTTCGTCGATGTTGAACCTTGCGCTGATGGCGAATATGAAATCTTTGTCCGCCTGCTCGACCTGGACGAGAACGCCGTCGCGCAGCTTGACCGAGCCATTGTCTACGCGTTTTCGAGACTCGGTATTTGGTTTCCGAAATGGATCCCTGAGGTTCTTCAAGACGTCCACTCGTGCTTGGAGAACCTCTTCCGTATGTTGGGGTGTCGTGTTTGCCTCATAACCGGACAAAAGCAGGTGAAGCTGCTGGTAGGTCCTACGCTGGGAGTGAGAACAACACGATGATAGAGTAGAAGAGACATACACGTCGATTAGTTTCGACCGTTTTGATGACTCTGCAGCCATCGTCCTTTGTGGAGGCAGTTGACGTTGTCGACGCGTTTCGGCGCCTCGCGCGTCCCGTGCCGCGAATCCGCAACAACACGACGGCGACCATTCACCCACCAATTTTGACATCGTCTCCAGTCTCGGAATGCCTCCTCGGAGACGGGCCCAGTTCACTCAGGAAAGCGTAGAACAACAGCTGCAACAGATCCACCTCCTCGACCAGTCCTCCTCATCAGAGAACCTCGAGCAGCTTGGCCCTATCATCAAGCAAATCCATACCAACAGACAGCAGGAAGCCTATCTGCGTACTCTACAGGCACTCATTGACGCTAAGGATGCTGAGATAGAGAAGATCTGCGGAGACAACTACCAGGACTTCATCTCTTCTGTGTCGACCCTCTTCACCGTCAAATCCTACACGCACAACTTGCGCGACAAGATTGGCAGCCTTGACTCGTCCGTCTCGCAAATTGGACGTGGCCTTGCAGAGAAGAAGCGCGCGTTGCTGCAGTCAAAAAAGACGGCGACGAACCTGGACGAAGCAATCGATAGCCTACAAGCCAGTCTGCGGATATTGGACGTCGTGGACCGGGTGGGCGAGATGGTGAAAGAGGGAAAGTATTGGAGTGCTCTCCGGGTGTGTGATATACTTGCTTTTATCCCAACCTATAGCCTAACAACTATCTAGTCCTTGGAAGATATCCAGAGCATGCCTCAGTCATCATTGTCGCAGACCCCATTATTTCAGCATATCCTCATGTCGCTTCCATCTCTGCGTGGGCAAATTAAGGACGCTGTCACGGCTTCGACAAAGCAATGGTTGTTGGAAATCCGCAACCTTACTGGCGAAGTGGGGAAACTCGCCCTCGAAGCCATGGAGAATCGAACGAGACGTTGGCGGTCCCGTAGGGAAAAGGACGCCATGCTACGACTGAGCCGCGTTGGGAGTGCCGTGGAGACCGTTAGCTACGAAACGACCGACGGTGCGTACCATATCCCATATTTCATCTTTTCTGTCTCAGGGGTCAGTAGATATGGTGTTGGAGACTTTAAAGGTAGACTTCAGGCCACTATATCAGAGCATTCACACCTACACCGCCTTGGACTCCCTTGACGAGCTCCGGAAGTCCTACCAAGCAGACCGCAAGGTGTGCTCATTCAAGAAAGCATCCGTTTCCTCTACTTACAGTTCAAAAGGCCCAATCAGACCTCATTCTCCCCGTCCCTCTTCAGTTGTCATCCCTAACTATGCTGACCGAGCAAATAATTGGGTTTTTCATCATTGAATCACACGTTCTGCAGACTACAGGCTCGTTTCGATCAAAAGCCGAAGTGGAAGAGCTATGGGACGCGATCGCTGCGAGGCTTGAGGAGGCGGTGGACGGAGCACTTCGGAATGTGACAGAACCCGACAGCTATCTCGGCGCAAAGGAAACGCTGATAGCGTTGATCCTCACTCTTGAGGTACAAACCTTCTATGAATGGACCTGGTGTGTTTCTAACTCCCTTCGACTTCCTAGGCTTATCAATACTCGACATCGTCTTTACATGCGTCGGTCTTCCGCTTATTCGAGAGATATGCCACACTGCTCGAACGGCAATTCAGCAAACGCTTCAAAGACGTAAAGCTTCCACTGCTGAAAGCAGGAGGGTAACTTATTCGTGCATACTTTTCAGATCGTGGTACAAGACGATTATCAACCGATGCATGTTGACAAGCTGACGGAGAAGGACGCTGTCTTGAAGGTCGTCTGGCTAAGCAACGCTGAGCGGGCAGAACTAGCTAGGTGACCACTTCGCTACCTTCCCAGATCAGCCTAGCATTAGTCGTTCTAACATCATCGCAGCCTGTCAACGCCCCTAAACTTTCCTTGGTCACAAAGTTTCTATCTTTGTTGTGAAGATGTAAGTTGTCAGAATACGCATGCTCACTTTACGATGCTACTTAAACAACCAGATTCGAGATTTCGTTCAGCGATTTTATCAGTTCATCGAGGGCGTATCCCAGCACCATCGGAACGTTGACGAGTTATTGAGCAAGGTATACATATATTTGCTGGTCTTTCAATATCATCGGTGAACCCGCCCATAGTCACTCGATACCATTCTTTTCAACTACGTCAGCGACAGCTACGGCGACAACCTCAAGAAGACATCGACGCTCTCCCAAGTAGCGCAAATAATCACCAATCTCGAGCATTTCGAAGTCGCCTGTGGCGAGCTCGAACGGTCCCTGACCGCCCTCCGGTGCGCCTGCTCCCCGCACATCCTCCCACACTCCACACCAATACCCTCATCCTTCCTCCCTCAAACTTTCCCCCGTTTTCTTCTTCCACACTCAGCTCCGCGCAGCGCGGGGGCACGATCCGCCTCACGGCCGCGACGTCGTTCAACAAGACGCAATCGCGCGCGTCGGCGCGGATCACGGCGCTGATCAACTCCAAGCTCGAAGACTTTTTCGGGCTGTCCGAGTACGACTGGACGCCGCGGACGCGCGAGGGCGCGCCGAGCATGTACCTCTACGAGCTCGTCAACTGGCTCACGACCGTCGTCGACTCGCTCCAGATCAGCGACTCGTACAAGGACGAGGCGTATCGCGCCGCGACGGCGTACATCGCGCAGTCCCTCATGGTGCGTTGCGTTGCATTCCATTGCATCCACCCCCTCCCGGCCCTACAGAAAAGAAAAAAGAAAAAGAAAAAACCCGTTCCTCTCCCCCCCCCCCCCATGCACGTGAAAGAGCAACCTCGGGACTGATGACTGACGACTGCGGACGTAGGACTTCCTCACGGATAGAAACATCCCGATGATAAACGAAAACGCGATAGCGAACATCCTCGTCGACCTCGACTTTCTCGAGGAACAGTTCCGCGGCGCAGGCCGCGTCAAGCTCGTCTCGTTCTTCACAGAGCTGCGCTCCGTACGTCACGTCCCGATCGATCGACTCACTCTTATCTCCTCTCTGACTTTTCCTTCCCTACCTTTCTTGTCATCAACCTTACGCAGATGACCTCGATCGTGCTGTCAGATAGGGTCACCGAATACCTGGTGCCGTCAATACGCCAAACGACATACGCAAACGTCAAACCAAAAAAGCTCACCGCGCTACTCGAGAAGATGGCACGTTTTGGGGGGAACTGCAGGGACCAACCATCACGCGAGAAGGGCGAGAAGCGGCGAAAAGAAGCAGAGGCAGTTGGCAGAGTATTTCCCGGCGAGAATCGTTGAGACATTGTATTCTTTTCTACTGCTGGCCGCAAGCTGCGTCTACGGCCGTTGTATGTGTAGATGAATTCCCATTGCCATAACTGATACCATGCGTGGGGGATATGTGAACTAAGATATCTGCTCGAGCTCTACAGAACGCAGAATTGATAACGCGCGCACGCCGCAGCGGACACACAGCATGAGTATACGGAAATGAGAAATCGGATCCAATATCAAGACGAGAACGGGAGGAGATGCCTGCACTAGAGAGAGACGACGCAAAAAAGAGGCGGGGGAGGTGATGAAAGAGCACAGCAACAAGAAAGATGGGAAACGAGGGCACGGATTTTGTGGGTCAGAAGGGACCATAGCAAAACCTGCCACGACCCCTCTTCCCAAACCGGCAGTTCAAACCAGTATGCCGCTTACACCCGTCGCTTGATGTTGGCGCTCAACCACTCCAAACCCTCATAAAGCCCGTCACCGCTCGTGGCACAAGCGGCCTACGGTAGCGAAACGGCATGAGTCACAAGCGCTCAGCGCGCAAAATGAGAAACGCCGCACCTGAATGTACCACGTCCGCTGACGAAGGCCATGAAGACCGAGCTTTTCTGTGATCTCCGCGGCATTCATGGCATTGGGTAGATCCTGTTTGTTGGCAAAGACAAGAAGGAGGGCATCGCGGAGCTCATCTTCGTTGAGCATCCTTTGCAGTTCCTCCCGTGCCTCAGAGACACGCTCCCGATCGTTCGAGTCAACAACGAAAATGATACCCTGAGTGTTCTGGAAGTCTGCAAATAACAAAAAATCAGAGAGGGATACAACGATCGGAAAGAGCGTGCCACTTGCAGTGCCTCCATAGAGGGCGGATCTTGTCCTGCCCACCCACATCCCAGACGGTGAAAGAGATATTCTTGTATTCGACAGTCTCAACGTTGAAACCTTATTAAAGTGAGAGCGTTTAGTTTGAACGGCCACAGCCAAATCAGAGACGAACCGATTGTGGGAATGGTGGTGACGATTTCACCGAGCTTGAGCTTGTAGAGGATGGTGGTTTTTCCAGCGGCATCAAGACCGACCTTTATTGGTACCCAGCAGAGTCAGACGTTGGTCACGAGGGTGATAAAATACGGGTATTACCATGAGAATGCCTGAAAAGCGAATTAGGATCGAAAAAGTGAGGTGACATGGCAAAAACGGCTTAAGGAGACGCACGCATTTCCTTCTTTCCAAAGAGATGGACAAGGATGCGAGAGGCAGATATACCCATAGCTGAAGAAGTCTTGAAGAGTCGTTAACGAGAGGGGAAAGGGCGGCAAGGGGTGGTAGATGTCGAAGGAGTAGCGGTTGAGAGCAGGCTTAAGACGCCCCGCCTCCTCCGCCCAATCATTTCACACTCCGATCGCCACCAAACCCCGACAGTGAACACGTTTATCCTGTCCCTCAGACACGTCGAACTAGTACTATTGTCTCTTAAATGCATCCCTCTCGACCCCAGAGAGCCCCATCGAGAGCCCTTTCCTCCACGTATGCCCCAACTCTAAGGTGGCTGTGCGGTAATCGCCGAGTGAATAAAAGTATTTTTCAAAGGCGATGCCCACCCCCGAGCCCGAGCAACAATCATGAGATCATTTGCCCTCTTCGCTTCGCCCTCCATGAGAGAAACTGGTACATAATACGGCACGCATGGAATGCAAGATCAGGCGCATGTGCCTCCTTGAGTCGTCACTGGCCGCAAGTCGAGTGTTTGAGATCTGACGGGCAGACATCCTCGGGATCACCCGCACTCGTCAGTGGGCGGACTCGAGGTCAACTGGCCTCCGTGGCACAGATCTTGGAGACATCACCGATCGACAGATGGGAACAACAGTACGTCAACTCTTTTGTTGGCATGGCACCGGAGATCATGGGTACGAGCCTTTTGTACACAGCCACAGCATTTCAAGTGCCAGAATGTTCATTCTTAAATACATCTGGGTCCCTCTGCCGCTTTCTTCAAGTTAATGGACCTCTGGTTACCCGAATCTCCAAAGGCCTTAAAGTGACTGCCAGATTAGCTCCCTCCAGGGGAGCGTGTGATCAGGTGTGGATCGTAAGTTAGCATTGAAGTTACGGATAACCAAGCGTTAGTATTCGAAGCACAAGTAACATAAAACATCAGTCGCGCGACTGCAGGGTATTCCTCAGCGGTAATCAAGTCATAGAGAAAAACGGATGGAATGGATGAACGCAAGTGCCACAGTAGGCAGATATTGTTGCAGAAATCTTCTAATATTCGCCTTCTTCCTCAGCATCCGCAGAATCAGTGCCAACCTCTTCATAGTCGCGCTCGAGGGCAGCAAGATCTTCCCGTGCTTCAGAGAATTCACCCTACAAGGAATTAGCCAGAAGCGTAAGAGAATCGGTGGAACGCACCTCTTCCATACCCTCACCAACATACCAGTGCACGAATGCGCGTTTCGAGTACATCAGGTCGAACTTGTAGTCTAGAGATGACATACGTCGTGTTAAAAGCGAGATGAGGGGTCAAAGTGCAAACAAACGCACCGAGTCGGTGCCATGCTGCGCCGATAGCAGTGGTACTATGCAAATGTCAATAATCGTCCGTATACTGGGACTTCATGAGTGCTCACTTGGACAGCATACACAAGCTACGCGACGTCTTGGCGAGGTCGCCACCGGGTACGACAGCCGCGGGTTCGTGGCAGATTCCGAGCTATATGAGCATTAGCACATGTGTACGTATGAAGAATCAGTAAGCGGGTGCCCACCTTGAAACCAGTAGGGCACCAATCGACAAACTGGATAGTACGCTTCGTTTTGATGCTCGCAACTGCAGCCGACGTGTCCTTCGGCACAACGTCGCCACGGTAAAGCAGACACACGGCCACTATTCAGGCCATGAACATCATGGATAAACTGTCAAAACTTAAATAATAGTACGCACTGTACTTTCCGTCCTTTGGATCACATTTTACCTATTCGTGCCACATTCAGCGTCAGCGAAATGCAGAGGCAGCAGGAGTGTACCATCTGGGTGCCACTTTCGAAGCAAGCGAAGGTCATTTCTGCTACTGTATTCTGTTCATGCGACGCCTTCTCCGCAGAAAGGAGGGGGGCGTAAGTAGCCAAGGGGAAGTGGATACGGGGGAAGCTGAATAACTCGTTAAGATACCTGGGTCACGGATAAGGAAACCAGTGGCTTACGGGACAAGGTTGGTCTGGAACTCGTTCAGGTCGACGTTGAGGGAACCATCGAAGCGGAGGGAGGCAGTGATGGACGAGACGACCTGCGCGATCAATCGGTTCAAATTGGTGAAGCTAGGCTGCGCGACGTTGAGACGATTCTTGCAGATATCGTAGATAGCCTCGTTATCCACCTGAGCAGTATAATCGATCAACGTCGCAACCCTGACACCAAAAGGTTGCCGGAATACGCACCATGAAAGAGCAATCTGCGTGTTCGAGGGTCGTGTGCGTGGTAAGCACCGAGTTGTACGGCTCGACGACGGAAGAGGACAGTTGAGGCGCGGGGTACACGCAAAACTCGAGCTTCGATTTCTTGCCATAGTCTGTCGAGAGACGTTCGAGAAGGAGGGCGCCAAAGCCAGATCCAGTGCCGCCACCGAAGGAGTGGAAGACGAAGAAACCCTGGAGGCCATTGCAGTTGTCGGCAAGCCGCCGGATCTTATCCATGGTCGGGTCGATGAGCTCCTTGCCAACGGTATAGTGACCACGGGCATCTACAGAACACAGAAGACGCACACGTGCACCTCATCAGTCGAACGCAACAACAACATAAACGAGGTCAAAGCGCACAGTTGTTCGCAGCGTCTTCCTTCCCAGTAATCATACTCTCAGGGTGAAACAGTGAGCGCATCGGGCCAACCTTGACCTCGTTGATAACGCCGGGCTCGAGGTCTACATAGAGTGAGCGAGGGACATACTTGCCTGAGCCCGTCTCCGAGAAGAACGTCGAGTGGCCGACGTGTTGCTCGCTCACATTCCCTTCTACGCGTCCATCAGACTATAGACGTCATCCAGGACATGAGCACTTTCGGCGAGAAGCACACGAGACTTATACACACACTGAGACCGTGTTCAAGCGTGTAAAGCTCCCCTGTGAAAACCGATCAGAGGGACGACAGATAGAGAAAAAAGAAAGCTCACAGCAGGCGTTACCAATCTGAACGCCAGCCTGGCCAACGTGAACGGAGATGACCTCTCTCATTTTTACGTTTTTGTGAAGTTTTCAATGGGGTGTACACAGGCAAGGCCAGTGGCTGGGCCTCGGCGTTGAGGGTTGACAGGTAACTTTGGGGTGGCGCTGACACAACCAAAACAATGCCAAACAAGGTCATGCGTAAATTGATCGTGAATATCGATAACCCCATTTATGAGGCCGTTAAGGTGGTATGCTAAGGCGTAACAAGCTGGAAATTAAACGTTGAAAGAACCATCACCCGAATCCTCAGTACTCGCCAGGCTCCTCAACATCAGCCGAGTCAACCCCAACCTCCTCGTAGTCCTTCTCAAGTGCAGCAAGGTCTTCACGCGCTTCGCTAAACTCACCCTCTTCCATACCCTCACCAACATACCAGTGCACGAACGCACGCTTCGAGTACAGCAGGTCGAATTTGTGGTCCAGCCGACTCCATGCCGAGGAGATGGCAGTGGTGTTGGATAACATACACATACTTCGCGAAACTTTGGCCAAATCGCCATCCGGAACGTGTGAGGGGGGCTCATTGCAGATTCCAATCTTGAAACCAGTGGGGCACCAATCAACAAACTGAATGGTCCGCTTCGTCTTGATCAACGACACAGCTGCGTTAACATCCTTGGGCACAACATCCCCACGATACAGTAGTGCGCAGGCCACTTCGTACGACTATCAGGTTCTGACTTATTTTTTACTAGCGGGCCCACGTACTGTATTTTCCCTCTCGAGGGTCACACTTGACCATCTGACTTCCGGTTTCGAAACATGAGAAAGTCATATCAGCGACGGAGTTCTGCTCGTGATGAGCTTTCTCCGCGGAGACAATAGGAGCAAGTGTCGCAAGAGGGAAGTGAATGCGGGGGAAACTTGTAGCCATCTTTAGTCAACTTGACGGGGTAAAGCAAGCTACACTACTCACGGAACAAGATTGGTCTGGAATTCATTCAGATCGACGTTCAAAGAACCATCGAAGCGAAGGGATGCCGTGATCGAAGATACGACCTGTGCGATAAGGCGATTCAGATTCGTGAAACTGGGTGACGTGATCCCAAGGCTCTTTTTGCAAATGTCGTAAATAGCCTCATTGTCGACCTTCACATGTGACGGTCAACATGACGGTCTCAATCAGAACAAAAGAAGAGCACCATAAATGAACAGTCCGAGTGCTCGAGGGTGGTATGTGTAGTGAGAACCGAGTTGTATGGCTCCACAACAGAGTTTGCGAGTGTCGGAGCAGGGTAAACACTAAACTCGAGCTTGCTCTTCTTGCCATAGTCCGTCGAGAGCCGCTCCAGGATAAGTGCACCAAGACCAGAGCCTGTGCCGCCGCCGAAGGAATGGAAGACAAAGAAGCCCTGGAGGCCGGAGCAATTGTCAGCCAGACGTCGGACTCTGTCCATCACGTTGTCGATCTGCTCCTTCCCAATAGTGTAGTGACCTCGCGCGTCTGACACGAGAATCAATTAGTTGCAAGACATTCGTGGTCAAGGGAGTGAACGGACAGTTGGACGCGGCATCTTCTTTTCCAGTGATCATGGTTTCCGGGTGGAAAAGGCTGCGGTATTTGCCAGTGCGCACCTCGTCAATGACATTCGGCTCAAGGTCGATGTAAAGCGACCGGGGAACATGCTTTCCCGATGAGGTCTCTGAGAAAAACGTGCTGAAGCCCTCTATGTTGTGTGCTCTAGGAGCATTATCGAGGCGGCCATCGGGCTATACAAAACTCGTAGAATGACACGTGTAAGAGAGCCAGACAGGTGGCACGCACACTTAAACCATGCTCGATGGTATAAAGCTCCCCTGTAAAGCAGGCGTGTTAGCAAAACGAACAAAAACAGTGCCCAAGGCAGGAATGCGGAAAAAACGCGTCATGTTCACGTCTCGTCCAGCTGCAAGATAAATTGAAAACTTACAGCAAGCATTCCCGATTTGCACACCAGCCTGGCCAACGTGAACAGAGATGACTTCACGCATTTTTTCAACTTCGAAGAGCAAGAAGCTATACAGAAACGTGACGTTAGTTCTTTACCCCGTCTTGGAATAGGGCAATGGGGACGTGTCAGTGACTTACTTATAGGGATCGAGGGAGAACAATGGGTAGAAGGGAGCGAAGAAAAGGGCGGAGGGTTGAGCAGAACTCGTGTTCACCCTTCCGCGTAAAAACTCGCATAAGTTATTCCCACGGCCACTTATTATGTCATCGCGCTTTAACGGGTTACGTCCCATCACACGCGTCCTGCGTTGAGGCTGCTCTCTTCACCTGCGCCTCTGAACTCTGAACGATAACTTCACGCCCCAACTCGTCTGCCATCCTATTATGAATCGAACACTTTGCGTCTTCCTCGCCCCTGTTCAGGTTTTCCAACTCGATGGGGTGTTTTTTCCTCGGTTCCGACAATGACGCTTCCTTTGTTTGTGCTCCTCGTGGCTCTGGCTCCCTACATCTCTGCCGCTGCAAAACGCAAGTGTTAACTGATCACTCTGCGAGATTCCCACACTGGGCCACCGCCCCATAGCTGAAATTTCAGGCCTCGCCATGCTGGCGCTTCTCAGCGCACATGGTTTCCCAAGAAGAAAGGTGGCGGCTATCACCGGGTGCGCCACATCACTGCCACTGTTCTCAATGCCACAAACTTTGCCAATGCAGGGCCTATTCCCACATTTTCCGACACAATTGGGGGCTTAAATGGCAACGCACGCGCTTGAACCAGTTAGTGCTTAAATTTGCACTGCACAAGTCGTTGCCTAGCCTACGGTGTCCGTCTGCGTGATCTCACTTAGATCGATCATGGCAGCCGCCCTGCGCCGCAATCAATAGGAAATGTCGGTTTCAAAGTCATCAAAGCAGAGGATCAATGCGATAATGATAAGATGTGAAGATATCAGCAGTGATATCTAAGGACTACGGCACAACTTCGACCAACGTGTGGATTCGACCCATGAGCCTAGCCCCTCTTATCCACGAATGGCATCAAACGCTACTTAGCCAGAGCCGAGCCTTGCTCGACAACCCTGTCGGAAACACATTGGCCCCGACATCTACGCCTTGTCAGGCACCCGAATACTCCTTGGTGTTAAGTAGTTGTGGTATTGGGAACGGACTTTTGTTTCGGTTGGTCTAACCCGGTACAGACTCTGCCCGTCTTGTTTATCACCTATCGCTCATGTTTACACTCTGATTTCGGATGTTTCAACATTCAACGGTGTCATTACTGGCCACCGCTTTCATCAATGCTACCGAAGGCTGTTGCCCTGACTCACTATTGTCTGAATCCCAGAGATATGGACAAATTACCCCTGCAAGGTACCTAATCAGGTCTATTTGCGCTATGCCTCTTGATGTCGCGGCGCCTTGTCTGCTCACATACGACGCGCTCCTACGGGATCGTGATTCAAACTGCGATGCCCGCGTTATTGTTTATATCGCCGGCACTTTGGCCATTTGACTATAGTTGGCACAAGCGATTTGTAGTTTTCAGGCTTTACACGAGCTGCGAAACTAAACAGTCATGGCCTTGATGCACGGAGACGAGTAGCCAGCAGCGCCAGGCACGCATGTTTTTTTTTCACACGACGGCCGAATGTGGTGTGTTGAAACGGTGCCCCGTGCCACGTCTTGCTAAACTTCCTACGCCACGCGTGGCCATGTGTACGTCCTATTTGGTCCATCCACGTACCTGCCAATCATCTTCCCAATAGTGGCTTCACGACAAATGAATAACGAGGATTCTTTCTAGCAACCGGCGCAGTTCGTGGAATGGATATCGTCCTACCGTCCCTTATTCCGCAGTCCAGTGCATATTCATGACGCGGGCTAGGCCGGGCGTTTGCGAGAGACCCATGATGAGATACCTACACGGGTCATCCTTGGCGCGGATGCCATCTCTTGGCACACTAATGTGGGAGACACAGAGGCGATGATCGAGCAATAGGGAGTATTCGACGCCCTTGTCCGAGTCACCAGCTGACCAGTCTGACTCGGCGAAGGAGTGTGCTGTGCCTATGAGACCAGCCTATCAAAAACAACCGAGTGTCGAGTGCAAGAGTTGGTTGCTCAAGGTTCTGGCTGGTCGTGAAACACGTTCGAAGTTCGAAATCGACGTCTGGGCGGTTGTCGGTATGATTTGTTTTTTTCCTCCATCTTGTTGAGTTCCTGGCGATTAACATCGTCGGTTTGATGTCAAGACCGTTGCTGTTGGAGGACTATCCGAGATTTGGAAGCTTTTGCTATGCATCCGGAGGCGACTAAGGGGTAGATGATCGCAGAAACAGCCATCAAAATTCAGAATTGACTCCTATCACCCCGCAGGTTCCGGTCGTGACGGTGGACACAACAAGCAAGGAAAGGAATAGATGGTCGCCACTCGGTGTTCCACTCCTAGTATGCTATGATCCAACCCGTCATCCCGTATGTCATCTATAAATCCGGCAACTGAGATCGCGCGGATGAAGGGGTGATTATTTGACAAACTGAGAAATGCAAAACGGGTGTCATGTTTGCCGCCCAACATGAGCACATGGGATTTACCGACTCGGAGAACAAGACTCACGTTTGGAGTTAGAAATTTGATTTGAAGCACACCCAAAGAGGTTGCATTCAATAGGGTAGGCACAGCTGTCGTGCACACGAACGCAAATGAAGGAAATGGCGGTGTGCGTCACAACAGGTGGTTTCGAACTCATCTCAGCAAAGCCCTTAGACTGAAAGAGGTGATGTATCCGGTAGTTGGCGGATGTGCAGGAGGAAAGCTCGTTTCGTGGAAAGGCCAGGTCAAGCAGCGGGCTTTACGCCCAAGACGTATCAGTGGCACCCCTATACGGTGTTCATGCTCAGCCGAAGACTAAAACGGGGTTGCCTGAGGAGAACACCAGTTCCAGTTTAAGAATACGAATACGTTCACCAGTCCCACCTCCAAGGAACTAAGCATAGAAATGTGGATGATCATTGCGGAAGAAGATCTCCCCAGGACTGGATGCTCAGAGGTGATGGTCGGAACTCGAAAGTGGTCTCGGCCATCGGATTGGAGCTGGGGACCCCAGTATCTGACGAGTAAGGGACCCTGACCACCTCGTGTCCCCGAGGAGCGGACGCGTCTGCCACCGCCAGCCCATGGCTCTCCGCACTATCCGCAACACACCCCACATTCCAGAAACTTGAACTGGGACCTAAATTCAGCTCCAAGACGTGTTTGCGTGACCTGAAACGTTCAAGGACGAAGTAACGACAAGCGCTTAGCAGTTCTTATTCAACCACCTCGTACATCTCAAAGGCGGACGTCGAGCACAATGAGCCAGACTCCAAAGACAGAGCCAGACGCTGCTACCCCAGTAACAACAACCCCAGCGCCTCAAACTCATACTCCTACGACCTCATACACTCCCACCGCCTGGGCATCGAGTCGTACGTGTCAAGCACCGTCACCTGTGATCTGTGATCTCACGCCCAAATCCCATCAGAAATCCCTATCGACCCCGTCTTACAGCAACAGTCTGCGCATGCCACGTATGTCAGACGTATTTGTTCTCACTCTCCACTCACTCCGTTCCTAGGACGCAGTATTACACCCAATTCCAGCATTCCCATTACCCACAGGCGTCATATGGCCATTATCAACCCTACATCCCACCTGCCCAAACTGCCCAAACACAGACGCCCGGTCCCGTGACGGCTGCAGTACGCCACCCCGCACAGGTGGCAAATCAAGTCGACACCACTGACGTCGCCACCCTCAATGACGCGATAGGAAGTGCTGGGGTGGATCTGAGAGTCCGTGCACTTACCATTGGACCAACGTCATCATACTCACACTTCTGGTGCTACCATAGGCAGAAGAGGAAACGTTACAGCGT
This sequence comes from Russula dissimulans, assembly GCA_022376545.1. Lineage (NCBI taxonomy): Eukaryota > Fungi > Basidiomycota > Agaricomycetes > Russulales > Russulaceae > Russula > Russula dissimulans. The sequence continues at coordinate 50,428 of WTXJ01000025.1, read as the reverse complement.
GGCGCGGATCAATACCAAACGTATCGCCCGCATGAAGATCGCTCGCGAAAGCAGCCCGCCGCCCCCAACTTTGACACGCGCTTCCTGGGACCTGCGATGCGCGCAATCGGAACGAAACACAAAGTCCCCAAGGTCCCAGAAGACTCGGTGAACTACGTCGCGCTGGCATTACGGGCGCGGCTGCACGACCTCCTTGTCGCGATGGCCGCAGCCAGCGCGCATCGCACAGAGTCGCAGTTTGACCGCCCGCCGTCCACATACACAGACGGAACACCCATGTGGCGGGTATCCGTACGACGCGACGTCGCGAAGCAGCTTCAAGCCCTCGAACGCGTGGAGCGCGAAGAGGAGATGCGCATCCGGCACGAACGAAAGGAGCTCGCCGCGGCTCAAGCGGCCGCGCTCGCAACGCACGTGCCGGGCGTCTCGACCGGAGACGCGGAGGATGGCGAAGGCGGGCCGAAGAAGAAGAAGAAAAAGGCAGACGGGCCGGGCGTGACGGCGAAGAACATGTCCGAGGACGTGCGCAAGAAGATGTCGAACGCGGTCGCGAGCCACGCCGCGGGTCTTAGCACGGGCAAGTACGCGTGGATGACTGCGTCCAACGCGACGCCCGCGCCGCCCCCGAAGTCGAAGCCGGCTGCACCCAGTCCTGCACCCGCGACGACGACGGCGCCCGCGACAATGGGGTCGGCCGCGACTGGGGCGGGAAGCTCGTGGGCGCGGCCGTACGTGTCCTCGTCGGGCAAGGCGGCCAACGCGACAAAGGGGGAAGAGGACACGCGGCGTGTCGTCACTCTGCGCGATGCCTTATTCGTGGTGGAAAAAGAGCGGGGCCATGGTGCCGGGCGCGGCGCGGCGCACGGGTGGGTGCGATGACGAGTAATTGGAATGTACGGTTCTACGTATCCCGGCCAGCTGTGTTTTGCCTTTCCTAGCCCTTCCTAGCCCCCCGCCCGCCCAACCTCTGCAGCTGCAGCTGTGTGCTGTGTTGTACCGATAGGCGGGTATGAATGATCGGATTCGCCGCCGCCGCCTCGTGCAATTTCTGGACGAGTTTTTCCACGAATAAGCGAACGATCCTTTGCCCCTGCATGTCCTCATCGATCCGAGTCGGAGGCGAGATTAGGCGATGAATAAATTCGAACATTAGCATAATGCCTCCGTGCTGTCGCTGGGATGAATTTTCGGGGTGTGTTGCTGCCCAGGCGGCGTGATGTTGTGTGTTCAGTTCGGACTCAGGGCAATAACCGTGCCGGAGAGCTTCTGAGGGACTTTCGTAACTGCGGGCGCGAGGCGCGCGTACCATGATTGGTTTAGTCCTTGGTCATGTGAGGCCATTGTAGTCTAAGCACCGGCGCCCCATGCGTCCTCGCTCTTCAGGGCTGCTTTCGCTTTCTTTGGGTTCCTTGGGGTTGGGGGCTTTGTTTTCTATTGTTGAGCATCCGGCGAATCGTGCAGGCGCAGGGACGTTGCGCACAGCGCAGCGCGGGAACGAGGAAAGACAGAAAGAGCGGCGCTGGCTCTGGCTCTGGCCATGGGCAGCCCTATTCCGTCATCATTCGTTCATTGCAACAGTCTCAGTTTCCCGGGCCGTTGTGGTGAAACCTCGCAGGTTCGCACTGCCCGCCCTCAGGGGATAAAACCCATGAATCATATTGAATCGAGTGACGCTCGAGTGTACGCAAACCCCTGTGGTCGTCCTATGCACCGTGTTACGCGAACAAAGCGGGCGGTGCACAAATGTACCACTACTCGGAGTGGTCAGAAAAGAGTGAAGAACAAAGGGACTCGGATGTGTCAGATACCTGGGACGTGTATCAAATGTTAGGACGGAAGGATCAACACTACGAAAACTACTGTAGGAATCCCACCAAACCATCATCATTCCAGCATCGCCCCGCCCACTCAGGGCTGGAGACAGAGACAGAGAGAGAGGGGCCAACGTGCCACGCGGCCACATCCTAGTTTTATGGCAACCGTCGCAGAAAACGTCAGAATTAAGTGGCAGGTGGCAGGATCATCATTCCCAACTCGACCCGATGACGGATCGCATCATCCATCCATGGGTGCCACAATCCGTCCGTTACTGTTTGCTTCTTTGTTGGCGTCCCTCGACGAAGCACGGGCCGACGAGATCGTCCAAAAATGTCGATTGACATCGGCCGACTTCGGAAGTGGAGTGGAGTCTGAGGGGCGAGATCCACGGCATGAGGGAGCCCGATTCCGAGTCCGTCAGAGTCGGCTGCCAGTGAAAGCATCGGGACCGGCGTCCGACAGATTTGCAGAGGCAGAGAGTGGATCGCTCCAACTGTCCCTTTGGCTTCGCTTCCCGGGGTGTTCGGAGAAGAATTAAGGTGTAAATAGGGTATGACTCTTCTATTCAGAGAAGGGCTGTGTCAATGAGCGAGTAAGGTACTCTCTTGTATCACATCTATCCACATGGAGCAGGTCCCAACATAACGTACACCGATATTCTAAACATCGTTAAACACAAAATGGTATGACATATATTCTTGCGGCACCTGGTACACGGAAAAAGATTACAAGGAGTCGACGGACAATATTCAAATTAATAAGTTCACAGATTAGCCTGACAAGGCCCCCTAGCCCAAAATCGGGAAACAACGGACAACGCGGAATCCTCATGGGATCCGCAAGACCACCCACACACGGATCTGTCAGAAATCAACGCCGTCCTGATGATTGACGCGATACCCTCGGTTTGTTCTTGGAGGAATGCGAACTGCGGTGCCGCTTTGGTTCTGGCCTGGCAGACGCATGTCCCTGCCTGGTGGTGTGATGTCCGGTATTGGCGCCAGGACTGCTCTTGCGCTGGGCAGGAGCAGGGCGTTGGGCATGCTGGGATTGACTGCCGCCGTGATGATGATGATGTCTCGGGCTACTTGAGGCATGGCGCTTCGGTGCAGGTGCCGCAACTACTGGTTTTTGATGGTTGCCAAAGCCGCCAAGTAAAAATGAGAACGGGCTGCTGCTGCTCCCGCCACCGGCCTGTGGGTGCTGGCTCCGATATCTACGCAGGGCACGCGCCTCCTTCATCTCGCGGCGGCCTTGCTGGCGAACGCGCTCGTTGCCAGCGAGAGTACCCCGCCACATGCGGAGCCAGCCATGGATAGTCGATGCCTTGCGATGACGGCGCATACGATCCTCGTCCTGTGATATCAGATTATGTTTTGTGAGCGCATTGGGATATCGTTCCCACGGATCGATACACGTACCGTGGTCCAGTCGATCTCAAACATGATATCTATTCAGAAATGAAGAGTGGGAGAGGTGCGTTGATAGTGAAATGGTGAGAGTGTGAGGTCCGAGGGTAGCGTTGATGGGAGTTTCCAGAACGACCTTATAAGTGGACGCATACTAGGCTAGGATACGTTCGCCTCGTGTTTGTCTCGGAAATGTCCGAAGCGTCCATCATAGTGCAATCGCCCCCACCGACGACACCGATCATGCTCCTCTGACAGACGTAAAGATACGCGGTAGGGTGATATCTGTCCTTGGTGGGGGAGGGGGGGGGCGTGGAGGGGGCGTGTCAAGGAGCGTGTGGGGTCCACACCATACACGCATTGACCGCATTCGGTATCATGTGCGGGAGTCCCGGGTGGTGTTGTGCCCCCCGTAAAATGACCATGCACCCGCACAGAGGCGAAAGTAAGTTATGCACCGTATGGTACAACTACAGTACTGAGGGCCCCTAACGCTACATGAACGTCAATCGTGTCGCAGGTTGGTTCAGGGCTTGGCACGTACACCGCAATTGAAACTGTCGTCAAGGTCGGATTTGATTAACATGCCTGAAAGGTTATATCGAAATCGATCGAGAGGGCGAGCAGATGGGGAGGGGGGAAAGGGTATGCTTGAACGAGAAGGCGTCACGCGAACGGGGTAGCGCTGCACCGGTTGGTTCACAGCCGTAGCCGACTGGTGAGGTTCCGACCAGAGATATGATGGTTGCTTATATAAGATGTCGTTATGATTAGCGCACGTGAGACGTTTCCGTCGTACTGCTGAAAGGCGGTGCTTCGTGCCAACACCGCATCTCTCCAATCTGACTTTTGGTTGAGGTGAACCATTCTCGAAACCATATCGCTTTCGCAATAGCCGAAAATACCTCCGGACGAAGTAATGGCCGTAGACTTCACTCGTCATTCAAATACGAGCCAAATCTCGCCCGTCTCTCAACATCTTCAGGTACTACCCCGCTAACGGATCCACGACAATCTCTACCACTCTCCTCCGCTCATTAATCATGACATTTAGGAACGTTAGCGTCATTATTGAAGGTCGACTCTTCTTGGGAAAGTCAGTGCTCCCTCTTCACCCTTTCGACCACCTTCCCCCCGTCTCACACTTCTCCCTCTAGTCTCGTCGCGGCACAGTCAACCCGCTCTTTGACAGAGCGTCGCATCACACACATTGTTTCTGTTTGCACCGACCCGATCCCCGCCGAGCATCAGCAGTCTGGCATTCAACACATGCGTGTCCCCGTGCGAGACGATCCCTACGAGGATCTTCTCATTTGGATGCCGCGCACCTGCAGCTGGATCGATAACGCCCTTCGTTCTGGAGGTGTCGTCCTTGTTCACGGAGTGCACGGCCTCTCACGAGGCGCTACCATCATGGCTGCCTATCGTATGTATCTCATTCATCCATCTCCATCTCCATCTCATCACCTCTTGTCGCACCAGTAATGTGGTCTAGACGCGTCAGCGCTGCCGCAGCCTTGGACATGGTTAGACGAAGTAAGGCGGCATTCGCAACTTTCTGTCCCCGACGGACGTTAATCTAGCCCCTTGATCAGCTCGCGAACAGATCTGGCCAAACGACAGCTTCCGGTATCAGCTTACGCTCTTCGAGTCATGTGGGTACGCACCATCCCCGGAAGAGGGTATCTATGTGCGCTGGCGCCATGACCTCAACCGCCAAATGCATTCCAGGCGTTGACTGCACTCATCAGGTGCGGGCGCACGGACATGTACTTTGTTTCATCGCTGAGTCTTTTGCATAGAACTGTCATTCTTTTGTGCAATCTCTTTATCCGGATAACTATCTATTTGTACGAAGTGTTGTGTTTCACCAACTCATGATACTCTGTACCCCTGTCGTTCCCTATCGTATCCTTCCTTCTGTTTCTTCGTTGTTGATCTGACTTATTCGCTTTACCTTATGACATACTAATGTGGGAACTATACACGACTATTGACCTATACAGCCATTCATTCTGATCAAACTGAAATGTCATTCCTTTACCCATCTTCACCACGGTGTTGTTCGAGACTCCACGTATACAGTACGTGCCAGCTCCAACAGCCAGCCTGGACTGGACTGGCATAAGTCACCGCTACCTGATCACGTGGTCTAGTTGGGCGCGATCCAGGTACGGGATTGAAATGGAGCATAGCCGTGGGCACAGGATAAGGAAGATCTACTGTAGCTGTCACAGCACCGGTTTTGGGTTCAAGTCAGACGAGCGCCATTGATGAATCTAGGCAGCTCGGAGGCTCACTCACAAGGGGTGCCGGTCTAAGCTTCCTAACTGGGTGACATGGTTTCACCAGATCTAGATCGAAAACGCGTGTGTGAAAGTCCCCTGTGCGAGCCCTGATTGACATCGCCCTCTCGCGACAGCGATATGGCATGTCTAACGTGTTCGTCAGTTCGGTTAACGCCGTGGACCGAAGCGAAGAGACGGAGCAGGCTTGCAAGAGACCGGTCTGGTAGTCTTCTTTGTTGCAGTACAGTAATCGTGACAAGAACAGTGATTCATTCGTGATAGGAAGGATTGAGAGTGTACATACAGTTAGCCGATATCATAAGTAATGTCAGAAGAAGCAAGGTCAGGAGGGATTAAGTCGGCCGAAATAGCGTACTAATTTACACGTTTGCACCCCCGCGGCGTGAGAGAACCCCCGGTAAAGGGGATCCCGTGAGCCGCGAGAGGGAAACGAAGGGCAGATGATTGATTGATTGCTTCTCCTGTTTTTCGGCACCCAGTCACTCGTAAGCACGCGTGGGTCACAACACGCCCGGCGTACTAATCAACGATCTTTCGAATTCTCCGAGGTTTCAACGTTGGGCACCGAAAAACTCTGCAAATGCGAGTTGTCGAGGAAAGCGGTCCATCTCTGCGAGATAAGGATGCTGATAAAAAAAAAAAAGGTTTCTGTGAGCAGTGCTGTTGGTCCAGAATAGTTCAGGAATGCTCACCACCGCTCCCGGAAACCAGGAGGGTATCGGATTCACCAGGACCTCCACTCCTCGCGCCTCACACACTTCTCGCAATGCCGGGTAGTGCTCGTCCGTCGTAAGGGCCTCCTCGATAGATAACGCGCGCAAACGGGCCAGAGACGGGATCACCGCGGCGATAGCAGGGAGAAGTGAATCCGACATAAACGCGTGGGCCTGAAGTCTGATGTGCATCAGCGCGTTCGGGAGGGTGGGAAGCGGGCTGCTCCAGAACGGCCCCGCGATAACGAACTCCTCCAGGTTTGGAAACAGATCAGCGAGGCCGGAAGCCGGTTGGCGCGTGAGCGTCAGAGAGGCCACGTTCGGCCCGTAAACCGACAACGGACCACGGCCGCCATCGGGAATCTCGTACAGCTCGAGAATCCGCAGATCTGACAGATCGTGTTGTGAGGCGGAAGCGAAAGGAGGGAGGAACCACTCGATCACTGAGGCCAAGGAGGTGATGGGAAGCCGCAGCTCACGCAGACGCAGACTCGCCCTCTCCGGAAGCGCCGAGCCATAATCGGTGCGCACGCGGAGTGCTCGAATTTTCGGCCAGAGACGGACGAGGTCGTAGACCAGGGGGGAGTCAGAGGGCCTGCTATACTTGAGGTCCAATACCTCGACGGGCAGAACGAGGCTCGACAGCCAATCTAAGATCGGCAGCTCGAACGAGCACCTGTCCTTCTGCGACCAGAAGACGGATAAGCGTAGGGTGCGGAGCGTAGGGATGTGCGCGAGCAGAGAAAGGAAGTCGGGAATCCGGACGCATTCTGGGTGCCCGCCAGGGTTACTCTCTTCGGCAAAAAGCGGAAGCGTGGTCGCGAATTCGTCGATGACGCGAACAGTGAGCGACCGCGTGAACCTGAGAAGATGGGAACGATGGAGAATCGCCGCCGGCCCCAGCGTGCCGGGTGTCCTGGAAACATAGACGCGGCTGTTCTCGACTGTGAGGGAATGGTAGAGCAGACTCTGGACAAAGGGGAGCCAAGACTTGCAGACAACCGCGCACGCGCTAAGCAGCTGCCGGTCGGGTCCACGCAGCGGCAACTCGCACGTTTCTCTCAATATCTTGTAGATAAGCTCGAGCGGCAGGGGTGGAATATTGCAAGGCGAACTGGAAACTGCCTAGTGTTCATAGAATATTATCAAAACAAAATAAATAAAGACGAAGCGTCAGTTCAACTGGTGCCGGCGCGAAAGCATTGATTACCTACCTTGACGTCGGTGTGCTTATTTTTCCCGTCGTCTTTCGACTTTCTCCGGCGCCAGAGCGTGATCATCGGGTAGATGGGAAGTCCTTCTGGTCCTTTGTGGTTTCTTCTTGGAAAAATAGTCGGAGTCAAGAGCCACCGTGCGTCGAAACCTGTCTCAAGTAACGAGAGGAATTCTCGAGCGCCTGGTTACATGCCACATCGTTCGTTGTCGGCACCGGATCGTTTGTTTGAGGAAAGGCGTGTGATTGGCGCCAAAGCCAGATGCTCACCTCTCGGTTTCTTCCGAACGGTCTCTCACGGGAGGCGAGCGCAACCCTATTTTGCACAAGTACGTACCATTTGACTATAACAGACTAGTTCGTTTGGGTTTTCCAACCTACAAATTAACGAGACTTGCAGTGCAACGATAATAGCGGCTCTTACAGAGTGCGCTCAACGGCGGGTTGGTGTTATGAAGATACTGAGTCTTGTAGATCGCTCCCTCGTGCCGCGAACACTGCATTTGAAAGACGTTCTACGTCCCCGCCTATTCAGTTAGGAGACGCTAGCTTGGACACATCAAGTGTACTCACCCGTTCCATTGGCCGGACGGGTCCTGTCTTAGGAGAGAAGCACATGGTCTGAGAGTCAGAGGGAAAAAATTGCGACTCGTGTCTGTCTTCGAGACGCTCATCTGCAAGGCTTCTTTCTCAGGCTCATGAAAACCAGGGCTGCTGTAACTTAATTGAAAAGTGTTAGGGACCCGGCCCGCGCCCGTGAGCACGTCAACTAGCGGTTTAGTGGAGTCCGTGGAGGTAAGTTTTGGCGCCCCAAAGTCTAGCCGTCGATCGTGGCGGTTAGTACGTGCAGCGCTTGCCTTCTAGTCGCCTCGGGCACGTCGGGATGATTCCTTTCCTTGGTTCAGGTCAGCTCCGAATTCGAATCCGGAAATGTCATCGCAGTCAGGACTGTCCCGTGCCTCTTCAGCGCTTGACAAACCGCCACCTAACGCGCCGTTATGTTCTGAAAGTGAGTTAGTGGTGGCGCATCCAACGACACCATGCCAAACGGGGATACTATGTACCCTTTTCTGTCACGCCAAAAGCATGCTTTCTCAGGCGGGCGGACATGAATTTGAACTGCGTGTGGCCTTTAAACTCCTTGGGCATCCCGCTAGTTTCTTCCGACCGTCCACGGCGGTGCGTTTCGCAGTTATGTCGGTCATCCGCTGCGCCGCGCCGTATTATACCCGTCCTGATAGGGGGACATGCACACATTTCTTATTGTTCACTCGGAAACTAACAAGGTCCCGATCTATCAATCAGATCTTTTCCGAAAACACTTCTTTCCGATGCCGATACGAGAGCTTCCTTTCGGACAGTGCAATACGCGTACTGCGACGAATCCACCGTCAGCCTACTGCTGTACATGACGTTCCGAATGGGGAGGTCGGAGAGGCCAATTCCCCCCCGATTCTGTAAGAAACACCAAGCCATGTGCAAAGGTTACACTACAAGACACCGGCGCTGTCAGAGACGGTGATGACTTGCCATGCCATGCCATGTTTGAGCCCTCTGCAACAAATGATCTGGTCCTCCAATTGCGGAACTACTATCTTGTATCCTTCTCTTTACTGTCTCAACCCCTAGAAACTTCGCGCTTCGTCTGAGTCAAGTCATCAACCCCCATACCTTCTTGTGAAACTCCATGTCGATACCCAAAGGCCCAAGGATCCAAAGTCCGGAATCCCTTATTTTCTCTTTCCTCGACCCAGTGCCTGATCCGCGTCCATTCCAGGTGGAAGAAGTACATAGACAACAAGCGAACAGCAGAGGTTAATTGCGGACCGGGCAGTTGACGTACGATAGGTGAAACCAGAGATGAAGTACGCCGAGTAGAATGCCGAAGAAGTATCATTATTATAATACGTCATGACGAGACGAGCGCATGCAACCCATATATCTCCTTCCGGACCTTATAATAAACGTCGCAAACCGTGCCCTCCAGCTCGACCTGTCCGCGCGCGGATTTGCGCACAGCGACCGTCTCGACGTCGCCTCCCCGACAAACAAGCACGCCTTCGCCAATTAGCTCCGCCTGCACACCGACCGCGGCGAGCCGAGCCTTGAGCGCCGTGAGTTTCAGCTCGCCGATCATCGTCGAGTGCGGCAAGCGCTGCGTCGGTCTTGCGCCGAGCACCTGCGGCAGCGCCAAGGAGGAGGGGCGGCTCGCAGATAGCGAGGCTTGATTTGTGCGCTCGAGCACGGGCACGTTCGAACTGGCGCTCGTCGCGATCCGTCCAGTGACGAACCCAACCTCATTGTCCTCGAACTGAAATATAAAATAAAACGTGTGAGTTGGTCTGATGGGATGGGACCCCCGGGGGCACCGGGAGCACGACGACTTACCCTCGACATTCTCACGGATGCCAGCATCTCGTCGCTGAGCGAAATCGAATAACTGTTCGTGTTCTGCCCAATCTGCACGGATTCGCCTTCGGCAGGAGCATAAATGTCCTTGGTCATGGTGCGAATGCTTGCACAGCTGTCGAGAAGGGCCTCGGTCGCTGCGGGCCCGCCGTGCACAATAATCTTTTTACGAGGCAACAGAGTTCAGTATGCAAACTGCGATCCCTGTCGGGGAACTGACCAGTTTTCTGGGGGCGACTTTTGGAATGATGGTCTTGGTTGCCCGACCATCGTTGAGACCCTCGAGGTCAACGAAGAGCAGGCGACAGGCAAGTTGCACTTCCACCACTGTCGAGACGTATTTTGATGGTACCTCCTCGGGGACTTTCTGAACACGTCCAACAGACGGCCATGAGCCCGGCCGTCTCAGCTAAGGAATAAATCACTTACTTTGGTTTCCTCTTCCTGCCTCTTCCTCTCCTTGGCCTCCTCGTCCTCAGCCTCTTCCTCCATGATCTTTCCGCGCCGCACCCACATCGCGACGTCGATCACCTCGCCGTACTCGTCCACTCTCCGCTTCTTCTCGACGTACGGGAACATTCGGAACCGCTGGTTTTCCTTCCCTGCGCTCTTGAAAAAGGAAACTGCACGAGAGACGTTGCCCTTGAGATAGATGTCGAACGACAACAACTGTCGGTTGCTCTCGTCCGCGTCCATGCCACGACCCCAGTCCGCGCCGTCCGCTCGTGTAGGCTCTGCGTCGAGCCCCAGGGCCCGTTCGACGTCCTCTTCGCTGCGGCATCGGAGTCACTGTCGCTCGAATCTGCGCCTTCATCTGCTTCTAGGAGTTGTTGATTGCGGGCGAGCGCTGCCTGCGCTACAGCGGCTTTCTCGCGCACGATCCGTTGCTTTTGTTGGAAGATTTCGAGCTCCATGCCCGTCAGAGGAACCCTTGAGTTTAGCTGTCGAGTAAATCCGTCAGCCTATGCGCAATAGAAGACAAACCGGAGGATACTTACGCGTAGCTCGAGAGAACCATCAAGCATCACGTTGCTGCCGAGCTTGCCCTTGTCCCACTTGTCCTCGACGCGTTGGGATTTATTCCAACGCTCGAACAACGTCTGTCCAAGTGTACCTTCCTCGCCCCGGCCAGTGAGAAGGATGACATTGTCGGGGACGGTCGCGAAATCCGCGAATAACGACCGCGATGGTCCGTGTGAAAATGACGCAGGGACGGCAAGAATGAGTTTTGGGTCTTTTGACGAGTACGTCTCCAAAAGCACCTGTGGGTTAGGGAAGAACTCGAGGTGCCTAGAAAAAAAAAAAGTCAACTCCTCGGACCCGCGTCGGTAAATCGGCTTACTTAAATCGCAACGCGAACGCGCCAATCGCTTCCTCGTCGGCGTCTTCATCACGTCTGCGCTTATTGTTGCGCTTTCCAGAAGTCTCCTCGCCGACATCCTCCTTGCTCACCGTACCACCGAGCCACTCCATCATGCTTCGCACAAAGGTGAGCATTTCGCGACCCGTGCGGGAGAGAAGGCATATCGGATATTTAAGACGTGCGAAGGACCAATGCTGGTCGAGGAGGACCAGCAATTCGAGAACGCGCGTGCTTGCATCGCAGGGCAACAGCAGAGAGGACCGCGATGAAAGAGTTGTAGTGATAGTATCTAGATAAAACATGAATAGGAGGAAATGCGGGGGTCTACAAGGCTTCTCATACCAATCAATGCAGCATCGCGATCTTTTCTACGGCTGCCAATGACATTCGCCCGCTCCGCGTCGGTGATGAGTAAATCAGGCCGTGCTAACGACTCGAAGACAGTACCGCCAGCACCACTGGTAAGCACTGTTCCGTCGAGATGACGCTCCCGCATGTGATTCATATTCACTGCGTAGACAATTGTCCCGACAGCTGGAGAGCGAATCTTCCATATTGTACCGCCTAACGTATGTCCAGCGTTGAACGGGGTTATTGTCAAACCCTGGCACCGCCCTGAAAAGACATGGTTTATCAAGCCTGCTGGGGATAGTTGTGTTCCTACCTGAAAGGTGTGCGGGCTGAGAGTACCGCAGTGTATTGACGGCGTCAAAGGAATCATGAACTTCTTGAGGTGTGGCGATATACTTCCCCCTTGGCGAGTGATGTTGGGAAGGTGGGTCCCCTTCCGGTTGACCACTTTGTGGAGAGTCGGAAGGATCTTTCATCGACGCGTCATCGTTGTCCGTCGGTGAAACCTGCTCCTCCGCGCCACCCACATCCTCCTCATCGCGAATGCCCTCCGCTTCTTCTGTTGCAGCTATGCGGGCCATGGCCTGCACGGGGAGGGTAGAATATGCCGGGGCTTTGAGACCCCACCTTGACTGCGCGTAAGGGTACAGTCCAGAGTGTGAAAGATCTCCATGGGAGAGAAGAACAAGGTCGACTGTGGGTGCGATCCTGTCGGAGAGTTAACATCGGCATTTGGTAAACGCGACTGCATCGTTGAACACGTACTCTCTCAGCTTATCACAATATCGTTCCCAATAAAAATCATCCTTCGTCACGTCGTCTCCTTCTACTGCAGCTGAAGAGGGTTCCGGACACCAGTCTGGCGAGCCGCAGTCAAGCAGGATGTTGATGTCATCCACCTGAAGGAGATATGCCAATGGGCTAGTGCGCGACGACTTAGCTGCGCCAGATAGCGGCGTGAACGTCAGCATTTCAACGACTCTTCAGAGTGCCTACAAGTGACCTCCGAGGCTATGTTGGATTGTCTGATGACCCTAACCCTATGCAGCGCTTACTTGCACTTCCCTTCTGCTACTGTAGTGGAAGCGCTGCTCTCTGTCGAAAGAAATCTAATTTTTGGTATTGTATACCGGCACAACAAAAGGGGCCTCGTGGCCAATCTCTCGATCTGTCAATGTGAACGCGCTGAGGCCACAAAAAATGGTCAGGACACACAGTCGCTTTGTGTGGGTTACTGGCCACATGACATAACGAGATGCACCAGGGTATATATCATACTCTCTGAGCAAACCAGGGGCTTCAGCCCCACTACATATTGCTTAGTACCTCGCCTGCCTCTCAACCTCCGCGACTTTTTTTCATCTCGCACGCCAAGCCATGACAGAAAGATACAACCTACGCCCGAACGCTAAGGGCCGCCGCCCGCAGCAGAGTGGCAATTCGACCGAACTGGCTCCCGATAATGGGAGCACCAGCGCCAACATTAATAACAGAAACGAAGAGGAGGTCGTGATCATTAACAATGACACCGAAGGTGAGCCACACGACACTGATCTGGAGCCGTCGACGAACTGAACGCGCGCTGCTCATTGTGCGCGCAACGCACCCAGCTGGCCCACGAGGCCCCGGGGCCCGACGAGTGGAGGAAGGACTACCTCAGACCCGGAACAGCATCCAGGCGGACCGTGAGCGAGTGGAGGCGAGACAGCAAAGGGAGGCCGCGCAAATCAAAAGAGATCAGTTGACCAGCGTGTACGAGGCGGAGATGAGTAGGCTCCAGGAACTCATCGAAGAAAACCACAGGGAATGCAAGGTAGAAATGATGCGATCGACACGGCGGTGGAGGCAAGCCCGCGCGATTAAGCGCGGTGAGTCGGCAGAAGAAGAGGCGGAGGCGGAGGACGGGCAAGGCAAGGCACTGCCAGTGGCAGAGATAGACGACGAGATGGAGGTCGGCTCAGATTATGTGCCGACAGAGACGTCGTCCATGGCAGGCGACGACGATCATAACGAGCGTTCAATTTGGTCCCTGTCTAGGCCATCACTGTTTCTCCCTTAGCTGCGCCCCAAAGCACAGTTCAGTTTTTTTTTTCTTTTTTCAACCGCTCGCAACCCAATCGGAATCTGGGAAAGCCAAGCTGGCTCTGGTAAAACATGGCCACAGTAGCAACCCTCTTTGCACCTCCACAGCCACTGCCTGTGCCGGCGGCCGTTCCAGACTACCCCAATTACTGATGATCCCTCTGCTTGACATCGACCCGAGTCCCTCAGGTCACTCAGGACTTTCATGCGCAGACAAATATAGCCCTCGTCTAACAACTCGCCTGAATCATCGTCGTCGTGCGCCATCTCTCCCATGTAATTCGAATGGGGCAGCGAAGTATCACGGGTCCCAGACTCGCGAGCACTGGCACCTGTGCCACTCCCTCGTCCAAACGGAGCTCTGTGCTCGAGACAGCGAGTACAATATCTACATCCCGACGGCCGCGGCGCTGGGCCTTGTTCAAGTTGGCGAGTAAAATGTCCCACGTCGTCCTTGGGGCCGGCGTTCGCCCTTCATATACTATACGTTTCATAGGGCTCCACAAGGTTAACCGGACGCTCTTGAAGGGGATTTAGGCCAGATGTCATACGAGCGGCGGACTATTGGGTAGACAGAATACCACTTGTCTAATTTACATATCGCGATCGGGATTGACTCGGAGTTCGAGACCGGGACTCGGACCTCAACCCCATTTATCATTCTCCTAATCCACCCCAAGCTCCTCTTCGTCCATAGACGAATCACCGCTTTCGTCCGTCCGAAGAAATGTGAAAACACATTGTTGAGAAGAGACAGGAACCTCAACGAGCACAGCGACGGTGTACCTCGCCATTCATGTCATCCGAGTCGAAACCCATCATCACCCATATAATGAAAGAGACTGGTCTATGTGTTCGGACAACGACGTTCGCACGCAACTTTATCCAATTATGAATTTCTGGCGAATCAAGCGCTGGAACGCTTCAGTGATATATCCTGGGTGATTTCGCGGGTCGAGTGAGTTGAGCCAATGTCTGTCGACAATAAGGATGACGGCGAGGTCGGTAAGAAAATGCCCGAAGGGTTCGTAGAATGTGGGTGCCGAGATCTAACGAACCGCCACTGACCGAAATAGTACGGCACTGGACTGATCCTATTATTGTAATAACCCTGCCCAGCGCCCAGGTCACAGCGTCGACGGGCTCCTTGACTTTTCCCTCAGATTGTGCACCTACGGTCCAGTACTAGAGGAGGAGCCAAAAGACGGACTCCGCGTCTTGATCGAGTTGGTGCCTCCAAAGGCGTTTTCTATCTTTGGCCATCTCGTCCGAAGGCCTCTTCAGGAGTGCCCCACTGGCATCCGCGCGGGGGAATGATCTGATTCTGATTCGAATAGAATGGTGGCAAGCATAGGGTTCAGGAATCTCGGGCACTTCAGCGATACAACAGTTTCTATAGGAACTACTATGGGGCCTCCCTCTTCAACAGCGCGAGCGACAAAAATGGGCGTGCCCTTAATGCATTGCAGATGCCAGTGAGAGCAGCTCATAAATAAAGGCGAGACGCGACGAACAGGCTCTGCTGTCGACCCGGACGTGTTCAAGTTCGATGGGAGCGTGTTGATGTCGACTTGTAAGAGTGCGAAGAATTCCTTTGAGTTCGTGATTTCTATCGTTTTATGCTTGCCCTTATCATATCCAAACCTCTGGACTTCAAAAGCAGAATATTTTGCTACCATTGTTATTCATCTATACTGGGGACGGTCAGGGCCCCCCTGGGCCCGCCGGGCGACTCAGGGGTGGCTCGCTAAAGGCAAGTGTTCAGTGGGGTACTCATGGACCAGCTGCAGCAGCGTGCAAGCGTAGACGCTCTTTTTAGAGGCGCTTCGCAACTCTTACTTCTCAAGTTGGCGTTGGTG
The DNA here is from genome assembly GCA_022376545.1 of Russula dissimulans. NCBI lineage: Eukaryota > Fungi > Basidiomycota > Agaricomycetes > Russulales > Russulaceae > Russula > Russula dissimulans. The sequence goes on along the minus strand of WTXJ01000025.1, from coordinate 34,902 downwards.
CCTCTGATCCCAGAACGACAGATATTAATGAATGCAGCTGTCATGTCGCTTCGAACAAATGACATGATGGGCGCACTTCCGGGTTTTCCTTTGTTTCATGCAAGACCTTATTACTCTGCGCAAGGCATTAGCCAGTATCGTACCTGCGCTTGGGTCGCGTTGAAAGCGGTGTATGCTTTCTGAAAAAGTCGATACGATTCTAGGAAGTACAGTCCCTGGGAAAATCTGCTGTACACGAAATCCATGAAAACGTGATGCCAAAATCGGAAACAAGTTAGAACAACGAAATACGTGAAGGAGCGCCAAGATGTGCCACTGAAAAAAGTACAACAGCGATGAGAGAATGATTGATTATGACACTTTGCAATCGTTCTCTATCGGTAAAATGCTGTGAAAATCGATATAACCCTCCCAACCAAACAAACCCTCCTCCTGCGAAAAACCGTCAGAGTCATAACATGATTAACCGCGGAAGTGTGAATCTCACCTCAAACTGCAATATCCATTCGTCGTCCATCAATACACGATTCCTTATTTCTTCCTTCGTGCACTCGCAGTACGGTAATTTGGACGTAAAGTCACGAACGAAGCAACGCCCTGCATCGATCGTTGACGGTATGACCACCACCTTGAGGTCCGAATTCCCCTTCTCCGGGAAGCCCCGAGCAAGCAGCATGGCGAGACGTCCGGGGCTAAAGTCCATCAGCGTCAACGATCCTTCATGCACGAGCGCACAGCGCATGCCCGCGAGCGTTTGCCGATCGCGAAGATCGTCACTGATTTCGCGCCATCGGGTCGACGTGGGACCCCACTCCAACCAGTGCAGAACGGGAGACGTCGCGAAGGCGTGGCTGATGCCACTGACCAGCCGAGACGCCAGCCCACGTATACTGCGCAGACCCTTCGGCGCGCCCGGTGGGACGCCGCCGCCGCCCGAAGGCTTCGCAGCGGCAAGTCCCGTCGCGTACTTGCGGAACGTGCTGCGGTGGACCCAGAAGGCGAGTCTGCGAACGTCGGAGCGCGGCCTGCAGTGGCGCCGCACGGTGACCTCGAAGCCAAGAATGGCATCCGCGGGAGAGCTCTGGAACGGCAGCCTATTCGAGCCCAGATCGGGCGTGGAAGCCTTGCTGGCGAACGGTGTTCGGTTGCGCATATTAATCCGCACTCGGGTGCCGGGATGAAGTGATGGTAATTTGAGGATACAGACTGTCCGTAAAGTAGGAGTTGGGCTTTGGTCTCCTTTTGAAATCTCGCACACTTCCAGAGAAAAGTCGCGTTTCCGTGCTAGGACGATGAGATCCTTGGATACGAAGGCAACCACGGGAAAGTAGGTGCCGTCTCGAACTTGCCGAACCTGCAGCGACGATGATGAATATCGAATCCGGGTCATTCGGCGTATGAACTCACGCAGCGCATGCGACCTCCCATCCACTCAACAAAGTAGATTTTTTGATGTCGCCCGGAAAGCCTGAAGCGGGATTTGTAGGTGACTAACACTATGATATACGGGCCCATGACCTCCATAGTGATCTCGCAATCGGACGGAGATTTGCAGTTCAGTTCAAGGTTAAGCGTATCACCACAGGCGAGATTGTGCGGTCGACCTGTAGAAAAATGTAGGAGCTGGATCTGCAGATGTCTCCACGATGCGTCACGACTGATCAAGAGACAAGATCAGCAAGTCGCTGGTAAGATTTGGTGGATACTGACTAGAGGACCATCGCCACGAGGTCCTGGTTGACATCGAGGACATACGCCTTCGGACTGATGGTGGTGTCGAGTTGAATGTCAACCCAGCTGAGTGCCTGGGGACTCTCTCCACCTTGCAGTAAAACGCGGGATACGTCAGCATAGGACCAACCGGGGGTGGTAAGCCAACTCGAGTCCATCAGACGCATCGCAACGATGTGTCCGCTTTGCACGATGTGCTCGACGGTCCACAGAACATTTTGATATCGGTGACGCGCAAAACGCTCCCCGATATCAAACTTCTGCCATGCCATCTCCCACTGCTCGAGGCTCCGTAGGAACTCGTGACTGCTGATGCCGGGAAGGAATAGGTCCTCCACGCCGCTGCTCATGGTTCGAAAGTGGTATTGTAGTAGTTGCGAATCCTCGATCAGCGAGCGGAGTCGGCGACATAGTCGCTTACATGCGGCGACTTCGCGGAGGGGCAGGCGATGTACGATGAGAATAATCACTTCTGCGGGAAGGTCGAGGAAAGTCGCCATCACTGTCGCGGTCATCGCGAGGGGAGCGGACGCGAAAGGAGGGGGATAGGTACTCGGGAGTACCGACACGAGGCTATCGACCTAAATCGTGGTGCAAGCACTGCTCATGGGTAGTTGGCCGTTGAGGGGTGCGCAAGTTCAAATGTGGAGGCGCCGTCATGACTCGCTCAGGCTACCAAACAGGGTAGCCCGTGGGTGTCACGCCAACGCCAACATCGCAACCGATGATTTCAAGAATATATTGGTGGACTCCTGTGAATGTCTTTGCACGGATCACGCTATCAAGCTATCACGTTGTGATGAGAGTGTCCGGGAGTTTTCACGACTCTGACACGATTTTTCCTCCAAATGAAAATTTCTTTTCGTGTTGTATTTTTTATCATATCGATATCTTACCGTCGGTCTTTGGGGCTGGGCCGTCCCCTTTGTTTCCGTCAACCAGTCAGATCAAGTGCGACGGCTCAGGGCGCGGGGCTGACGCGGCGAAGGGGAGATGCGCCATGCGTCGCCTCGTAGATATCCGAGTCCACTACACTATCCCTTTGGTTGCGAAGACAATTGATTCCGTGGTGTTGTCTTCATACGCCTTGGAGTGATTGGATTCACCGCTGGAGGGCACAATTGGCGTTATGACCTAATCGCTTCTCGGGCGTTTCCTCTTCTCGGCGGTTGCTCGAGCTTCTCTCCGGCAACGTCCGGGACTCCATATCGTCCTAACTCCCCTCGTCCGAAGACGATGGTCTTATTACGGAAAGGCCTAGCCAGCCAAGTCGTGGGGCACATCACGGAAGCCCCTCCCAAGTGTATGGTGAGAGTACCATGAGGGGGGATAGATATCGCCCAATCGGGAACATGTCCCAGCGCGGTACGTTGCCCAGCTTGCCCTGAGGAAGGACTTCGTTCGCAAGAGAGTTGATGTGGCGTTGCGTACAATACGAAGCATTGGACATTCCATCAGAGTCCATCTAGCGGCAGGTTGGTCGGTCCATGGGCTCTTCACTAGCTTCACTTACTCTGTCAGTCAGCGTGATCGCACTGTGGATGAAATGGACTGCTCCGCTTTAGTTTCAAATCATCACGCCGAGCTGGGGAACACTCAGGCTCCAGTCATAAGCGAGACCGGTTTCTCTTTCTCTTCTTCTATCGATGGAAGAAAAGAAGCGAACCAGTGTAGATCAATGCTCCCGCGACGGTATCAGCCTGCTGCGATTTGACAAAGATAGCGTCACCATGACGTTCGACATGACGTTCGACGGGGGTCGTGTGGGGAAGACAGGTGTCCACCTCGTGGACCACCCTACTCGCGATTTACACGCGCAAGCGGGCAGGTCAACATTCGAGCGGAGAATGTAGGGGGCTCTTCTGGTCAAAATTGCTACCACCGCAGTCCCGCCAAGCGTAAGCTGCCCAGGTGGACGGTAACCTGACTCTGATCTGATCGTGAAAGTGCGTGAACATCCCAAACCAAACCGATCTTGAACTTATGCTTATGTGCTAGGGCGTAGTGCCATCCCTTTGTGCTCAATTCACCGAATAGGCAGAGCTGGCCTACCAATCGTTATTGTGGCTCCATGAGCATCACCGCGCCAACTTTCCTTGGTTGGCTTGTGGAACGTTGAGCGGGATCGCCTGTCAGCGGCGATAACGAAGGTAGATATCCTTCTTCTACCCCACACGGGGGCAAGTCATATTTGCCCGACGAGCCTTCGACAGATGTCTTTGTGCAAATTTTTTTTTTTTCATATCGCTACGAGAGCGCCCCTGTGACCAATTTTCCAAGTTACAGAACCATGAGGCATTTCGCGTCTTTCAAATGCGGTCAACCCAGCCATGCGTGTGGGGCTCTGCAAACGAGCAAGCTCGTATCAATCTAGCACTGACACCCATATCGAGGTCACATTTCGCGGGTTTAGGGTTCTTCACAATAGCACAAAGAAAGAATCCATGGAAAGCCCAGCTGCTGCTGCTACTCCAGTGAGCAAAAGTCGGAGGCCCGTTGGACATAGATCGGGAAATCCCGGAGGCGCAGGTGACCCTCTCCGTTCCTCTCGGATCTTATAGCATTGCATTGCTGCCTCCGTGATGCTTAATGACGTCAACGCGCTGTTGTATTGACTCCGCATTGTCCTCACAATGTCCCATGTCCTCAATCGGCGGTCGTCCATTGCCCTGCTTGCACTTGCACGACTATTTGCATCCGTATTTCCGCATCAGTATCGTAGCGGTGGCGGGGTGGAGCAGATGGCCACCGACGTCAAGGTGAAAAAAAGAAAAGAAAAAAAAAAAGAGAAAGGAGTGGAGTGGGGCCATGGTGGCCCGCCCAACTGATTCCTGCGGCCGCTGCCGAGAATGGGGAGGGAGGGCGAACGAGAACGGGAACGGGAACGAGAACGTCGAGAAGGTGGATGCCAAGGTGGCGATAATCGAAGTCGACTTCTCTTTCTCAAGCTGGCCTACTAGTCCCTCGCTAACGTGAGTCGTGCTGATGCCAAATACTGGTATTCTGATTTGGTGTGGCTGTTACGTGAAGTGCACCAGTACTGATACCGGGGAACGTGTAGCGAGGAAAGCGTTATTGGTACGTAGTGCGCAGCATCAATTCCATGGTTTCGGGTATTGACAACGGTCGATTCAGTTTGAGATGTTCTGTGTTGGCATGCCACTTTGAAGGCTCAAAAATCATGCCCAGTGCTTCCAATCTTACGGTATTTTCATAATCACTGTGGGTGTCAACATTACGCCTCTTTACGACATAGTTAATCTGCACACTCGTTCTGGACAACAAAGTATGTTTGATTGGAAGATAGACAGATATCTACATGGGAAAAATGCTCAAACTAGTGTTGGGATAGCTTCTTCTTGTCGGCGATTGAATGAACTCGCTCGAACGCTGGAAAGAGGCGTGTCAGTGAAGTTCTGTCGTATCGCTAAACATAACGCAAGGACGCTGACCATCTTTGCTGATGTCATCTCTCACGTCCCATAACTGCTTCAGCTATGCGAAAGATAGAAGTCAGCGCCTAAATCGGGATAGTCGGGGATATCACGGACATTGTGCTTTACGATAAGGTCATGGACATAGCGGGCGATGAATTGGCGGCTGATGAAGCGTAAAAATAAGCAATCAGAACAAACCACCGCCTTACGCAACGCACATGAGAATGATGGCTGTCTCCCGATTCTCGGGAAGACCCGATGCGCGAACGTGTTCATCCCAAGTCCTTGACGCCTGCAACGAAGAAAATGTTGGCTGGCGTGCTACGGGAGTCTCAGCAGAGCACACGATCTCACATGATACACCGCCGCGTTGGTCATCAAGGCTGAAGTGACCACCACTCGAATAGAGTTACCGTTGAGCTGTAGGAACATGAGTCAAGCGTTGCAGGAGTCGGAGGACAGAGTACTGACCTCTTTCCAGGCCGACGCTTGCATAGAATCTGTTGTGAACCAACTCATGTTTGAAAGTGGCGATTGTGGACGCGAAAGAGGCGCCTTTTATTGGCGTAGACTGTTGTAGAGGGACGTATTAGGCAGACAGTGTGGCGTCTGATGACCTTCTCTATCGTCCGGAACGTGGGGAGGGTTCATGTCCGAAGGCGATCAAAGTGCGGGGGCAGGAAAAATGGGCGCGGCGATTCTCAGAGTACCGTGGTTCCTAGATGATCGCAGCATCTCGGATCGCAAGAAGATTGGTGAAAAATAGTTGGTGTGTGACTGATTCCAGAAATGTACTGGAAAAAAAATAAATAGTGGGACGATGTCAATTACGAACAGAGTCACGTGGAAGCCTGACTCACTGAATAGATCCTCTAGATGCTGCTAGCGCGGCCAGATAACTGAAACGAATGCTACTCCTCCATATCATGTGAGGTCTCATGAGTACTTAATGCGAGGCAGAGGAGTGTGCATCAAGGTATTCTAGAGCTCAAGCATGGCATGTGATCGAGGCATACGACCCGGTCACGACGTTACAGGCCATTGTTTCGCCGATCAACAATTGCGAAGCGACGAACTGAGTTTCTAAAAAGCGTGTAAGTGTAGATAGACGTCTTCGTGATGACACCGCATTTGACTAGAGCAAAGCAAGTAAGTCGGCGATGACTGTACATTCTGATTCATCGGATGTGATGCTCAGAACCATGAACGATGGTATGCGGGGCAAGCAAGCCCCGGATATGGGACCACCCGCACTTACCGAGGTTGCCTGTCGCCTCATGTTCGAACTCTCCAGAGTGGGGAATGGGCTTGGAATGCGTAAATACATCATCCGCGCGTGTTATGCACTATTTTATGCACAAAGAGTGGTCATCGGTTCATGTGGTGTGGGGCTGGATCGTCGAAAACCGCCTCTTTATCGCCGAGGGATAACGTGCCCACAGCCGCGGCCGCCTGTCGACATCCGATAGCAGAGATCAATACGACATCCGCGAACGCAAATCAGCGCCCCTGACCGAGAGTGAAATTTGAGTGATTCGTAAATTTTGGTTTAAGCGACGGCTGCGAGAAAGCAGGATGATGGGAGGGGAGCAGGTCGAGTCGAACCGTTAGGGAATGTGCAGGCGCGACCCATAACCCTTGTATTGGGACCCATGCGCGAGCCAGTCCGAGTCGACCGCCGGTCGAAATGAATCCGTGGCGCGTGATGGGGGCAGCCCTCAGGAACGCGCTCATACCTCCAATCAGAGATCACAGGGCTGCGAGGATCATTTCCGCTCGCTGAAATTTATCCGGCACATTCATGGACGGAGATGCCTTACCGAGTATGGACTGGACTGGACCGCTGTGTACGTCATCCCCTCGATCTACTTGTGCCGAGTTGACTATTCGTGTCGCGTTGATGGACTGGGCTGACCAAACCCCGTGCTAAATGACACCGCACTGCTCCTGTGCCATGCCATGATTGAAGGCGCCAGTATGGTCATATCCACGACCAGAAGTCGCTTCGCCCATGCCTCGTCGCCTGTGTACGTTTTTGCTTCTGATAATGTCCGCCCCAGGGCACAGAACCCTACCGTGGCGCGTCAACGTGCCAGTGAAGTTGATTATGTTGCTCCTTATTGCCGCTTATTGCCAATTGCTAAAACCTTTCGACGACTTGGAAGGCTCATGAGCGCATGAGCCCTTCAGTGCTGCTGTCCACCAGGGTGTGCGCGCGGATTTCTTTCCACCTGACGAAACATTTCTCCGCTATCTCTCGGCTCTCGCCGGTAGTTTCACTCAGACACGCGGGACTTGGCTGGCTGAGATCCCACAATAAGATCGTCTTCAGATGCGGGGAGTGCGGGGAATGAGTGAGGTGGGGTTTCGGAGGTTTCCGGTGAGAAGAGTGAGTGACCCGATGGGAGGTCAGGGTGGGTGTAAGTTGCGAGGGAGTGCACTAGTACTAACTTTGATAGATCCAATCTCCATTTCTCTGCGCATGCACATGAGAGAGAAAAAGCCCGAGATAGAACTCCACAGACTCGAAATGCAAATGCAACAGAACCAATGGTTTTAGAAACCAAAAACGTAGCATAATGAATTGGTGTGTGCACAGTGACGCGACCGTGTCGCGCGCACGGCCAGATTCGGACACCACACCCCTTGGCCGAGCGACGCGTCGCGTCGCACTTGATCGGATTGGGCGGGCCGGTCCTTACGAAAAAGGTAAACCAATGACCAAGACCCAAGAACCGGCAGCGAGATCGATGAAAAAATCCGTCATTCGCGCGTGGGCTGAAATCGGCCCAGAGTGAGATTAATGGAGGCATGACCGGCGTGTCTAGGCAATGCGACTTCGGTAACAGTACAAGTCAAAAAGCCTGTAGACACGATGTCTCAACTAGGCGACATCGGAGGCTGCCAGTTGCCAGTGCGGTGTTGGTCAGGACCGGCGAATGTTCGCTTTGTTTGCATCTGTAGTGCGATTCATCGTCCCCTTCGGTCTCTATCGTCGCACCCACCACCGTGCAATCTTCTTTATTGACAATCGAAATTCGAACCCGCGATAAAGTTCGAGGCGGGATCAGATGCGGTGCCAGATGGAATGATACACACACCTAGTACAACGCCGCCGGAACTTCCTACCAAGGGATGATCCCGACGGCGATAACCCAGTGCAGTCAAGTAGTAGTGGCTCACCGCAGTTTGCACCGTGTGAAGCTGAACGTGTACGTCCCCTGCAACTTAGCTCGGTGCGAGCCTTGTTAACTCAATAGCCTACTGTCGCACAGCATTTACTTGCTTTGCGCTATCACCTGCCGTTTTCATTACCACGCGTAACTATCGTGACAGGAGATGCCCTTCCTCGTTAGCTACAAGCTCGGCGCTACCTTCTGGGTCCCGGTTCTGCCCTCATCCATCTCGAACCCATATCTATTGGCACGATCGTGTTCTACATCATCTTTCACGTCGGCCAGGCGCATGCGATTGACATGGCGACCCTACACTTTCTTTACGGTTTCTCTGCCATTACACCACCACTCACAAACAACAGCACCTGCGTCATTGCGGACATGTGGGATCCTATGAACCCAGAGATGTGATTTAGAGGAGCAGGAATTGAAGGCGGAGAACGACTCGGGAGGGGCATCGCGACAACGTGTTTACCTCCGTCCTACGTTACTCAGACGGTTGATGACCGCTTTCGCTGTAGTATTACGACTAGTTCCCTTGGGCCTTCTAGCTCATAATGATATTCACAGGCTCCTCGGCCTCTTCCTTCCAGAGACTTTCGCACTTGCGCAGGGTCCCTCCCATGAAGAGCAAGGGACTCTACGCGGAGTGTGAGCGCATCAGCTGGACTCCTGGGTCGTCCTGGAACGCACTTCAAGGTGCCCTCCGTCGAGCCAATCCTGCTGTTCTTACAATAATAATCTTCCTTTCCGTCACGTATGGTGTGAACTAAGCAAATGCATATTACAAGTGTTTCACTCTCGTATGAGCTTGGACAAGCCCGAAAAAGTTTTATAGAGGTTTGCTGATGTGGATGAATAACACTAGCACCTTCATCTGGATCCTCTACGCCCACCACCGAAGCATAAACGAGAACGAAAACATTGTCGGCCCCGCGATCCGGTCGGGCCAGCCCATACTTATTTTCTCTCCTCTTGGTCACCTTATAACGGGCAACAGTGAAGCAAGTGCCAGTAGTGTTCAAGCAGGTCCATGAACGTACGTTTTCCATCACCTAGGGACTCTGAGCTCGACTAGGTGCATCGGGAATAGCATGAGTTGGCTGTGCGATACATCCAGATGAGGGGATATAGTAGAAACCTGTTGTGAACGCTCACCAGGCCCGGGTGATGTCGCAGAAGGTTAGAGCGTATTTAATCACCATACGACCAATGTCTGCAATTTAGACTAACTTATCACCGTGAGAGGAGGCGCAGGTAAGGCAACCGGTAGACGTTGCCCTACAGTACTGTTGCACGTGCCACTCTGCCACTCTGCCACGTGACGTTCGAGATATCGACCCAACCCGGGCCTCAATTACACCGCACAATCATGTCTCAACCTACACCCTCTTTATCCTCCAACTTCCAACTTATCTTCAATGCCGCTTTGAAAGCATACCAAAAACGCACAAAGCACAACCTCCTTGAACATCCCCTCGCAGCGCAACTCCAGGCCTGCAATTCTACCACTACTATCCTCGCCCTCCTTCATCAACAAGTCCACGAGTTCAATCAGTCTCTAATTAGCGATGAAAGGTTGTCAAAATGGTTAGACCCGACAGTAAATGTCCTATATGCATTATCGGGGAAACTTGGAGAGGGTGTTGGTCTCGTATGCTTCGTTACAGTTCGTCTGAGACTTTCCTCCTTATATTCATCTTTTTGTCAGGTATCTTCACCGGCAAAAGTGATCTTTGCTGGAGTTGGAGTCCTCCTTCTAGTGCGTATTTCCTCAATACTTTGTGCGCGTCATTGACGCGTCTACACCTCTCAGGCAGTCAAGGATATGCGAGCGAGCCAAGACACTCTCGTTGACATCTTTGAGCGGATAGAAACGTTTTTTCGGCGTCTGGAAATCTACGTCGAGGTGCCTCCGACTGCAGAAATGACGGATATTACGATTCAGATATTGGTGGAAGTGCTCTCTATTCTTGGGATTGCGACGAAAGAGATCAAGGAAAGCCGGAAGAGTGAGTCGTTTTTTTTTAAAAATATTGCAGTTGACTGAACCATATTCAGAAAAATATGTGAAGAAACTTTTTGGAAGAAGGAATCTGGAGGACGCACTGAAGCGGTTAGATAAGCTTACACACGAAGAAGCTCGGATTGCCACAGCCGAAATTCTAAAGGTCACACGTACAGTAGATGACAGGGTAAAGGCCCTCAACAACAAGGTCACCGTAGTCATACATGGTGTGCAAACCGTGCTCAGTCAATCATTGAAAATAATGACATTGAATCACCTAGACGGAAATGAAACGAAGGAAGTCCTCCAACAAACAGCTAACAACGTAGACCAAGTCAAACGTTCGTTGTCTTCTAATTTCATCAGTGCTAAGTTTTGACATCACGTCCTTCTAGAGAACCAATTGCGGGAATCTATTCATAAATGGTTGTCCCCATCTGACCCATCTACGAATCACAATATTGCATGTGGAACCCGTCACGAAGGAACAACAACCTGGTTTTTTCAAGGGACCATTTTTCAGGAATGGAAGACAACAGGTTCTTTACTTTGGATCCGCGGAAAACGTATGCCTTGTTCCACACCTTGCCTGGCTACCTCTCATGGCACATTATATTGTAGCTGGCTCTGGAAAGAGCGTTCTTTGGTTGGTATATTCTTGATCATTCCTTTCAGGGTTCCTGATGTCATATGTCAGTTCTACAATCATCCAAGATATCGAGGCCATGTGTGAGGCTGGACAAGCCTCGCTGGCTTATTTCTATTTTGACTTCCGGAATACCAACAAACAACACCTTCATGACCTAATTCGCTCTGTTCTCATCCAACTTTCTGCCCACTCAAACCCTTGCTGCGATATTCTCTCACGTATCTATGAGGCTCACGACAAAGGCAAAATACAACCCAGTGATATTGTTCTGGAAAAATGCCTAAAAGAGGTGTTCACACTCCAAGATCAACATCCAACCTATCTAATAATGGACGCCCTCGATGAGTGTCCAGATACATTGGGGATTCCATCAGATCGGGAACGAGTCCTTCAATTTGTGAAGGATCTCGTCGAGCTGGACCTTCCCAATCTTCATATATGTGTCACCAGTCGCCCGGAGGTCGACATACGAGATGTCCTTGAACCTCTGACCTCACTTCGAGTTTCCCTTCACAACGAAAGTGGTCAGAAGAAAGACATTGTGGACTATGTCAAGTCGATTGTTTACTCTGATTCGGAACGAATTATGAAGAGGTGGAAGGTGGAGGACAAGAATCTCGTGATTGAGACGCTGTCTGAGAGAGCCGATGGAATGTAAGTGACTCATTTGACGCTTGCGATACTGGTTCAAATTGTCAAACAGGTTTCGGTGGGCGTTCTGTCAGTTGGAAGTCCTGCGTCACTGTCTTCCACCAAGTGTTCGGCGCACGCTGAATGAATTACCGGAATCCTTGGACGAGACTTATGAGCGTGTATTGAAGGAAATCAAGAAATCGAATCGACATCACGCTCATCGATTATTGCAATGCCTTGTTGTTGCTGTTCGACCGCTTCGAGTAGAGGAACTCGCAGAAGTTCTCGCAGTTGACTTTGATCATCCAGAAGGGATTGCAAAGTTGAACCCGAACTGGCGATGGGAAGATGAAGAACAAGCACTTCTATCATCATGTTCTAGCTTAATCGCCATTGTCGAGTTCGGTTATTCACGGGTTGTGCAGTTTTCGCACTTCTCGGTGAAAGAATTCCTGACATCGCCCCGATTCGCTTCCTCCGGTGGAGATCTGTCTGGTTATCACATCGCTCTGGAGCCTGCACATACAATCATGGCGCGAGCTTGCTTGAGCATTTTGCTACGGTTGGATGATACGATCAAGAACGGGGTTGAGAAGATTTCACCTCTAACTGGATACGCAGCTCAATACTGGGTCCCGCATGCACAGTTCAAGAACGTATCTTTGCGGCTACGAAACACGATGGAAGTGCTCTTTGACATGGACAAACCACATTTTGCAGCTTGGCTCAAGTTGCACGACATAGACATCCCTCCTGAACTCTATTCGCCTTTTTACTTATTCTGCCCCCTCTGGAAATCAGCCACAATTCCCTTGTACTACGCCGCTCACTGTGGATTTTACGACTTGGCAGAACACCTCATCGCCAAGTATCCCCAACAAGTGATCGCCCATGGTGGCTATCATGTGGTACCGCTGGTGGCGGCCTTGGCAGGGGAACACTTTGGAATTGCGCAACTACTCCTTCGTAACGGCGCAGGTACCACAGTGAATGTTCGGGGCGCCAACGGACGGACTCCATTGCATTCAGCAGTATATGATGGATACGTCGAGGTGGCCCGATTTCTCCTGGAGTCCAATGCAGACGTCCATGCCCGGGATATTGATGGTCGCACTCCGTTACACAATCCGTCCGAAGGCGTCAGCTTACGGAAAGACCCTAATTACCCTAGACGGTTGGCCGATGTTGCTCGATTATTGCTTCAGCACGGAGCAGATGTAAACGCGCGACGGAATGACGGCCAGACACCGTTACATGCGGCAGCATATTATGGGAGACTGGAGGTGGCTCGCGTGCTGCTCGAACATGGTGCGGCCGTGATTGAAGAAGATAACGAGGGGAGGATCGCGTTTCGGGTTGCGTTGGATCGTGGAAACCATGCGATTGTGAAATTGCTGTCGGAACATGGTGCCACAATCCCGTAACTCACCGTTCACGTGTCTATGAGCGGCCATCCCTCCTGATACCGGAACCCCCTCATCTACTAGCAGGGGGCATGATCTGGACCCGTGAGCGAGGAAGTATCACACCGTTTGTTCTGATGGTCTGTAATACAAGTAGGGAATGAATGGGCAGTTGAGAGATGAGAAAAGGAGAGAAATGCCAATGCAGGTGGATATGAAAAGAAAAGAAAAGTAGACTAGAACGACTAGAGCCCTCCTATTCTAAAACCGACTATCCTGATGAAGGTCCCTAGAAAACGTAGTAAAGAAAACATGAGGGATCGAATTATCAGTGTCAGTTATGAAAAGAAATGAGTGGGGTTACTGGCTTCGCTCCATCTATCATGCGTCACGGCCAGTGCTCTAATCTAGAGTACGCGATTCAGTGCCCAGACGCAGACCACCACAGTGAGAGGAGACGCAGGCAAGGCAACTGGTGCGGATGTCTCGGCATTGCAACCAGTGCCAACCACAAATCTTCAGAAAGGAGAAAGGACTAGCAGCCTGAGTGGTCACGGTATCAAACTAGATAGTGTTGTTGCTGGCCAGAATATTGAACTGAACTCGGAAGGAGTTGACTGCTAGCCGTCATAAGATAGCTCGCTTACACCGACATCGCCCAATCATGTCTCACACTCAACTTGTACCCTCCTCATCCTCCAACTTCCAACGTATCTTGAATGACGCTTTGAAAGCATACCAAAAACGCACAAAGCACAACCTTCTTGAACATCCGCTCGCAACGCAACTCCAGGCCTGCAATTCAACCACTACTATCCTTGCCCTCCTTTATCAACAAGTCCACGAGTTCAATCGGTCCCAAAGTAGCGACGGAAGGCTATCAAAATGGTTAGACCCGACAGTAAATGTCCTGTATGCATTATCGGGGAAACTTGGAGAGGGTGTTGGTCTGGTAAGCTTCGTTACAGCTCGTCTGGCCTTTTCCTCCAAATACTCATTTTTATCAGGTATTTTCACCTGCTAAGGTGATCTTTGCCGGAGTTGGAGTCCTCCTTCTAGTGCGTATCTCCATAATACTTTGCGTGGGTCATTGACCCGTCTACACCTCTCAGGCAGTTAAGGATGTGCGAGCGAGCCAAGACACTCTCGTTGACATCTTTGAACGGATCGAAATGTTTTTTCGGCGTCTGGAAATCTACGTCGATGTGCCTCCGACCGCAGAAATGACGGATATTGTGGTTCAGATCTTGGTGGAAGTGCTCTCTATTCTTGGGATTGCGACGAAGGAGATCAAGGAAAGCCGGACGAGTGAGTTATACTATGTTTAAAATATATATTCCGGTCGACTGAATGATGTTGAGAAAAATATGTGAAGAAACTTTTTGGAAGAAGGGATCTGGAGGATGCACTGAAGCGGTTAGACAAGCTAACTCACGAAGAAGCTCGGATGGCCACAGCGGAAGTTCTGAAGGCCACCCGTACAATCGATGAGAGAGTTGCCAGTGTTGATGACAGGGTGAGGGCCGTTGATGACAAGGTCGCTGTCGTCATACATGGTGCGCAAACCATGCTCAGCTAATCATTGAAAATAATGACATTGAACCGCCTAGATGGAAACGAAACGAGGGAAGTCCTCCAACAAACAGCCAACAACGTAGACCAAGTCAGACGTTCGTTGTCTTCTAATTTCATCAATGCTAAGTTTTGACCTCACGTCCTTCTAGAGAGCGAATTGCAGGAATCTATTCATAAATGGTTCTCCCCGTCAGACCCATCTACAAATCACAATATTGCGTGTGGAACTCGTCACGAAGGAACAACAACCTGGTTTTTTCGAGGGAGCATCTTTCAAAAATGGAAGACAACAGGTTCATTACTTTGCATTTACGGAAAACGTACGCCTTGCTCCGCTCCTTTCCCGGCAACCTCTCATGACAGTATATTGTAGCTGGCTCTGGAAAGAGTGTTCTTTGGTTTGTATATTCTTGATCATTCCTTTCAAATTTACTGATGTCGTTTGTCAGTTCTGCAATCATCCAAGATATTCAAGCCATGCGTGAGGCTGGACAAGCCTCGATGGCTTATTTCTATTTTGATTTCCGGAACGCCAACAAACAACGCCTACATGACCTGCTCCGTTCCGTGCTCATACAACTTTCTGCTCACTCAAATTCTTGCTACGACATTCTATCACGGTTTTATGAGGCTCATGAGAAAGGCAAGACACAGCCCAGTGATACTGTTTTGGCAAAATGCCTAAAAGAGATGTTCACACTCCAAGATCAACATCCAACCTATCTAATAATGGACGCCCTCGATGAGTGTCCAGATACATTGGGGATTCCATCAGATCGGGAACGAGTCCTTCAATTTGTGAAGGATCTCGTCGAACTGGACCTTCCCAATCTTCGTATATGTGTCACCAGTCGCCCAGAGGTCGACATACGAGACGTCCTTGAACCTCTGACCTCACTTCGAGTTTCCCTTCACAACGAAAGTGGCCAGAAGAAAGACATTGTGGACTATGTCAAGTCGATTGTTTACTCTGATTCGGAACGAATTATGAAGAGGTGGAAGGTGGAGGACAAGAATCTCGTGATTGAGACGCTGTCTGAGAGAGCCGATGGAATGTAAGTGACTCATTTGACGCTTGCGATACTGGTTCAAATTGTCAAACAGGTTTCGGTGGGCGTTCTGTCAGTTGGAAGTCCTGCGTCACTGTCTTCCACCAAGTGTTCGGCGCACGCTGAATGAATTACCGGAATCCTTGGACGAGACTTATGAGCGTGTATTGAAGGAAATCAAGAAATCGAATCGACATCACGCTCATCGATTATTGCAATGCCTTGTTGTTGCTGTTCGACCGCTTCGAGTAGAGGAACTCGCAGAAGTTCTCGCAGTTGACTTTGATCATCCAGAAGGGATTGCAAAGTTGAACCCGAACTGGCGATGGGAAGATGAAGAACAAGCACTTCTATCATCATGTTCTAGCTTAATCACCATTGTCGAGTCGGATGATTCACGGGTTGTGCAGTTTTCGCACTTCTCGGTGAAAGAATTCCTGACGTCGCACCGATTCGCTTCCTCCGGTGGAGATCTGTCTGGTTATCACATCGCTCTGGAGCCTGCGCATACAATCGTGGCGCGAGCTTGCTTGAGCATTTTGCTACGGTTGGATGATACGATCAAGAACGGGGTTGAGAAGATTTCACCTCTAACTGGATACGCAGCTCAATACTGGGTCCCGCATGCACAGTTCAAGAACGTATCATTGCGGCTACGAAACACAATGGAAGTGCTCTTCGATGTGGACAAACCGTATTTTGCAGCTTGGCTCAAGTTGCACAACATAGACACCAAACCTGAAGTCGGTTCGACTTTTTACTTATTCTATCCCCTCCAGAAATCAGTCGCAGCTCCCTTGTACTATGCCGCTCGCTGTGGATTTTACGAGTTGGCAGAACATCTCATTGCCAAGTATCCGCATCAGGTGAACGCCCATGGCGGCTATTATATGGTACCGCTGGTGGCGGCTTTGGCAGGGGAGCACTTTGAAACTGCGCAGTTACTCGTTCGTAATGGCGCAGGTGCTACCGTGGATGTCCGGGGCGACCAAGAACGGACTCCCTTGCTCTCAGCAGTTTATGGTGGATACGTCGAGGTGGCTCTATTTCTCTTGGAGCACAATGCGGACGTCCATGCCCGGGATTCCGAGGGCTACACTCCGTTACACAATTCGTCTCAAGGCAGCGTCGTACGCAGTGGGTCTAGTTTCCATAGACGGCTGGCCGATGTTGCTCGATTATTGCTTCAGCACGGAGCAGATGTAAACGCGCGACGGAATGACGACTCGACTCCGTTACATTCAGCGGCAAGTCGTGGGAGACTGGAGGTGGTACGCGTGCTGCTCGAACATGGCGCGAGCATGATTGAAAAAAATGACCTGGGCCAGAGCGCGTTCGAGATTGCGTTGGGTCGTGGAAACCACGAGATAATGAAATTGCTGTCGGAACATGCTGCCACGAGCTTGTAACGTCACCGTTCGCGTGTCTGACGTACGGTTATTCTCACCTCCCTACCCGCATTGGTATTTCCCTCGTCTTCTCATCCCTCAGCTGCCAATTCATTCCCTACTATATTACGAAATACCATAGCAAACGGTGTGATCCTTCCCCGCACCATGCCGCCAACAGGTGGTAGGTGTGGGGGTTCTGATGTATGGGAGGATATGGAAAGAAAACTAGACTTCACATTCGTTCTACAACTAGAGCCCTTCCGTGCTAAAAACCGAGTATCCTGATGAAGGTTGCCGGAAACACGGTAAATACAATATGAAAGATCGAACTATCAGTGTCAGTCGTCAAAAAAACGGCTTAAGAAATGCGTGGGTTTGTGGGCCTCGCTCTATCCAGTATGCGTCGCGTCGCGGCCAGTGCTCTGGTGTGAGGTATAACTTTAATGTCCAAGTACCTGATTGGTTTGGAGAATGTAACTTTGCTGTTCTGGTCCGCGATTGACAGGAGAGGACCGATGTTGACCATGCAAGTGAGTTGGCGCAGCAAGCGCGAGGACGAGATAGTGGCGGTTGGAACCCTCAGGCCTCGGCGCCTCGACGATAGTGCTAGGCCTGGACCCGGATGTGACGCCTTTGTGGCCTCGATCGGTTCGGCGATCAAATATAACGAGAACAGAGGGCAGAGGAAGATTTGTCGTGGCGCGAGAAGAGAAGAGAAATCGGTTTCTGTCTATGTCATGTACGACTTGGAGCAGGTTCATACGAATGTCCACGCGCCATATGTTCACCCGGGCAATACTTTATTTAGTTAGTAGAATATAGACACTCTGCGCCAGTTCGCATACCACCGGCACCGCCCAGCTGGCAGCGACCAACAGCTTGAGAACCTGAGAAGGATTCCCAACAGCCGTCACGCTCTCAGCTTTTCCTCGAGCTCGCCACGGACGCCCGATCTACCCCGTCAGAGTACGAAACGGGTGCAGCTGCCGTCCCACGCCGCTCGGACGCCCACTGCACGGCCGCTCGCCGTCCCTTCTGCACGTCTACGGCGAACCAAATGACGAAACTCGCGGATGTGCAGAGCGCAAACAAGAACGGGAAGCCGTCCCGATTGTTGCCCGACTTGTTGATCATTGCCTGGATCACGTTTGGCCCTATCATGGATGATGCGCGATTTGACAGCCCGAATAAGCCGAAGAACTGCGATTGGTGTGTCCCCATTATAAGCGCCGGGAAGAGAAGAGAAGAGGAAGGAGGAAGGAATGCGGTGAGACACACCATGTTGTCGAAACCCGGCGGGGAGAGTTCCGCCATCATTGTCTGAGAGAAAGCGTAATACGGCGCCTGAAACAGCCCAAACACGACGTTGTACGCCCAGAATTCCCATGCGTTGTGAAATCTGCGGATGGAGGCGTCCAACGTCATCTCCGCAACAGAAGACGACAATACAAGTACCCCTACCCCAACTTGTTTGTCCAGATACCGATCATACCCCATAGCGGGATTAGGATCGTGACAACGTTTGTCACGACGAACTAAATCCCATCGACATCAATACCCCAGTGAGGAAAGACCAAAGTTAGTAAGAGTACCATCTTCTTCGTGCCGACCTTCCAATAACGTTGAATGTACCAAAAGCCGAGCGTACTTGCTGTTGAAGTGATTGCCTGTGCGAGACCGAGATAGGTGTTCTGCAAGAATGAGAACGTGAATTTGTCATTCTGGCAAATGGTCACTAGCGTGCCGGTTGTGTTCAAGCCCTAGTCAAGTTAACCCGATTGCGTCAGTTTCATGCCACCATAAAACAAGAGATCAACATGCACATCGGCGAGGAGGAAGAAAGCAAATAGGTATATAAACGTGTTAGGTAATTTTTTATATTGTTTCAAAGCGATCCAGATCTAGTTGGGAATGAGATATGGCATCGGGAAGCGTAGAAAGCTGCGTACCTGTTTCCAACCAATTGTGAGATAGCTCTCTCCTTTGGGCAGTTTCGGCCCTGGCCGAGGCTGTTGGTATATAACTAGGTAGGCAGTCAGCTTTCTAGATTCAGCACTGAGAGAATACTCACACCACCAGATCCCAACCAGGACCCAATAACCATTTGTCCTTTGATTCGGGTGTGAGTGGACTCTCACTCGTGTGCGATACCGTTGAATCTCACAGCACGAGGACATAATTGTTAACTTTCGGATTACCTTGAAGCGGAAGCAGAAGCGACAAATTGAGGGCCAATGTGACGATGTAACCGATGTTGCTGTGAGTCTGTCGGACCATGTCATGACTCATACGACCGCTGACAAGAAGGTGGAGCGCCTACTGTACTGATGTTACTGATCCTGTTTTTCTCAAGACTCTCTTCGTGCTCATAGACCTCGACAGAAATCTCACCACGGTCGTACCTCTCCCTGAGGTCACGCGAACGCTGCGTATTGCGGGCCAGCCGCGGGAAAACAGCCGCATAGAATTCGAGCGTGGCACCATAAGAAATAAAGCCGATCATGTACAGGGCCATGGCAACGCCCCAGCGGCTCGCGGCTATTCGTCACGGCAATTCAGCGTGCGCGCCCACGAGTAATACTCTGGATACGGTCACTTACACGTCAAGCTCATGCTTGCAAACTGGGCTGACCAGCATATTAGGGTCACGACCAAAAGCAACCACTTGCCAAAGGAACCATAGTCAGCGGCGGATCCGATAGTCGTGAAAATCGTTGTCATAACCTAAGAGAGAAGATAAGGAATGGGCCTAGTAGGGGTATTCGAAAACGCAACGCACTGCAAAACTGGCTCCGTTCGCGACTAAGACGATAGAGCTCACTGCCTTGGTCCCACTACCCCAAGGTAGGACGCATTTTCCGGACGAACTAGCGTCCAGACAGGATGACCCTGGACCACGGACAAGATCGTATCCTGCAGCAGTTGCAAAAGACTGAAAAAGCGTCAGGGAATAGCCTTTGGTATGTCAATTATCAGACGTTTGTCTGCCCAGTCAAAACATGCGTTGGAAAGACACACACCCATGGGACCAACTCCCTAGATACCACCCACGCAGGTCAAAGTCTCAGTGGCCACCCCAGCGGCTCAGAAACAAATTAGCGCACGTTATCCCCGTTGTAGTATACTAGAAGCGAGTGAACAACCACGTGGAGATGACGAGCAGGAACATACGATAGTAACTCCACAACTCCTTCCGACTCACGATAGGCTCGTCATAGTTCTGCGGGGACACAAGTGGGCCGTCGTTCGTAGCCACATCGCCATTTCTGGCAGTAGGGAAAATGGATTCCGAAGGAGGACAAGCCGTGGCTATGGGGTGGGACTCGGACATGGTGGAATAACCACTGAGCCGGGATGGTGCCTGGGGTGCCAGAGGGCGATATAAGCCCTGATCCTGGGAGAAGAAGCGAAGCCTTGTAGCCACTTTCCACATGTTTCCCTCGCTTCGTTGGCATCGAGAGGTTTGAGACTATCGGGTAATAGCCTCGACTACTTGACTAAAAAAGGAATGTCATCACGTTCGGTCCGCCAACGCCGGACTTCGCAAAGACATCAGCATCAGATGTGATGTCCGTCCTCACGGTAGCGGCACAAAGATGCCCTTAAAATTTAAACAAAGAAAGACGAGATAAAACCTTGTCTAGGATCAGTCAAATTTGTGAGAATCACACGACGCGACGATTAAGTAGGATGTTAAATAATCCGATAAGTGCTGTCCACACACTGCGCGATGAAGGCCCACCCCAGCCTTGTTCAACGGCGACGCGGAGAGTGGGCCAGAGCTCTGGACGCGCGAAGAGACAAGGGCTGGATCGCCGGGTGCGGGCGGTGGCGCTGCTCCTGCGTCCGATGCCATTTTTTATTAATTTTCGTAGCTTGCTAATAGTCGAGAAAAAAAAAACTTTTTTTTATAATTTCGTGTAAGAAATATGGGAAAACACTGGTATCAGGTTGCGAAATTGGCACACCAGATGATGAAACTGGCACAACTGGCACAAAGACAAAGACTGGAGCATGACAAATCCTTCTGGTGCCTGGCACTACTGGCATTGCTGGCACGTGCTGGCGCCAGCAACGCCAGCAACTTGTCATCTTGCTGAAGGCCATACTCCCGGCCCGGAAAGGATTCACAGCTACCACCAAACCACAAATGTGAAGAGCCGTATCTTCCGTCTCATCCCAACTTGAATAGGGCTATACATATCCTCAACGCTGCCCTACAAGGGATCACAATAGAAAGAAGGACGCACGAAGTGCCAGTGATTGGCTCCAAGTGGCATCTCGACCGTGACGACTTCGGGCACCTCCCCGACCTGCAGTGCCCAGCTGTTTTTATAGGATACAACTTCTCCACTGCCCACACAGTGCCAGCTATCTCCCCGAACGTGTTCTCGTCCCATATGACGACGACCTTGTACCCTGGCAGAACGCATCTTACATCCCTATCCAGCAACATGCGCAGCGTCTGCTCGAAAGGAGTCCTCACTCACTCAGAGCCATCGGGCGCCGGGGCCGGGCCACGAGACGGCTCGCCGAGCGCACTGCATCGGGGACGTGGGAAAACCCAAATTTACTCAAGTCGCTCAAGTCGCTCAAACCTAGCAAATTCACACAACTTTCTGTAAATTTGATACAATTCATGTAGAATTGAGACATGTGTGCCTACAATTTGAGTCTGCTAGAGTAGTAAATCACTCTAGCGAGTCACTCAACTTGGCTCAAACCTTGCAATTCACTTAAATTCATTACAGTAGACCAACATTTTGTAGATACGATACAGTTAATGTACCCTGACACCTTCAGTTCTGATTTCACAAGCGCGAGCACCGCCTGACAGGGGCTGGGAAACGAGGGGAACGAAACAGTCAGTGACTCTGTGAAAGGGGCAGTGAAAAGGGGGAGGTGGGCACACCAGAAGGATGAAAACCGGAAAAGCGGTATTGAGGCATGGAGATGTGGGCGGGCGGGGGTGAGCGGCCGACTATGCAGGCAGACTGGCAGATGGTTGGGCATGCTGCTGCCGTGTGTCGTGTCACGATCGCCGCCGCTGCTGTGCGTCGCGTCGCGGTCGCCGCTGCCGCTGTGCGTCGTGTCGCGGTCGCTGCTGCCGCTGTGCATCGTCTTGCGGTCGCCACTGCCTCCGTGCGTCGTGTCGCGGTCTCTGCTGCCGCTGTGCATCGTGTCGCGGTCTCCGCTGCCGCTGTGCATTGTGTCGTGGTCACCGCTGCTGCTGTGCGTCGTGTCGTGGTCACTGCTGCCGCTGTGTGTCGTGTCACAGTCGCCGCTGCCGCTGTGCATCGTGTCGCGGTTGCCACTGCCGCTGTGCGTCGCGTCGCGGTTGCCGCTATCGCTGCGCGTCATGTCATAGTCGCTGCTGCTGCCATGCATCGTGTCATGGTCACCGCTGCCACCATGTGTTGTGTCATGGTTGCCGCTGCTGCCATGGGTCGTGTGACGGTCGCCGCTGTTAAGGTGAGTCGTGTCGCAGTTGCCGCCGCCGCCGTACATCATGTTGCAGCCGTGGCTGCTGCCATGCGTTGTGTCGCGGTTGGGGCTGCTGCCGTGCAGCGTGTCACAACCATGGCTGCTTCCATGCCATCGCGATGTGGTTGCCACTGCTGCCATTGCCATCGTGTTGAAGTTGCCGGTGGTACCATGTCCAATCTGAGTGTGCTCAGACCGCAGAGGCAAGCGTGGCCCTACTGTGTCATGTGATGCTCGGCTGGCTGGCGTCAATGCTGAGACTAGGGCAGGTGCAAGAGGGGAGGGCAGGAAAAGGAGAGGAGGAGAAGGAGTGTGCGCGTAGGCTCAAGCTCGACTTAGAGATTTTTGCGTCGTCAGTCTGACTAAGCTCTTTTTTCGTATATCCTACTGAATGTCTTTGTCTATAATAAAGTGGGGAGAAGGGAGTCGCCTTGATAGTTTAGTGGTTACGTTGCATCGATTTGTGTAACCGATACCTGAGGTATGTAGAGGACGTGAGTTCGAATCACGCTTGACACACAAATTTAGTGCAAAGAATTTATGTGATAACTATGTAATGTGATTTTCCGTAACGTGATTATTTACGTGAGAATACCTCTTTGTTAGTTTATAAGTCCCAAATCAAATTGTCACGTGGGATGGGGTTGAATAAAATGCCACAAGAAGATTACTATGTTTGGACTTGCGTGATGTGACATAAGTCAATAAAATCAATGTGATTGTGACCGCAACTGAGGGATACAGCCTGGTTGGGATGTGGTCTTTTTGCAGTCCGTGCAACTGGCTGTCTCACAATTATTTGATCAAATTTTGAGTTGATTGGGAACGCCTAACATTAGATTCCGTAAAGTTTCCTCAAATTTCCTCAAATTTTATGAGCTGCTCAAATGCATCAAATGAGTCAAATTATCGTAAATTTGATTGGCCTTGTACAAAGTTGAGTTTTCCCATGTCCCTGATGTGGCTGCTTGCGTCGAGGAGCGCCGCGAGGCACCCGCCACTTTCAAGTTTCTTCATCGATGTCGGCATCGTCATTTGCCACGTCCTCACCACCTTCCGAGTCATGAACCTTTGGTCCTTGCGACCATACGCTCGGCAAGCTTGCTGTTATACGTCTCGTGATCTTTGTTTATGCTGTTAGAATCATTGCGGCTGTAACTTAGAGTTGTTCTTTTCTCTCCTCTTCGTGACCTTGTAACGGGCAACAGTGGAGCAAGTCTTAGTTTTGAGGGAGTCTAGATGAGCAATGACAAGATGTACAGCAATCAGGGCGGGGCGCAAAGCAGGTGTGAGCTAAATCGCGACCCAAGCAGGACGTTGCTCCTCAAAGGTCTAGCATGATGTATCCGCCGCTCTTTGCTTCACAGGCACCCTTTCTCCTGCTCGGCTCCATCCACTTCTCACTCATGGCGCTCTATCAGAATCTGGCTTTGGAGCAGTCCACCCAAGTTCAGCATCCACATGTCCTGCGATCCGACACTCAATCGTGTGAGTTGCCGTGGCTTTTTCGTCACGAGCACTGCGTATCTGCTCACTACCGATGTATTCCTTATTCCTGATGTCAACCTTGTACCCGGAATCCTCTTTTTCTATCTTACTACACATCCTATACAACAAGTCTCGGTGGAGATGACACCCCCTGTTCTGATCGCGGTGCCAACACATTTTACTTGCTGTGCAACGCGTTGCGCGCGCGGTTTACGAACACACCGCGGACTGTACGACGGATTCTGGAATGTTATTCGAAGACAGTGTGCCACCCCGTCCGATGAGGAATGTCGAATTGGCGATGATGATCCCCGCATCCCTCTGGTCCACGATCTGCTCACCCTCCCTTTTACACACCCTCTTCCCAGCCGACCTAAGTGTTCAAGACGAAAAACGACCATAACCAACCCCATCTCAGAGTCGACCTGTTCACCACCCCAAACCTTTCTTCCACTTCCCAATCACCTCCACAAGACCTACCGTCTCGTTGTTGGCCTCTTATTTCTTTTTTTATCTATTTTATTATGGGATCTTCCTTTCTGACATTGAACTCACCCTCTCGCGATAAGTGAATTCAATCGCGCGAAGAGGATGTGGGGGTTTGGGCAGTCTGGAGAAGTTTGCTGATGAGTGTGATCAGATAGGCCAAGAGGAGATAAAGAACAAGTGAGAGAAGTGGAAAGAACAAGCGCGGCGAGAACGCGACAAGACAGACACACGAAAATAAAAAACAGAGGCTGATACGATGTCCTACAATCAAGCTTGTAAGCAAACGAGAGTATGGTAGCGTCGGGGACATCGGAGCGGAAACGAGCAAGTAAGAGAGAGCTGTGGAAGCTTGATCGAGGGGCTAGGTAGCCGTGTTAGGGTGCGGTGCGAACAGAACAAGGCGATGAAAAGAATAGAAAGATAGTCGCATATTTAGCGACACAGCAAAGCGATGTACATAGCTAGGACTAGGGGAGAAGGGGAATAGCATTGGCCAATCCGAGCGTGTCTCCGAGGCACGCCTCACAACATACTTAGCATACGATACTTACCATCATCGAAGAGAGAGAACGTGGGGGTCGTCTAAAGAGAGTCGTCTTAGTGCGAGTTCATTAGGGGAAATTGAAAACAGCAGGGAGAGAGAACAGCCGAGCGAGAGAGGCCGCAATGTGCAATGTGCGAAGAATGTCAACGGCCCGTCTGCCACGCCTCAGGCTGAAGCGAGAAGGAAGGCAGCGATATACATCCTCTCGATAACAGGAACATATGGCATAGGACAGTAATGTTCAAGCCGTCGATATACATGTTGAATCTACCACCTAAAAAGAGGGAATATGGAGGTGCTCAATGCAGACAGAAAAAATAGAGTGGGTAAGCAGGGCGGTCGATCACGAAAGGTTAAAATCGCCGAAGAACGAAGAACAAGAATATTGCGGTCTCCCTTGAGGAAGCCATGCTCTGTTATCAGGCACGTGCCTAAACTCGAAGAACACGCCCAGAAAACCAATGAGTTCACTGTCTGCTACGACTGTGTGCCAACTTCTGGCGAGCGAGCATCAAGAACATTGAACAAGGTGTCCCGCTGGCCCCCACCGTGACAGGGGCGGTCTGAAACCGCATCAGGAAAATATTCAAAAACATTTGGGCTTATCAGCTTATATAAGTAAAAAGGCGAAAAGTCAATAAATCTTCTGGTAAATTGTAATCAAATCAATGCTTCTCCTGTTCTGAGAGTATTTTAATGGTGGGTCTAATGGAAACTGTGTACATCGCCGTACCTACCCTTGTGAATAATCACAAACATGATTGTGGCTGACTTTTCGTGAAATGTATATTCCTTTTCGAATTATGTAAGTTTTTACCTTTGGTTACGGCCTGGCACAGCCTTGGGCAGAGCGCTCAAATGCACCCACAACGTGTTAATCTGATCCGATGCATCAATATAGTAGCAGAGCGAACACTAGTGGTATCACAGCGTGGTTATTATCCTTTTAGCCAAGTCCTCAGACACTAGACTGTCATAACCACGGCTCGTTACAATACCGTGGCACGGCTTCCACTGGCGAGTCTTTTGCCCGAATTGAAACTACTACACCTCTGGTATCTGTGTGGTATAGTCGATCGTTCAGATGTGTGGTGTTGCTGTGCAAAGATAAATGTAGTACTCTTTATAGGGGGCGATATCGAGAGGGATTAGCAAGAGAATACCTGTCATGTCATTCAGTTCGTCACGGTAAACATAAGGATGAAGGAACCACGACCAGTGAGAGCACTTACCAGCAAGCTTTCAAGTTCATAATATTACACCGGTTGCATAACGACACTACGCATGGTCTGACACAAACACTGGTCCAAATTATAAGCATATCTGAATGTTCGCGCCTTCACCTCAGGCTGAAAGCAACTTGAACAGGGCCTGCGCAGCAACGAAGTGCCACTTCCAAGTCCATCTGGCCGCTCAAGAGGGTACGCCAAATCAAATCGCCATGGAGACCTTCATATGAAAGGACTTTGAGCGCATCATAATCGCACAGCTAGTCGTCCTCAGCAAGGCAACGGGTTGTGCGTGGCGCAATGGCTATCAGTATGATGCTTTACGTCGGCCCAACTGTGTCCTCCTCGAGGGATGACAGCCTCGTTCACATCATGATGGCCTCTTTGACATGAACAGCCTGGACAGCCTATTGTGGACCACTAGCCCGTACCGTAGCACAGTTCATGTACTAACAAGAAAGTCCTACGTGGGGTTCTGTACCCCGAGGTGGACGGTAATGGATCTTAAAAAAAAAAAAAAAAAGCCCGTACCGTCAGTGCATATGAAATGTTCTACAAAGACATTCTAGCTCAGAAAGTCCCCTGTGGTGCATATCATTGATCGCTGCCCAAGCGGGGTCATGATCACGGGAATATGTGGGGGTCGGAAGCCAATGAGAGTCTTGTCAGGCGGAAATTTTCTTTGACAGTGTCACCATGGAGCAGCCGGGTGATACGATGCCCAGCGGGGAACTACGACCGGCTGGAGAAGGCAGTAGTCACAACGTCCAAAGAGAAAGTCGTCCTTTGTGCGCTCGTATCCTAGTGCCAATTACTACGGATGAGATGGCTGTCAGGAAACAGGGTCTATCTCGTCGAGGAACGTATTTCAATTGCGTCCATTAAAGGGAAGACACAGAGCAATACATCGTCGTAAAGATACCAGAACATGTTACAGACAGAACATACGAACCTGAGACAGGGCGATTGAATTCAAAGACCTGAACAGCGTCTCAGAGTGTCTCAGAGCAACTTCGGAGTATCAATTTCGCTTGATGCTGAGGGTGGCAGAGAGGGTTTAGCCTTGCAGGGGCGCTCTTCAAGTTGACGCTCGTTTGGTCAGGGTGGGCCTTAATACTGATGCCATCCTTAAAACATGAAGCTGTGCGCGTTAACATCTGCGGCAGGGGTTCCGCGCATCAACAGGGGTGAGAAAACCGAGCCATTGAATTCATAGTACGGCTGGCACGAATGCGATTTGTGCATAGACGGCCGCCATGCGCTAAGAACGACAACTCGAGCCACATCGCCACCATCAACACGAGGTCTGAGTTGACAAAACATGAAGCGACTCGGATGCGTTAGAAATCGGACGCTCACGAGTGGGCTCTCGTCTCCGCGGAATATGCGTACTCGGGAACTTCGGATTGTTTGTCTCATCATACAGTGACAGAGAGATTGTAAGAGCATGATGGGATCGATCGGTTCCTGTTGAAGGGCCGGCGGAAACGACGTGCGGTCAAGTCACGTGCAGAAGAACACACCGCCACTCACGCATTAATCACTGCCAGCAAGAGAGACCGCAGACGCACGGCATCAGTATAGTGGCCGTATGGCAGAGACCTATCTTTTGATCTCACTAATCCTCTCCAGGGTAGCTCAATCCGGGGAAGTGGGCAAGGGTGGGCGCCCGTGAGATATGATTCAAGATCAGACAAAGGGTAGACGTGATCGTTTCCAATTCGAGTCGAGGACCAGCTTCGGTTGGACCTCCGGACTCACGGCTTTGCGCCCTGCCGGCGATAGACGCGGACGAGTCCCAGGTCCGATGCACAGAACGGAAATTTCATCATGTGTACTTTAAATGAGCCCTCCCCAGCCCTTCGCATTCTCCTATTGATCAGTACCCCCCCCCCACGCCGGACCCAGCATGCCCGCCGTCATCGATGTAAGAGCTACCTTGGGAGCCCTACTCGTCGGGTGCTTCGTTGCTGTCGCGTGAGCTCACTCTCCTCACGTCGTTTCAAGTTGCTTACCTCTTCCCGCTGTTACTCAGGCTTTCGGGGTTGGTTGCTTTTCAGGCGTGCATCTATCTTAGGCTGTATCCCTCCGATAAGCGGGCGAACAAAATTATGGTGCGTCATTCTCAGCCCCAATGCGCGATCACGACTCACCTACCGCCGTAGGTCGTTGTGGTATGGTAAGCGGCGATCGATGCATCCGAGTCACCAGATGCCTACTGAGGGTTACTTCCCAAAACTGCAGGTTGCTGGATACCATCCACACTGGTCTCGTGTGTGCATCGCTCTGGATATATCTCATCGACAACTACGGGAACGTGGAGGGGCACGTACGAGGAGATGTCCCAATGTAAGCACCAAGCACATTCCACGATCCGTTGCCGGCCGTCTAATCTCCTCTGGAATATAGAACTGTTGCCGTGCGTAGCTTAGCCTTGAAAGCCCCATACGTCTCTTCTGATAGCTGTCCAACAGTTCAGCATAGGGGTCACTGTATGTCCGGTGCTTGTTCCATTTGAATGTTGAAACGCTGATCATGAGCAACAGTCATGCGTGACATTGATAACGCACCTGTATGTGGCAGTCAACTCGATTAAGTCGAGAAGCCCAATAACATTATCTACTTCAGGTACTTTTTGCGGAGGTTGTTGCGTCGTGAGTCTTCTTGTGCCCTTGCCAAACCGGATTCAATAACTGGTGTTGCAGTGAGCAAAAACAACTGGTTCATTTTTGGCCCAACGGTAAAACACCTATTATTCCATACAATTCGTTCATTACTGAGCCCAGTCTTAGTTGTTCCTCATGTTTGGGCGTGTAGGTTAGTCATCCATTGCATTGTTGTTCGCTTCGGGTTACTGATCCTACGAACAGCTTGTGGTTTCAGTATGTGGTATTCCTATATCTGTGTCTAGCGGATTTCCGAATACTCTACCCACTTTCCATAGCGACAACTGCAGAATTGTGCGTTTAGGCCTTGTGCTCGTACCTGTTAAGATACTAAACAATCTCCAGAATTCGACTCAAAAATTTCCCGGCTTACACCCACCACTATAGTGCACGTTGATTTGATTTTCTGTTCGTTTTTGTCTCTCTGACAACCAGTGTAGGCCGTGTTCACACTCGGATTAGCGATTTCGTCCGTCGTTGATATGGTGATCACCTTCGGGATGTGCTTTTACCTGCAAGAGAGTCGCCGCGGCTTTGGAACGTGAGTGCTATTCACAAGCTGTGTGCGATCAAACACAAGGCCAACACGTTTGTATCCCAGAATGGACGAGGTTATCGACTCGATCATCGTCTACACGATCAATAACGGCACCCTCACCTGGTCAGTATCCGCTCTCCACCATATACTGTCAAAGTATAGCGCTTATGTCTTTTTTTTCAGCATTTCAACGATCGTGTCAATGATTTTCGTAAGCTCAAACAATTTCCCTGGATTCTCTTGGTATTGACAGACATATTCCCTATTTGATAGTGGCTCTGCAGAGGGAAAACTCTCATTTTCATGGCGCTCCATTTCGCCATCGCTAAGAGTGAGGCCCGAATTTAGCTCGCCCGAGCTCGGATCTGACCACATGTATTCATGGCAGTGTATGCAAACTCCCTTCTAGCGACGTGAGTTGAACTTTGGTTTCGCATCGAGACTACACGTTTAGACAAATGGATGTTTTCCAGGCTTAACATGCGGAAGAAATTCCGTGGACACGTAGCACCGCCAAAGGAGAACGCGAACGCGATGCCCGTCTTATTCCCGGACTCGTTTAACCGCAACAGCCGTAATCGGCAGATTCCCGTACGTCCCGGTAGAACTCGTGGGCTTCGTTTTGACGTGTGGCTCATTTTTACAACTCAGACCGACACGTTCGATTTCCCTGAGGGCGTAGATTCTAAGGGGGTAAGCACTTTTTCTACACCCTGTTACCCGAACGGAGAAATGACGCCGAGGCCATGTGTTGTATAGCTCCACGTTACTGTCGAAAAGACAGTGGATTACGACGTCAAGGATCCCGAGTCAGATCCATCTCCATCCTCTAGTAACTCGTATTCGCCGTCATCTATACCGTATTCGCCGTCGTCTATGCCCTCAGGCTTCTCAATGATCCACGAAGCCCCTTGAAAACCCAATGCGTCCACTATCCATTACTTTGTCCTATTCTGGAATCTAACCATAGAGCTGGTAATGCCCTATTCTTCTTGCGCATGTACTCTACACAGCTGGTATGTATTAGGTCTAGCCTCCTCTGGTGTTGTCTCCCTATTTGTTTGTGGGGACTGTACGTTATATACAATGTTGTATTATGTTGGCAGCGTCATGAATGACACAACCGACTGAGTAAGGTCCGCTGTATCATTTATCCACCCATTGATAGTGGCGCCAGCTTTCTGATCCCACGCATGCACCATGTGATGCGAGGAGTCGGGCGTCTAGGCGATCACTTGACCACGATTCCTAGCTCGGCACGACTATGTAACAATACACAATTTGCCACCGCTGATGACATTTTTAGTTCGTTTATGATCGCAGTTTTGACCACAAAAACAAATGGCCAAGTATCGTTACACCGGTAGGACCGTAGCGCGTGTCCGCATTCTCCCTCGGAAAAGAAGTGGGAGCCACTGTGGATCAAACCGGGGACAGGTTTCCCTGAGGTTCAAGTTGTGTAGCCCTGAATTTCCCTCCTGGAGAGCCAGTGGATCCGGATTGCGATATGGATATGGCTGGTGGCGCGATTACACGAATGCTATCTTGGCGCTCAATCTTTGGCATAAGAACCCATAGGCATCATCAACGCACGCATCTTCGCATTTGCGCTGCCCTGGAAAGAACTCAGACGTCTTCTTGGCCGGCCTTTTTATGCCGTATTTTCGATTGGCGTGTTCGCAGCTTCCCAACAGTTGGTAATTACACAAACGGACATAAATGCTGATGTGATGGGAAATCAACGCGAGCTGTTCTTCAGTGATGCGCGCGGCGGCAGAAGCAATTTGAGAGAGCGCGCTATTAAAGACGATCATATACCAGGGGTAGAGGGAGAAATTGGGGGTGGCGTTATGTCCATGTCAATCACATATGCTATGGGGTTCCGTCCGCAGAGCGCGGGCTTGTGTGCCTCGATGGGTCCAAAACTGGGCGGAGGCGCGGCCACATCCGAAGACGAGGCATGTCGGCGCAGCGAAAATTGTTTTTGCCTCATAGGGCTTCCTGGCTTCCCTGGATTCCTGAAACGTCTTCTTGAGGAAGTCGGTGGTCCACGACCATGTGGGGATGCCCAGAATGTGGGGTCGCTGGGAAGGAGAACCAGCGAGAGGGGCTGGACTCTGACGTTAGGCGGTGCAGAGCCTGATTCGATGTGAGGGGGGGGGTTAGCAGCGCGTCTCAAGTTGGCTTGCAGCTGGAGTTTCGATTCGGACAGACGTACTCCTGAAGCTTGGGGCGACCGATCAGACCGTACGCGTAGTAACGTTGTGGTGTTGTGTGGCTTTCGATCGAGCTGAGTGTACAGCCAGGCCAGCAAAGCGACGTGAGAATTTATCTCCCTTATAATCAGTGCGCGATGATACTCGATCATCCCACTGGCCCCTACCCTGTCGGAGCGACCACATTTACACTACCAGTCAGGCCAACCGAGGTCATTGGGACAGCAGGATTGCGCACAAAAACGGGGCAAATAATATCCGCGTTGCGGTTAGAGGAAGTTTGTTTCACGGCCTATTATCCTGCGTCTCTAGCAACAGCCAAGGCTCGCTCGCAATGGCTCAACTGGCTCCCTAGGTATGTCCTACGCCTTTGTTCTGTATTTGTATTGGGGAGAGGGCCCAACCCCTTCGCTTTTAGACCATTGGCCGATTCCGTCCGAGGTTATTCTCGCTTCACAAGTAAGCCGAGACATAACATGACATCGTCGTGACGCGCTATTCCCGCTGACTCGTCTGGTTACCTTCAGGTATATCGCGGGTTATACTATGGCCAATCATTTTTTTGTTTGGATCCCGGATAGAGGTAACGCGTCAGCATTGGCCCTCGGCCTTGTTTGTTCTCTCAACAATACATCTCGTAGGTTCCTGCCTTCCAGAATGTTTCGCCACTCCGGAGAAGCGGATCGCCTTCCGTGGACCCAGAACCTGACACCATGGACTTATCAAATTCACAAACCTCCTCCTGGCCTCTCGTCATATTTTCCCATGGACTTGGTGGGAATACAACGACCTATAGGTCCGCGGTTTCAATTGTCTTTTTCAACAATTGCTGACTCTCACAGCAGTCAGTTGTGCACGCATTTAGCATCAACAGGGAAGGTTGTTCTCGCCATGGAACATCGCGACGGAACTTGTCCAGTAGCCAGACTCAGGTCAGAAAAGACTGGAGAACAATCATCGCTGCTCTATATTAGGTCTAATGACGTGGTGTATGTAACACATGGCACAAAAGCAAGGTTTCTGCATCAGCTGACCCCGCCTCTTCCTAGCTGCGCCGATAGCAGTCACATCACCAAATTGTCCAAATTCTCGCGAGGCGTCGTGAGTTGATGTCCTCTGTTGTGAGTTGATATGTGCGGCATGAGTTAGTTGCCCACCTCGCATGTGCCTCATAATGCCTCGTCTGGGGTTCGCAGTTTTTTGTGAGTTAACCATAACCGGACTTTCGGCAGACGAGCCACTGCAATCCGGCAGTCAATCTGCGAGATGAGTGCAATCGGACTTTTAGAAAATGAGTTCACTGCAATCTTGCAGTTAATGTGCGAGGCCACTACAGTCTGATCTTGAAAATGCGAGCCCGACACCATCTGTCAATGAGTCTGTGAGGTCTAGTCGACCTTGCAACGAGCTCGTAGACTGTATCAATCCCATACTGTACTCATGATCGAATAACAGAATGTTTCAGGCTCATCAGGATATTGTCGCTTTGAATCAGATCACATCGGTTTGCGAGACAGGAAAAAAGTAGGATTTCTGTTTCTTGAACTAAAATGATTACATAGGAACAGTACATAACTATGCACATGCATGCTTTGCATGAGCGTGCATACACAAAACAGATCGTATATACTGTAAGGATAAGGTCAGGAGTAATATGAGGGGCCCCTTTGAAGGGGTATATCACTGTAACTTTGCTGCAACATGGGGTGAGTTATGGCGTGAGTACAGAGGAGGGAGAATTGACATACCTCAATATTGCAGATGATGACACCACAGATGGTGCAAACAAGGTCGTCCACCATCTGTTAGAGGGAAAATATGTTGAGAATCAAACGTAGAAAGAGCCATCGCCACGAAGGCAACTGAGAGGCAAACACATACATTTGAGCACCTTGCTGCAAAAAATACTCGTGCCATCAGCAGGGCAGGCACGGGTGCAGAGTGTCGGCGCAGCTTATGCCAGGGCACCTTGGAGAGTGCTCTTGATGATTTTGAGGCCGGAAATGTTGTTCAAGAAGTCAGAAGTGACATGCGGTGAGTACAGAGGGGAGAGGAACTGGCGCAGAGTGGGGGATGGGGAGACGTTCAGCCAAGACCCTTTTCTTTTATGGGCCATGGTTGGTACCTTTTTGACAGCATGTTGATTGTTTATCCGACCCGCGACACTGTCAGTGACCACACGACTTCCTCAATGCCGCTGCTACCAGCCTGCATACAAAAGGAGTTACACTAAAATGGAGACATGGGCGGGACAGTCCGAGAGAGGAATCAATCGAGAATTTTCGGGCACAGCAAGGTCAACTGAGGTGACAATTGACGTCGGCTGAGCAGAGAATTTTCGGGCGCAGCAAGGTCAAGCGAGGTGATGATTGACATCGGCTATGCAGGAGGTCCAATGACAATGAATAGGTCTTCAGTGCATGGTCAGTTTTGAGGGTGAGAAGAGGGGATGAGAGGGCGAGAAGGTGGGAGGATGAGACAAAAAGAGGCATAAGACACGGCTGACATATCAAAAAGGCGTGCGCAAGGGGCTGAAGCAGACGCGAAGGGCGTCCACGAGTTCATAAGGAGACTTGAGGCCAGGAATGAAGGGGGAGACAGAGCGAACAAGAACGAGCAGACGCGAAGACGAACACTGATGGGCTTGGTAGCTCACGATCGGCGTCATTATCGAGTCGAAGGGAAAGGTGCTGAGGGAAAGGATGTTAAGGACTGGGGACTTATTACGTTTTCACTCGCTGATGCTTTTGCGGACTGACTATGCACGAGGCATTCAACTGCCTCTGATTTCGGAACGTCTATGAGCGGCACGGCCGCGACTCTGTGTCTCGAGGTCTCAATACGGTACTAGTATCCCACAGTGTACGATTACTAAGGCTGACTGAGTGATGACTGAGATTGCTGACTGATTGTCCATAAAACCAAGTAAACCAACCGTTAGTTCTGACTGATTGCTTACGAGTTCGGTTATGAATCCAACTAGCTACTGTACTATTACTGACTGATCGCTTACTAGTTGGATTACTGTACGAGTACGACGACTGTACCGGTTTGTAAGGCGATTACAAACCGAACTTGTATATAAGCCTAGTAGGCAGAGTAGAGCGAGCTCTAAGCTCGACTTAATCAACTTCTACTCGCATATTCCTGTCTAGCAAGCACCTCAAGAGAGTGGACCCCTTTCGCCTCTACCCTC